>JARQOD010000001.1:175726010-175792069 GCA_033576555.1 Oophaga sylvatica | reverse complement strand
ACTTTTAAATCCCCTGGAACACTCGACATACATCATTTTGTAGTTCCACCATAACGCATTTCAGAGCCAAAAAACATGTCAGTGTAAGTACCCCCAATTGGCACTGGGTGTGATGCATGATGGTCAGCGCACTGCTCACAAGGTTCCACCCCCCCACTCCCCCATTAAAAGTGTGGAAGTATGCCCCACAAAATTTAAAAAGAAAAAACAGCTTTATTTTTAAAAGGATAAGTTTAAATACTTAAATGGAGTGGGGCCTTGTATGTTTCATAAAAAGTGATGAACCGGACCCAAAAACATTCATCAAAGGCTGTGCAAAAGCCACAAGTAGTGTTGAGCGATACTTCCCGTTATCCAAAAAATATGGATGGGAAAAGGGTTCGCGATATCACTAAATATCGGCGATCCCCCGATACGATCCCGGAAGCCCAGTGTCATGGGAAAAAAATTCGCAACTAAAAAACACTTTCTTTCCTTGTAAACACAAAATATACACACATAGAATACATATTGTAAGCTTTTCAGGGGATATAGCTCTGGGATCGCCGTCCTGGTAGACGGAGTGGCACGGAAACAGTTCATTCACAGACAGCAGTTCTGGTAAAAACTGGCCGCAACCAGTTTTATTAAAGTCCACAGCAAACAGAACATAATCAAAACCAAATCATAAACATAAGCCCTGGGCTTGTCCAGCCACTTACTACACTTAGATAGATTTCCCTCTCTATCCGGGTCCAGACTCTAACAGCCTGTCCCCAAAACAACACATATGTTCAGCATTTACCAGCATGGAGTTTCACAGAGTCTCCTCCTTGTGTCTGAAGGCACCTTCAACGTCCAGACTTGAGAGAGCTCCCCTCCTATTCAGCAGCTATCCGCATGGATTCTCACAGAGACTACTCCTGTGTCCGGGGTACATCGAGCACCCAGACTGAGACAGCTCATACTCCTGGAGACTCCTTCTTGTGCCTGGACTCCTTGTCCAGACTAAGCGAGCTCTCTGTCTGTGTTCGCAGACACCTACTTCTGGTCTCCTAATTAACAGCTGAGTGGTTTCAGGCCTGAGCTGCAAGTGTGTACTGAATGTAAGGTGTAGTGACCTTTCTCTACCACTAGGTTTACAAAGCCATACATTTCCCTTATACCAGTCAGCAAAGTATCTAGGTGAAATGTACACCCCATTCAACACACATACTCTCACTGTCTCACATATCCCCCCCCTCTCTCCAGACCGGAGGGCTGGTCATCCAGACCGGAGGGCTGGTCAACAATCCAAAAGAGACAGTGAACTCTGGACCAGTCATGGCCCTCATCAGCTTCATCTTCACTACTGTCATCTGTATCTTCACCTGAGCCATAGCCAACATCAGCTTTCTCTTCATCTGAAGCATCCGCACTACCCTGTACCCTCCCAGGCCTATGCTCTCTGCGGGCCTCGGGTATCCTGCACGGTTTCATCTTGACCTTAGGGCCGGGCTCAGTTTCGATATAGTGCCTGGCCAGAGAAGTACGACCCGGCACATCAGAACACTTCTGCTGACTCTTCCTCAGAACCTCACGTACCTCCGGTCCTTGGTGCACTGACCATGTGTTACCAACTATCACAGAAGGTATAGGGGTTTTTTCACTTTTCTCTAGTTCCCCTTGAACCCTCTTTAGCACATCTATTTTCTTGAATATCGGTTGACTCATAAAGTCTATTTCACAGACCTTAAGCTCCTCTGCCATGGTCTCTGACCATTTTAAGCTACACTGTTCAAATGATTGGCACTGTAGAAGGAGCTGATCGTTTTTCTTTTGCAGTACACATAATTCATCCGCTAAGTCTCCAGCTGAATTGTAATGTTCTACCGTGACAACAGCATTCTTATATAGAGCCTTAGACTTATTGAGCAGCATTTGCTCTTGCAACGAAGAGATTCCCTGTATCCTTCCTTTTACTTCATTGACCTTCTCACGAAGATGCTCATGGCTTTCATCACACTCCTTCATCACAGTTTGGAGTTTTTTCTGAGAAGTCATCAATTCATCTGGTACCTGTTGGACGTCTTTTATGTCTTCGGCCCCTTCTTCAGGCTCTTCTGGTAGAACATGCTCAGAAGCCCTACCGTCAGTCTTACATTCTACCTCTTCAGTCACATCATTATGGTCTCCAATATTTCCATTTATTCCGGCTTTCAAGTTCTCCTTGATAGCTGCATCTGTATACTCAGAACACGCCGGATTCTTCTCTTCCACCACGTTCTGCATCCCATCTGAGCTCCCGTGTGTCTGCAGCGGCAACGGAGTGACTCATCGCTTTTCCCATTTGTTGGGACGTGGCTCCGATGTAGACTCCATGAAAGTGCGCTTGAGCTCACCAACGCCAGCCTGATGTCTCAAAATCTCATCTTGCGACTTATCCAGATCCTTGGTGTCACTCGGGAACACCGCTGGGGCTCCGGGCGCCGAACTTCCAGCCTGAGCTTCACGAGTTGCAGCTACTGATCCGAACCGTAACCCGTCCACGCCGCTGTCTTCGGCAGAAACAGATTCCTGGACAGAGTCAGTCCCCATATCTTCAGTCTTGTTCCTCACAGCTTCACTTGAGACCTCAGCTTCTGATGAGGCATCTGGCTTGGTGACTACCACTTCTATGGCTTTTTCCACCTCTGCAGCATCTCCCTTAGAGTCCTTGGCACGATACAGATCCACACCATACCTTGGTAACTTCACATTTCCAACAGCATCTACTTGGGCTGTGTTCAGTTTCAGAGTCCTGCCTTTAAAGCTCAGCTCTCCTCCTTTCACCTTAGTCTTCGCCAGGGAACCGGCCAACTGTAAAACATCTTCAGATGCCATCTTCTGTCCGGCTGCAAGGTCAGCATCAGCCTTCCTCTCAGGACTCTCAACCTCCTCTGCTACCATGCCTTCCTCATTTGCACTGGTTGCTTGATTGTCATCAGATGATTCACTATCACTACCACTATCACTGTCTGACCCCTTTTTCTCAGCCACATCTGGCTCACTTTCAGGGTTATACACTTCATTTTCATTCACATCCTGCTCACTGTCAGGGTTATACAATTCATTCTCATTCACATCCTGCTCACTTTCAGGGTTATACACTTCATTATTTTCACATCCTGCTCACTGTCAGGGTTATACAATTCATTCTCATTCACATCTTGATCTGGAACCTTAGTTAACATGTCATCCACAACATTAACTTCACCATCTGGTCCCTGGTTTCCCTCAGGTGGTCCCTCAAGTATGTGACTATGTGACAACCCCAGCACTATACTTCCATATAGCTCAGGTACTAGGAGCTGGCTCACGACCTCTCCCTGGACTTCAGTGTCCCTATACAACAGGTGAGTGTTTATGGCAACATGAGGAAACCTCTCCTCAGAGCCAGGCTCTTGGGAAACCTCATTTAGAACAATTATATTTTCCTGTGCCGTTTTAAGAGTGGGGTCTCGCCATTGTTCACTCTCAAAATTGTCACAGGACACAGGTAAGTCAGGGACACTCGGTTCCCGAGAACCACCATCCTCGTCTCCCACCATCACCTGCAAAGGAATTTCATCTCTATCACAGTCATCATCACTATCAATATCATTATCATGATTATGATCAGTATCATCATCACTATCATGATCATCATCATTATCATTATCAGCATCAGCATCATTATCATGGTCATCATCATTATCATGATCATCATCATCATTATCATTATCATCATCATCATCATCATTATCACATAAGTTTAACGGCCCACTAGCATTGTGTTCCGCCCCTCGGGACTGCGCACCCTCAGTAGGAGCTTCATCACACTGTCCATCAGAAACATTTTTCCCCCAGAGATCCTTAGACCGGGGAAAGTCATTACCCAATATGACGGGGTGCACCAGGTTCTTCACTACCCCCACTTCACATGAAACCTCCCCGCGTTTGGGGATCAAGTCCACGGCAGTCTCTGGGTAGACTTTGGTGTCTCCATGGATGCACACCACACTCAGGTGTTTATCAGGGATGAAGTCCCTATCAATCAGGCTGTCACATACGGAAGTCACTGGACTCTCTGAGTCCAAGAGGGCCTGTGCTGGGCAGTCATTTACAACCACCAGGGACCCCTGTGGTCCAGTCTCTTCGGCTGAGGTGGACACACACACAGGCTCTGCGCAGGGAGAGAGGGATCCGCCAACATCACAACACATAGGCTCCCCCTCTATTGGACAGTTGGCTGCAATTTCACGACATCTCCAACACTGTCCATCACACTCTCCCACCCACACGACCCCAACAGCTGGAACGCTCTTACCGGGAGAGTTCGGCGTCCAGGAACTCTGAAGTGACGACCTCTCAGACGGCTGGTCACGGAGGCAGTCTTTGGTGGCGAAGGCCCTCTCCATCAGGCTGACCAGACGATTGACGTCCTGGTGGTCTCCTTGTCCGACCTCTGGCTGTACCTCAGGAGGACGTGCTTGGGTGTAGCGGTCCACTATCACCTTTTCAACTCCATAATCAGGTTTGCTGACTGCAGACTCCCAACTGCATCTCCAGCCATGAACTCCCCTGGCACGGGCTGTCACCGTAACACCCAGCCGGGTAAGAATCTCCGCTTTCAGCTTGGCATAGTCTTGGCTGTCCTGCTCGCTCAGGTCAGCATAGGCCCTTTGGGGTTCTCCAATCAGATAGGGTGCGACCATCATGGCCCATTCAGATAGGGGCAGATTCTCCTTCTCTGCCAGTCCCTCAAACCTAGTGAGATATACCTCCACATCGTCACGAGGTGTCATCTTTTTCAGGGACCGTCTTACCGCCTTCTTTACAGCGGACAATGCAGGTGACTTTGCAACATTACTTTGGGACGATGCGCTGCAAATCTTTTGTAGTGCTGCAACCTGCTCAAAAAACAACCGGTTATTCTCCTGCTGCTGCTGCAGGAATTGCTGCTGGGCCTGCTGCATGCGCTGCTGGTGCTGCAGGCACTGCCGCTCCATGCTCTACTGCATGCTCCGCTGGGCCTGGACCAGGTACTCAACGAGCTCCTCCATACTGCCGGACTTATCTGTCTCAACCACGGCAGTCTTATGTTGCACATTAACTTTCGCCATTTGTTCAAACAGCGCCTCCATGCTGTCATCCATGCTGTCAGACTTCTCTGTCTCAATAACGGCAGTCTTCACTCAAGGCATACACACTCCACAGTCTTTTCCACAGAAAATTCAGCCTTGCTGTGCAGACACTTTTTTTTTTTTTTCTTTGCAAAGTCTATTAGGGCTACTGTCTCTTTAAGACTGCTCCAATCAGACGTTTTTTGCTGACACACTTTTTTTTCTCTGCTGCTGCTTCAACAGACTTCTCTCCTTTATTGCTGTCTCTAAGCCACTGTGCTGCCCGCATTCTCCACCAATTGTAAGCTTTTCAGGGGATATAGCTCTGGGATCGCCGTCCTGGTAGACGGAGTGGCACGGAAACAGTTCATTCACAGACAGCAGTTCTGGTAAAAACTGGCCGCAACCAGTTTTATTAAAGTCCACAGCAAACAGAACATAATCAAAACCAAATCATAAACATAAGCCCTGGGCTTGTCCAGCCACTTACTACACTTAGATAGATTTCCCTCTCTATCCGGGTCCAGACTCTAACAGCCTGTCCCCAAAACAACACATATGTTCAGCATTTACCAGCATGGAGTTTCACAGAGTCTCCTCCTTGTGTCTGAAGGCACCTTCAACGTCCAGACTTGAGAGAGCTCCCCTCCTATTCAGCAGCTATCCGCATGGATTCTCACAGAGACTACTCCTGTGTCCGGGGTACATCGAGCACCCAGACTGAGACAGCTCATACTCCTGGAGACTCCTTCTTGTGCCTGGACTCCTTGTCCAGACTAAGCGAGCTCTCTGTCTGTGTTCGCAGACACCTACTTCTGGTCTCCTAATTAACAGCTGAGTGGTTTCAGGCCTGAGCTGCAAGTGTGTACTGAATGTAAGGTGTAGTGACCTTTCTCTACCACTAGGTTTACAAAGCCATACATTATACCAGTCAGCAAAGTATCTAGGTGAAATGTACACCCCATTCAACACACATACTCTCACTGTCTCACAATATATATACATATACATGTCATTGTGACATATATATGTACATATATTTATAGTTTATTCACTTCTACATAGTAAAATAGCCTCTGATTCAATTGCCGGGTACAGCCGGCATTTGTGAAAAGACAGGAGCACCCGAGGGTCCAGTCGCCACAGAGATGTTGCATCGCACCCAGCGGTGTGACAACTTACTCTCAGGTAAGGAGGAAACACCCCATTGACTCCAACCACTGCATTCAACAGTACACTATGCCAGCTGAGTGTAGGCGGACCCAATGGGATGGTCTAGCTCAGGCTGGTTAGAACAGGGTGTAGCTAGTTGGATGGGAGGGTTGAGGCAGCCTTATGCTGCATGTCTTTGTAGTAAGAATTGTTTCCTTTCCTGCTTTCTTACTACGTCGCATACTCCACTCTGCTACATCACTCTGCACCATTGCTCTATCTCACATCTATCTGCACTGGAAGGATACCGTCTTACCTGTAGAAGACTTATCACCTAGCTGCACTACACCATCCCTGCCAGAGGACCTGCACAGCAGCGCTGGTCACCCTGACCAGGTACTACAGGTGGCGTCACGACAAACTACACAAACATTCTATCATCCCCTGGAAATATCCCACATTCCAGTGAGCGACCAGGGCACGGACATAGCTGTGCTACCCGTCACATCCCCCATAGAAGTCGACGGGCTTGGTGCCGAGTACCCCCAAAACCTGTGGCTCTGTGCGACTCAACTTTGGCGTCACAAACAGGATTCAGAAGCTCGCTATAAGCGAGTCCTGTGTGCCTTAATTGAACTGTTTTTTTGCTTGAGAATTGCAAAAATCATCATAGACTGTATTTGCCATTTTTCCGTCATATCTACGCCACGAGGCACAGGTGAAGAATAAGGGCGTGCTCTCGTGGGCGTACACTCACTCCGTGGCGCGAAAACGATGTCCGCCCACTCTAAATGTTACTGCAATGTAAGATCGTGCCCCACAGCTCTGGAGTTCCGCCTCCTCATCCTCCTCAATGGGCGGAAACGAACGCGAAGGTCCCGCCTCCCTACAAAAGATGGCGCCTCTCCTGATGCTAATGACACATGTGACTTGGCAGAGATGGCGAACGGACGTGAGCAGAAGTGGGAAGGGATGGAGGAGTCAGAGCTCTCCCCCACGGAAGTGACCCGATCACCACAGAGCCACCGTTTGGCACCCGGCCTGGAAACCCTCCTACGCTGGAAGAAGCGGAGGATACCCTGAGAGACCTGGCCCGGCACCGGGAGGAGGTCGCCAGGATGGAAGCGAGCTGGCGGGCCCTTAAACTACACTTGGAGCGGCGCTAATCCCTCTTACCCCCTGAAGTGTCTGTACCGGAAGGTGAGGCACCCGTTCCAGTACAGGAGGCCGTGCGGGCATCCCAGCCCTTGCAATCTAAACCGGTTGCCAGTATCTCAGTGGAGGCACCCGTTCCAGTACAGGAGGCCGTGCGGGCATCCCAGCCCTTACAATCTGAACCGGTTGCCAGTATCTCAGTGGAGGCACCCGTTCCAGTAGAGGAGGCCGTTCGGGCATCCCAGCCCTTGCAATCTGAACCGGTTGACAGTATCTCAGTGGAGGCACCCGTTCCAGTAGAGGAGGCCGTGCGGGCATCCCAGCCCTTGCAATCTGAACCGGTTGCCAGTATCATAGTGGAGGCACCCGTTCCTGCAGAAAACGCCGCACCAGCACCCCAGATCCCGCTGTCTGCCCCCGTCGCTGAGGCAGAAGAAGCGACACCCGTCCTCATGAAGGAGGCCGCGCAGGCACCAGAGCTCTACCTGCCTGTACCGGAGCCCCGACCGTCATCTGTTCCAGAGCCGGCTGCTTCCGCCACAGGTGAGCGCTGCCAGGACTGGCGGGCGCCAGGAGAGCTGCCGCAAACCGGACATCGTAAGCTGGCGTTTGATGGTGGAGACATGGAGCTGCTGGTGGAGGAGAATTACAACCGGCGTCAGGAGGAAGAGTGGAGACGTCGGGAGCGGGAAGCAGAGCGACAAAGGGAGCAGCGAGAATCCCAAAAGCTTCGGCAACTTCACCTGGACAAGAACCTGGCAGAGAAGGCACGTATGAGAAAGGATAAAAGTACGCTGAGGGAGCCGCGGCGTAAGGGTGCAGTACGGAACTTTAAGTTAAAAGGTGGTTGGGGCTTCATCCAGGAGCCTGGACTTTATTTAGAAGTCTTTGTAACCCGGCGGGACGTGGAGGCTCACCTCCCAGAAGGACACCCGGGGAGGGACCTGTTGGCAGGAGACTTGGTGACTTACACCCGACACTGGGGTTACAATGGATGGTACGCCCTAAATGTTACCAGGTGCGACCCCTACTCCCCAGAGTGTCAGGAAACTGACAGACCCTCCGAGCCTTCAGCCTCCCCCAACCAGGCCTCTGCACAAGTGCCCACCCCACGCCGTAAATCTCCCCAGCCTCCCTCAGTGGTCTCCTCAGCAGCCCCAGCTATGGACATGATAATGATAGCTGGCCCGTACCCGGCGCCTGTTAGGCCCCCTGGAGTTCGTTCAGTCCGGGACATAGTTTTCCAAACCCGGAGGGAGACGAAAGAGGTGGCCACACAGACCCAGATAGCGGGTCACGACGTAACTGTACAGGCCACACGACGTCATCAGGTCTGGGTGGACCCTCCTGTCACGGATGTTTGGCAAGCTCCAGAAGAGTACCAGGTGGTACCTGTAAGAGGCCAGCCAAAGAAGTCTAAATAACCCGGACAGGGTCTCTGTATGTAAATAGTTAAATTATTGATGTACCCGGACGGGTGAATGTTCATAAAAATAAATTTATTGTTGCCTTAATATACCCAGGTTGGGTAATGGTTTGATGTACCCGGACGGGTGAATGTTCAGAAGAACAAGTTTATTGTTGCCTTTATATACCCAGGTTGGGTAATGGTGTTTCAATGTAATCAAAATGTTGAACTTTGAAGCCATGAACTGTACTGGCTCACAAACTTTTCTGTAAATAGTTGGTACTTCGGTGCTCCATCTTGGTTTTACAAAATACTTAACTGTGCACTATTTTCAACTACCTCAGAAACTAAAAACCCGTTTGGTGTGGCCGAAAGTGAGGTCTGCTCAAGGAAAGTCTTGCAGCCCACCCAAGACCACAGTTGGAGGTTTGGAGCGGGTCCTCCATAAGCACAAGTAAAGGACACTGTGAAGTTACCCCGGTGGGGGTAGTCCTAAGAAGTCTCAACGAACTTCGGCAGTAATGCTATTTGCACTTTTGTAATGTTATTATTAAAAATTTTATTATGCAACGTTTAACTTGAAGCGTTTCCTGCTTTCTTACTACGTCGCATAGTCCACTCTGCTACATCACTCTGCACCATTGCTCTATCTCACATCTATCTGCCCTGGAAGGATAGCGTGTTACCTGTAGAAGACTTATCACCTACCTGCACTACACCATCCCTTCCAGAGGACCTGCACAGCAGCGCTGGACACCCTGACCAGGTACTACAGGTGGCGTCACGACAAACTACACGAACATTCTATCATACCCTGGAAATATCCCACATTCCAGTGATCGCCCAGGTCACGGACCGAGCTGTGCTACTGGTGACATCCCCATAGAAGTCGACGTGATCGGTGCCGAGTACCCCCAAAACCCCTGTCTCTGTGCGACTCAACTTCCCTCACTGTGCTGGCACTTTACATTTACAATGCCTCTGGTTTTTTTTTTGGGGGGGTGGGGAACATTCAGACTTTTGCTATGGGGCCCCATGATTCATATGTACGCCCCTGCTACTGAGGCATGGTATTTAAGGCTGTTAAGGAGCCAACATACATGGACCTTGCCAGCAGCGTCGGACTGGAGTACCTTGGGCCCACCAGAGAAAATATATTCTTGCGGCCCAACATCATACTTCCCAACCTTTGAATAAGGGAAAGAGGGACAAAGGCTGTGGCACGCTGTGCATGCTGCAGAAAATTTTAGGCCATGCCACGTTGCACCACAGACTGTCCAGGAGTTGGTGGATGCTTTAGTCCAGGTGTGGGAGGAGATCCCTCACGAGACCATCCGTCGCGCTCATCAGGAGCATGGCCAGAAGTTGTAGGGAGGTCATACAGCATACCTCCCAAATTTGGAAGACAGGAAAGAGGATTAAAGGCTGCGGCGCGTGTTGCGCGCCGCTGAAAATTTTAGGCCACGCCCCGACAACACCCATTTCACAGCTAATCACACCCATATCCTCGCCCCAAGCGTAACCATTTAGCACTGCTGATCACACTGACTGGTAATGAGGGCACAGTGGCTGGTACTGAGGAAAAGAAAGAAAGAGCAGCGAGAGAGAAAGAACAAACAGAGAAAGAAAGAGAGGAAAGAAAGAAAAGAGAGAAAGAAAGAACAGAGAGAAAAAGAACAGAGAGCGAGAAGGAAAGAACAGAGAGCGAGAAAGAAAGACTAGAGAGAGAGCCATAGGCGTAGCTAGGGTTTTGGTTTAGTGGGGGGCAAAACTTCTGAGTGGGCCCATCATCAGAGAACCTCAGCAAATGACCGCGCTGTTGGCCAAAATAATCTATATATAAAAAGACCAATATTGATATTACCGCCATATGGTCTGTGTTAAATAATACCAGTCCTACAGAACATATAGATTACAGCACAGGTACAGATAATGACTTACCGCTGATGTTCTTTCTAATGGAATTGTTCACTTTTCATGTCTTTTCCATCTGGCCCACACCGACATGACGACTTCTCCAGCCAGGACTCGACTGCACCCCCTTTAAAAAAAAAATAAAAAAAATACTCACCTCCCGGCTCCTGTGCTGCTCACTGTTCTCCCTCTCAGCGTCTGACAGCGGGCGCCGGCAGGTGATGTTATTGCGCCCGCTGTCATACGCTGAGAGGGGGATTATGGGAGAGAAGGAGCGCTCGCTCCTTCTCTCTCTATGCGGTCAGCTTTATCGGCTGGATGCCGATACAGCTGACCCTCCGATGACGGGTGGGGGGCCCACTGCTGGCACCGGGCCCCCCCAACGCCTGTTCAGGCCCCATAGCTTCCGGGCGGCAGAGCAGGGAGAGCGATTCTCCCTGCTCTGCCGCAGAATGTAACTGTATCGTAGCTTCGGGTGGGCCCCTCAGAGCGCGGGCCCCGGGGCCACCCCCCCTCTGCCCCGCGACCTATCCTTTCAAATCAGGGCCCACCACGCAGGAGCTGGGGCCCACCGTAGGTTTCTCCGGTGTCCCGGTGCCTCAGTCCGACCCTGCTTGCCAGCCTGATAATACCAGGCCACAGCAGTCTGCTTATCTTTGCTGGTTAACAAAAATAGGGGATCCCCTCGAAAAAAAACTGGCGTGGGGTCCACCCTATTTTTGTTAACCAGCCAGATGAAGCAGACTGCTGAGGCTTGGTTTTTCAGGCTGGTAATGAGCCAATATCCATGGACCTTGCCAGCCTGATAATACCAGGCCACAGCAGTCTGCTTAGCTTGGCTGGTTAACAAAAATAGGGGATCCCCTCGAAAAAAAAAACGGCGTAGGGGTCCCCCTATTTTTGTTAACCAGCCAAGTAAAATGCAGACTGCTGCGGCCTGGTATTAAAAGACTGTCAAGGCCCATGGATTTTGGCCCTCAACAGCCTGATAATACCAGGCTACAGCAGCCCCACATTTGGCGCATCAAAAGATGTGCCAATTGTGGCACTTTACCCGGCTCTTCCCACTGCCCTGTAGCGGTGGCAAGTGGGGTAATAAGGGGTTAATGTCACCGTTGATTGCACGGTGACAATAAGCCCGGCTAATAATGGAGAGGTGTCAATAAGACACCGATCCATTATTAATCCCAAAGTTTTTAAATGTATAAAAAAAAGACACAGCAAGAAAAAAGTATTTTAATGAAATAAAAGAGACAACACAGTTTTCATTTCTTTTATTATACTCTCATTCCTGCGACGCCATCGATCTCCTGTAAAAAAAGGAAAAAAACAAACCAACAGTATACCACCTGTCCGACGCAGTCCATAGTAACGACTGTCCCACGACGATCCAGCTCTGCTACATCGGAATGACAGGCAGAGGCTGTCATCCCGGCGCAGCAGAGCTGATTAACTGCTTCCCCGGCTGTGACGTCATCGGACTGACTGCTTTACGGCCGGGATTACCCAGCAGTCACTGCAGTTATCGCGGAGAAACTGCATGTGACCGCCGGGGAAAGATGATGGCTGCCATCAACCAGTCCAGGCCGTGACCACCGGAGATCTTCTGCCAGGTAAGTGCCGCTGACTCCTGACAGACCCGACCGACGGACACTCACAGTGACAGTGACAATTCCGATTCCGGTATACGATATATGGGAAATATCGAAAGTCAATATCGAAAGTCCGATACAGCTAATATCGGCCGATACCCGATACTTGCGGTATCGTATCGCTCAATACTAGCCACAAACACTATGCCACATGCCCCTAGAGGACAGAGGTGGAGTACCAGCATACTGACAGCAACCACAGAAGGGATTAACCCCCTGCGTCACCACTATGCATTATGGGCTAAATGCACATGCCAACAGACATTCAGCATATAAACTAGGTGCCAGATATCACTCACAAAAATTAGGGATTAAATTTATCTCATATACTTTATACGATATACAGAAAGGACATACAGCAATTATTGGGAAGAGTTTCTATCGAGGGATTCAACCTTTAAAAATAAAAAAAAAACAGTAATTAGCAATTAATAATAAAAAAATTAACCAAAATTGGCTCAAATAAAAACAAAAAAATTCATATCAGAGTACAATACAAGAAGAAAGATCTATAAGGGTTTATAGAGAAAAAGTTTTTTAAGAATGACTTTTTTAAAAAATCCATCAATATCACTTAACACATGTTTTGCATATTAAGACAAAGAATGAATCTTAAAATCAACATTAAGGCCATCAGGTTTTAGGGTTTTTAATCGGTATATCTAATGCATCTCTTCAGTTTCAAAATGGCTACCCTATTACCACCTCTTCTCAGGGGGGTACATGATCTATGATACGAAACCTTAGGTCTCTATCCTGATGGCCCTTTTCAACAAAATGCATGGACACTGGTAAATCCATTCTTTTTTTACGTTTGGAGTATTTGTGGTGGCTAAACCGTGTTTTGAAATCGCATGTTGTTTCGCCAACGTACCACATATGACATGGACACTCTAAAAGGTATACAATAAAGTCAGACTCACAAGTCAAAAATGAATTGGTTATCTAACTAATCTGAGTACATCTATCAATAAAAAATGACCCTTTAAGCATAGCAGAACAATTGATGCAGTTCAGATATGGGAAACATCCCACTCTCTGTACCCCTGTAAGAGAGGTCTGCTTTTGTTTTTTGAATGAGCCCACGTCTGAACGTACCAATTGGTCTTTAATGTTTTTATTACGCCTATACAACATGAGAGGGGGTTCTTTAAATTCAGCAACCTCAGGCAAACAATTACTTAGAGATTTCCAAAGTTTTTTAATTATATATGATAAAGCACCGCTCTCTTCACTAAAATTAGAGACAAAGGGAATCCTACTCAAACTCTGTCTTTCCTTTGACTCAAATAAGGAGTCACGCTTAACCTCCTGTAGCCTAGCTCTTTGCGCCTTCAAAAGTCATGTGGGGTATCCCCTCTGACTGAACTTCTCTGTCATTTTATTCAATGTCTCCTCCAAGTGTACTTCATCACTTTCAAACAGTTTGGCTCTTAAAAATTGGCCATATGGAATGGCCTTAATCATATTTATAGAGTGGTGACTTGAATATAGTATTGTTCCTGTCTGTTGGTTTCACAAACATTTTAGTAACAAGCTCACAACCATTTTTTTCCACCAAAACATCCAGGAACTGTATACTCGGTTTTGAACTCATAGTGAATTTGATAGTAGGGTTTATCATATTAAGAAAACTCAAAAATTCAAGTAGTTTACCCTCAGTCTCTGTCCAGATGAGGAAGATGCCATCAGTGTATCTCCACCACCCTCTCACAGAGGAAAAGTGGTGGGACACGGAGACGACATCCTCCTCAAGGACCCCCATCGCAATATTAGCATATTATGGTTGCCATATTGGCCTCCATAGCTATACCACGCTGCTGCTCAAAAAACTCATCACCAAAAAGGAAATAGTTATGAGTCAATACCAAAGTTAAGAGGTCTATCACTAGTTTCTTTGCATCACTCAAAATATTCAAGCCAGAAAGCTTTTTATGTACACAAGAAATCCCAAATTCATGTTCTATTGACGTGTACAAACTGACAACATCAAATTTAACAAGAATATCCTGCTCTCCAATTTCCACATTTTTAATTTTTTTTAAAAAATCTGATGTATCTTGAATGTATGACCCAAAATTAACAGCTATAGGATTCAAGATCCTATCCAGGAACACTCCAACATGGCTAAGCACTAAATCAGTACCAGCCACTATGGGGCGCCCTGGAGGGTTCACAAAGGATTTGTGAATCTTGGGTAACATATATAATTGGTGTAGTCTGTAAATTCACTATTAAATAATCAAAAAGATCTTGATCTATTATCCGATTATTCAAAGCAGAACCCAATAGGTGTCTCAATGTCCTACTAATATCAAATTTGGGATCAGCAGAAAGTTTTTTATAAACTTGTGAATCTAAAACCTGCCTCTTCAATTAGTTCAAATACATGCTCTTGTCCATGATGACAACAGCGCCACTCTTATCAGAACCTTTTATAACAATGTCGTCATCATGGTCAAGTTCCTTAAGAGCCCTAAATTCAGCGCTAGTCAAATTTGTTTTACCAAATTTTTTTTCAATAGTTCCTTTGAGTTTTTCTACATCCCTATTTACACCTTCCATAAAGGCCGTAATAGCAGCCGGACAATTTGGAGGTGTAAACTCACTTATTTTTGGTAAAGACAAAGTTTTCAAATCAAATTCACTATCAGCCTAGGACAAGTTTCATTTCTACTGAACCACTCCTTCAGTTTTATTCTTCTAAAGAAGCGACTTAAGTCAACCAGAAGCAGAATCCAGTCCTTATGAGTGCTAGGACTGAAATTCAACCATTTATTCAATTGGGGTTGTGTGAGTGCCTTGTTGGAGATGTTGACTATTAGTTCTAATCTTTACTCCGAGTGCCCATCAGTCTCTGAGGAGCAAGTGCTTTTAGTTTGTTCTTTTTGTCTTTTTTGGGGTCTGTGTTGCCGCCTGCCCCCTTTCCTTGTCCGTCCCTTTTGGTCTTAGAGGGTTTAGTCCTAGAGGAATGTAAGGAAAGATGGTTAGTATTAGAATTAATATTAACATCAACACATAACCCATTAGGGTAAAACAATGACCTTTCTTTTTCCAATTATTCCCTCCATCCCTCTACCAATTATATATATTTCCATGCTGATAATCTTCAACATCTCTAGACCATTTTAATGCTTATTTTCCTCAAGTTCATCACGTAACTTTGAAACATGTGAAGAAACGCTCTCAGAAAAATTCTTCCAATCAGAGTTTGACATACATCCTTTTAGTTTTAGTTCCAATTCTGTAACATTATCACATACATTAGCCTTCTCCTGTTGTAAAAATTCTATATTGAATAAAATTGTGTCCAATGCGTACTGGTTGGAAATCTTACAGTACCTTGAACAAAATTCTGGAGAATTCATCATTAAATTCGGCCTTGCATTCGAGCATAAGCCCCTAGGTATGATTTTCGCCTTATAGTTTCACCCAGAGTCAATAAATGCTGCTCAATTGTAGTTAACCGCTTCAGGTCATTCTCATATCTTTTCTTTGTTTCTGACACAGAAGGGTTATTCAAAAATACAGCAGGACTACCTATAGCCCCTATGATCCTCTCCTCATCCTCCACACTGTAGGAAAAAACCACAGGCTCATCTGGATCCATATCAATAGTCCACAAACAAAAAATAAATATCAAACAAACAAAAAAAAATTATTTAGTGCAATCTATCAATGGACAAATAGCTAAATAGAAAAGACTGAAGCACAAACTTGAGCAGATTTTGGGTGCAATACTTGCTGAGTAATGCGGTTGTCCAACGCAAAAATATAAATGGAAAAAAATCAGGCAGGACTCCAGTTCCAGAATATGTGTATTCTCTGTGTATATATCTATTCTATTTTAACCTGTCAGTGTGATTTTACTGTACAACGCACATGAATTGCCGGCTTTTCAAAGGACATTGGGACATCGGTGTGTAAAAATCGGACCGCACTCAAGGTGCGAGTGCAATGCTATTTTTTTCTCGCACCCATTGACTTATATTGTGGGATGCAATCCAAATACAAATTACTATCGCAGCATGCTGCAATTTTTTTCCAGTCAGATCGTGATCCGATCCGAGCTAGAAAAAAGAACGCAGATGAAGACACAATCATAGAAAAACATTGGTCTGAATTCAATCCGATTTTTTTATCGGATTGCATTAGTCCGATTTCATCGCAAGTGGGAATGAGCCCTTACATTGATTTGATCATGCAGCCATTTCTCCAAAGAGGCCTGCATCATCTGAGGACTTCCCTGCCATTGAGCACATCTGGGACTCCATTGTTCAGCAATTGCAAAGGTAACTGCCAGCAGCGGATCTTAATGATTTGCATGCCCAAGTGCATTCAGTGTACCAAAATATTCCAGACAACCATTAATAACATTATTGATAACATGCCAAGGTGTGTAAGTCTATGTATTTATGCATGTGTTGCTCATAATACTGAAACAATTGATGTTTTGTACATTTTGTTCCAATGTTCAATCATTTGCATATCATTACTATGTCTATTGAGTCTGTGATTTTTATAATTCCATGACTTTTCCTTTTTAGTTTTGCAATTTTCAATGTTGAGGAATGTAGAATTATATAATCATATATTACTTTAACCCATTCCCAACCCATGACGCCTACGTTGGCGTCATGAAAACCAGTGGCATCCCGACCCATGACGCCAACGTAGGCGTCATGCTATAAATCATGTTCCTGTGGGTCGGGTGACCGGAGTCACTGAAAGGTCACCCAACCCGCAGGCACAAGACCCTTTGTGCATCACCACAGTGGGGGTGGCTTAACCCCCACGTGGCTACGATCGCTCTGATTGGCTGTTAAAAGTGAAACAGCCAATCAGACCGATTTGTAATATTTCACCAATGAAATTTGGTGAAATATTACAATCCAGCCATGGCCGATGCTGCAATAGCATCGGCCATGGCTGGACACCGAGTTACGACCCTCCCCACACCGAGTAACGGCGGTGATCGGCCGCCGCCACCGATTTCATGGCAGCGATCGGTCACCGCCATTACTATCTGCTGCCCTGCGCTCCAGTCCTCTCCCCTCTGCTCCGGTCTGCTGCCCCCCGCCTTAGAATCCCCCCCAGTGTCATCTCACCTTCCCGGTCTTCTGGCGCCCATGGATCCGTCCCGGCGTCCGTCCGGGACTCTTTATGGGCGCCGCCATCTTGGAAAATGGCGGGCGCATGCGCAATGCGCCTCCTAAAGTCCAAAAATTTATTTTGATCACTGTGATAAACTCTCATAGTGATCAAAATAAAAAAATTTAAATAAACGCCCCCTTTATCACCACCATAGGTAGGGACAAAAAATAAAATAATTTTTTTTTCTCTTAGGGTTAGAATTACAGTTAGGGTTAGCCTTAGGGTTAGGGTTAGGGTTAGCCTTAGGGTTAGGGTTAGCATTAGGGTTAGCATTAGGATTATGCTGGATTTATATTGCATTATGGCAGTCCGTTAGATGGACTGCGTTACACCGCGGTATAATGCGGTGTAACACAGTCCGTTAATGCTACCATTCACCCCCATTTGCGGTTGCATCCCAACACATGCCGTAAAGCGGCATGTGTTCGCGACGTGCCGTCATTCAGTGACGGAGCCTCGGATGCAGCCTGCAGCGTCTGGGCTCCGTCACCGTTAGCGCAGATGAATCATCTGCTGATTCCTCTGAGCTAGCGGGTATAGCATAACGCGATCGCGTTATGCTATACCGTTACCAGCCCGTTCAACACTATGTGTTGAACGGGCTGGTAAAACGTAATGTGAACCTAGCCTTAGAGTTAGGTTAGGGTTAAGACTAGGGTTAGCATTAGGGTTAGGGTTATAATTAGGGTTAGGGTTAGGCTGGATTCATATTGCGTTATGGCAGTCCGTTAGACGGACTGCGTTAAACCACGGTATAACGCGGTGTAACGCTGTCCGTTAACGCTGCCATTCACCCCCATTTGCGGGCGCATCGTGACGCATGCTGTAAAGCGGCATGCGTTCGCGACGTGCCGTCATTCAGTGGTGGAGTCTCCGACGCGGCCTGCAGCGTCTGGGCTCTGTCACCACTAGCGCAGAGGAATCATCTGCTGATTCCTCTGCATTAGCGGGTATAGCATAACGCGATCGCGTTATACTACACCGTTACCTGCCCGTCAGCGCTATGTGTTGAACGGGCTGGTAAAACGTTATGTGAACCTAGCCTTTAGCATTAGAGTTAGAATTAGGGTTAGAATTAGGGTTACGGTTAGAATTAGGGTTAGAGTTGCAATTTGGGTTAGGGTTGGAATTAGGGTTACGGTTAGAATTAGGGTTGGAATTAGAGTTAGGGTTGGGGTTAGACTTGTGGTTATGTCACGGGTGTGTCGCCACGAAGATCGTCGCGATTACACAATCTGACTTCGCGCAGCTGAGTTTTTGGTGCTTGGTGTTTTTCGGCAGTGAGGGAGTTAATTCTCTCTCTCTCTGTGCTAGACGAGGCCCGGCCTCGCCCAGCTGCAGTTAATGCTTTTGTAATGAGATTCCTTCAAATACCTGCCAGTCTGCTAGGAATGTGTCGGTGAAAGCATTCATGCAGACCAGCAGAGCGGATCGTGGTATTGTGAAGTCTGAAGTGAAGAGTACCTGGTGTGTTTTTTTTCCCCTCCTCGCTTTATCATTTATCTCCGTACCCGTTGGTGTTCCCTCTGTTTTTGTGGTGTGAGTTTTGTATGCAAGGTGGATTTTAGTTTACCCCTTGTACTGTCTCGTTCGTCTATTACTGTGTTTAGGCATATACCTTCCAGTCCCCTGTGTTGTGATCGGGGTCCTTCTCAGGACTAGATTACTGAAGGTCAGGGATTTGCAGGAGATAGGGTTACGCTGGCGGCCTGGAACTCTGTACCATCAACAGCACCTCCAGGTAGAGGGATTAGTCAGGACCCCAGCTTAGGGTCAGCATAGACCCCGGACCTCCTGTATGCAGTAACAGCGTGACATTTTCACCGACCTCTAAAGATTTTCTCCAGCCACCATGGATCCAGTAGCCAGTCTAGCTCGGCAGTTGCAGAGTTTGTCCATGGAGCTGGCGGACGTTAAGTCCAAGGTTTTGTACCCCCTGGAGAAAGCCGGTCCAGAACCTAAAGTAGCTCTCCCTGACAGGTTCACTGGGGGGCGGGACAAGTTTTTTGCTTTCCGGGAGGCATGTAAATTGTACTTTCGCTGCGACCTCGGGCATCTGGGAGTGAAGAACAAAGGGTGTGGATTGTCATCTCGCTCCTACAAGGGGACCCCCAATCCTGGGCGTTCTCTCTCCCCCCGGGCTCCCCGGCTCTCCAGTCAGTGGATAGGTTTTTCGCAGCTCTGGGTCTTGTATATGATGACCCGGATCGGATCTCTCTTGCTGAATCTAAGTTATGTAAGATACAGCAGGGAGATCATCCGGCGGAGGAATTCTGTTCGGAGTTTCGTAGGTGGGCCACGGACACCCAGTGGAATGACTCGGCTCTTAGGAGCCAGTTTTGTCAAGGTTTATCTGACAAATTAAAGGAGGTGCTGGCACAGTATGACCCTCCCACGTCACTGGAAGCCGCTATTGCCCTTGCTATTCGCATTGACAGGCGGCTTCGGGAGAGGTGCGGGGTAACTCCGCCCCCTGTGATGACTCCACCTTCTACTAGGGCCCCTTATATGGAGGTTCCCCTGGTCAGTCCAGAAGAGCCGATGCAGTTAGGAGGGACATCATTCCGGGGGAGGGGATCGGCAGTGCGCCACAAGACAGGAAGGTGTTTCTTCTGCGGGAGAAAGGGACATTTTATTGGGGGGTGTCCATCCCGTCCTTTGCAGAGTGAGAAGTCGCCGGAAAACTATTGATCCCAGGTTGTGTGGTGGACGGCAATCTGGGAGTAGGTATTTCGTCCCTAGGTCCATCTCAATTCCTCGTGCCGGCGGAGGTGGTGGTGGGTGCGAGAACTGAGAGGATATCTGTTCTTCTGGATAGTGGGGCAGGGGCTAATCTGGTGGATGCTCGCTTTGCCCGGGTTCAAGGTATGCGACTGAGTGTATTGGCTAAACCCATCCCCATATTCTCGATCGACACCAGACCTCTCGGTCAGGTAGTTTTTTGCAAGCAGTGCATAACATAGATCTTCAAGTGTGGGGCGATACATAAAGAACTGTTGTCGTGTTACGTGTTGGAGGGTCTTCCCACTCCTATAGTGCTGGGCCTTCCTTGGTTAACTAAGCATAACCCGGTTATTAATTGGCAATCCAGAGAGATAAGCCAATGGAGTGAATTCTGTAATAAAAACTGCATGAATACGGTCATCGGTGCGGTCACTCCTAGGACCTTACCTCCATTTCTGGTGGACTTTGAGGATGTATTCTCGGAGAAAGGGTGTCAAGAACTACCTCCTCATCGCGTGTATGACTGTTCTGTTAAATTGCTCCCTGGGGCCAAGTTACCGAAATCTAGGTTGTATAACCTTTCTGGTCCTGAGAGACAGACCATGAAGGATTATATTTCAGAGAGTCTGGCTAAGGGGCATATTAGACCTTCATCTTCCCCGGTGGCCGCGGGGTTCTTCTTTGTGAAGAAGAAAGATAGAGGCCTACGCCCTTGCCTGGATTTCCGTGAACTCAATCGGATTACGGTCCGAGATCCGTATCCGCTCCCACTTATTCCCAATCTCTTCAATCAGATCGTGGGCGCCAAATGGTTCTCTAAGTTGTATCTCAGGGGGGCGTACAATCTGATTAGGATGAAGGAGGGGGATGAATGGAAGATGGCGTTTAACACTCCAGAGGGGCATTATGAGAACCTTGTCATGCCATTTGGTCTGACTAATGCCCCGGCGGTGTTCCAACACTTTGTTAATGACATTTTTCGCCGCCTGGTGGGACAGTTTGTTGTCATACAGTATATCTGGATGACATCTTAATTTACTCGCCGGATCTGGTGTCTCATCAGGAGCATGGTAGGCAGGTGTTGCAGATCTTGCGGGATAATAAACTGTACGCCAAATGGGAAAAGTGTGTGTTCGCCGTACAGGAACTTCAGTTTTTAGGTTTCCTGGTGTCAGCGTCCGGTTTTCGTATGGACCCTGGGAAAGTGCGGGCAGTTCTTGAGTGGGATCTGCCAGAGGATCTTAAGGCACAACAACGTTTCCTGGGGTTTGCTAACTACTACCGGAAATGTATTCGTAATTTGTCGTCCATAGTTAAACCTCTCACAGACATGACTAAAAAAGGGACGGATTTTTCTAGGTGGTCTGACAAGGCTTGTCCAGCGTTTTCCTCCTTGAAAAAATGTTTTGCTTCGGCTCCCATACTCATTCAACCGGATGCGTCACAGCCGTTCATTGTGGAGGTGGACGCTTCTGAGGTAGGGGTGGGAGCAGTATTGTCACAGGGTTCGTCCCCTGGTAAGTGGCACTTCTCTAAAAAATTGTTGTCCGCTGAGAGGAATTACGATGTCGGCAATAGGGAGCTCTTGGCCATTAAGTTAGCTTTTGAGGAGTGGCGTCATTTTTTGGAGGGGGCAGTCCACCCGGTCACCGTCATCACTGATCACAAGAACCTGCTGTATTTAGAGTCCGCAAAACGTCTGAATCCCAGACAAGCTAGGTGGTCGTTATTTTTTGCCAGGTTTAATTTTGTTGTCACATATCGTCCTGGGTCAAAAAATGTAAAGGCGGATGCCTTGTCTCGTAGTTTCCCTGGGGTCGGGAAGACGGATGACCCGGTTCCGATCCTTCAGGAGGGGGTGGTGGTGTCGGCAGTATGCTCTGAGCTTGAGAAGGAGGTATTGGAGGCTCAGGGGGACGCCCCTGTTGGACTTCCAGGGAGACTGTTTGTTCCAGATCACTTGCGACAAAAGGTGATTGAGGCACACCATAACTCAGCCTTAGCAAGACACCCAGGGAGTAAAGCAACTGTGGATCTCCTCTCGCGGCAGTTTTGGTGGCCTAACTTACATAGGGAGGTGGTAACTTTTGTTGCGTCCTGTGGGGTTTGTGCGTGCTCTAAGACCTCACATACCCGTCCGTCTGGGCCCTCTTACCTTTGAAGATCCCGGAGCGTCCGTGGACTCATCTGTCTATGGACTTTATTACGGACCTCCCGCCGTCTTCGGGTAAAACAGTCATACTTGTTGTAGTGGACAGGTTCAGCAAGATGGCTCATTTTATCGCTCTTCCTGCTCTTCCTAATGCTAAAACTCTGGCGCAGGTGTTCATTGGGGAGATTGTGAGGCTTCACAGGGTACCCTTCGATGTGGTGTCGGATCGAGGGTCTCAGTTTGTGTCCAAATTCTGGAAGGCATTTTGTACACGGCGGGGGATGCAGTTGTCGTTTTCATCGGCTTTTCATCCTCAGACCAATGGTCAGACAGAACGTCTGAACCAGAGTTTGGAGACATATCTCCGGTGTTTTGTGTCAGAGAACCAGGAGGACTGGGCTTCTTTCTTGCCTCTGGCGGAATTTGCTCTTAACAATAGGCGGAGCGAGTCCACTGGTAATTCCCCGTTTTTTGGGGCATATGGTTTTCACCCCCAGTTTTGTACTTTCAGTAGGGGGGCTCTTCGGGGGTTCCTGAGGAAGAACGATTTTCGTCATCACTTGCTTCAGTGTGGAGAGGAGTGCTGAACAATCTTAGTACTATGGGGAACCGATACAAACGTATGGCTGACAGGAGGAGAGTGTCTGGTCCGGACCTATGTGTGAACGATCGGGTATGGTTGTCTACCAAGAATATAAAACTCAAGGTTCCCTCTTGGAAACTGGGTCCCAGGTTCATCGGGCCATACAGGATCAGTTCTATAATTAATCCGGTGGCATTCCGTCAGATCTTTGCTTAAGAGGTATGTGGCGCCGGTGATACCGTCACCTTTACCTCCTCCTCCTGTGGTGGTCAATGGTAACTTGGAGTTTCAGGTGTCGAAAATCATCGATTCACGTCTTAACCGCCGGTCCCTTCAGTACCTGGTTCATTGGAGGGGGTATGGTCCTGAGGAGAGGACGTGGGTTCCTGCGTCGGATATTAACGCAGACCGATTAATTCGGGCCTTCCACACGACTCACCCGGATAAACCTGGCTCTGAGGGTCCAGAGGCCCCTCGTAGAAGGGGGGGTACTGTCACGGGTGTGTTGCCACGAAGATCGTCGCGATTACACAATCTGACTTCGAGCAGCTGAGTTTTTGGTGCTTGGTGTTTTTCGGCAGTGAGGGAGTTAATTCTCTCTCTCTCTGTGCTAGACGAGGCCCGGCCTCGCCCAGCTGCAGTTAATGCTTTTGTAATGAGATTCCTTCAAATACCTGCCAGTCTGCTAGGAATGTGTCGGTTGAAAGCATTCATGCAGACCAGCAGAGCGGATCGTGGTATTGTGAAGTCTGAAGTGAAGAGTACCTGGTGTGGTTTTTTTCCCCTCCTCGCTTTATCATTTATCTCCGTACCCGTTGGTGTTCCCTCTGTTTTTGTGGTGTGAGTTTTGTATGCAAGGTGGATTTTAGTTTACCCCTTGTACTGTCTCATTCGTCTATTACTGTGTTTAGGCATATACCTTCCAGTCCCCTGTGTTGTGATCGGGGTCCTTCTCAGGACTAGATTACTGAAGGTCAGGGATTTGCAGGAGATAGGGTTACGCTGGCGGCCTGGACCTCTGTACCATCAACAGTACCTCCAGGTAGAGGGATTAGTCAGGACCCCAGCTTAGGGTCAGCATAGACCCCGGACCTCCTGTATGCAGTAACAGCGTGACAGGTTAGGGTTATGGTTAGGGTTGGATTATGGTTAGGGGTGTGTTGGGGTTAGGGTTATGGTTAGGGTTTGGATTAGGGGTGTGTAGGGGTTAGGGTTGTGGTTAGGGGTGTGTTGGGGTTAGGGTTGGAGTTAGAATTGAGGAGTTTCCACTATTTAGGCACATCAGGGGGTCTCCAAACGCGACATGGCGCCACCATTGATTCTTTCAAATTTTGCGTTCAAAAAGTCAAACAGTGCTCCCTTTATTCCGAGCACCGATGTTTGCCCAAACAGTGGTTTTACCCCCATATATGGGGTATCAGCGTACTCAGGAAAAATTGCACAACAAATTTGGGGGGTCTAATTTCTCCTGTTACCCTAGGGAAAAAAAATTGGGGACTAAATGTTCTCATGTTTGTGGAAAAAAATGATTTTTTATTTTCACGGCTCTGCGTTATAAACTTCTGTGAAGAACTTGGAGATTCAAAGTGCTCACTACACATCTAGATAAGTTCCTTGGGTGGTCTAGTTTCCAAAATGTGGTCAATTGGGGTGGTTTCTACTGTTTAGGCACATCATGGGCTCTGCAAACTTAAAATGACACCCGCAGACCATTCCATCAAGTCGGTATTACAAAACGTCACTACTTCCTTTCCGAGCCCCCACGTGTGCCCAAACAGTGGTTCCCTCGCACATATGGGGTACCAGCGTACTCAGGACAAACAGGACAACAACTTTTGGGGTACAATTTGTCCTGTTACTCTTGTGAAAATAAAAAATTGTAGGCTATAAAATCATTTTTTGAGGGAAAAAAATGATTTTTTATTTTCATGGCTCTGGGTTATAAACTTCTGTGAAGCACTTGGGGGTTCAAAGTGCTCACTACACATCTAGATAAGTTCCTTGGGTGGTCTAGTTTATAAAAATGGGGTCACTTGGGGGGGTTTCCACAGTTTAGGCACATCAGGGGCTCTGCAAACCTAACATGATGCCTGCAGACCATTCCTGTTATGTTTCGGTAGCTGAGGAGTGCAGGTAAAAAAGGCAATACACCAGAGCAGTTGGAATCTATGAGATTGCAGTACCCTGACTAACCACCACAACAAGAGGCAGCCGTGGAGCGTTCCTACGTTGGTCCTAGACGCCTCGTCACAGCCTGAGAAACTAACTACACCTAAAGATAGAAAGAGGAAAGCTATCTGCCCCGGAGCAGATCCCCAAAGAACATAGAAAGCCCCCAAACATGTAATGGCGGCCAGACAAGAAGAAATACTGACACAGACAGAAAATAGTATGAGCAAACGTTGGGGCCCAAACTACCTAAATAGAAAAGGATAGGAAGGGCACTTACTGCAATCCCAAAAAACCCTGAAAAGCACCAACTCTACTAATTTCAAAATCACCTGAGATCACACGACCTCCACCACCCAAATCAGTTCTCTGGTGCAACAAAATCAAAACAGCAGCCACTGAAAAAACTGGAAAAAGCAAAAGTACAAACATCAGTGGCTGAACTAAACTGAGAGGGCAAAAGCCCCCGGAGGGGACCCTGAAGGCCCCCACAGAAGTGCAGGACAAAATGCAAAAATCAAGCACAAAATCAAAAAGAAGAAAATGTCTTATCTGTTAGCAGGAGATGCAGACACGACACAGCAGGCTACAAAGGAAACAGGACTCAAGGATTGAGACCAGAACAATTGATCACCGGCAACCCTGATGGGAAGGCGACTCCCTTATATAAGACCAGTCAGTAACACCTGATTCCCACTCCTCACAATCTTCACTGGACAGTCCAGTACCGCTTGTAACCACCAGAGGGAGCCTCTGCTCAGAACTCATTTCAAGTCCATTCACAACAGTAGCCCCCCCCTTGAGGAGGGGTCACCGAACCCTCACTTGAGCAACCAGGTCGGTCAGGATGAGTTCTATGATACGCACGGATGAGTCTCCTAGCATGGATGTCCGAAGCAAACACCCAAGAATTGTCTTCCTGACCATAACCTCTCCACTTAACCAAATACTGGAGTTTCCGTCTAGAAAAACGAGAATTCAATATTTTCTCAACCACAAACTCCATATTGCCCTCAACCAGAACAGGGTCAGGAGGCAAAGCAGTAGGAACCACTGGCTCAACAAACCTCTTCAACAAGGACTTGTGGAACACGTTATGGATCTTAAATGTCCCTGGAAGAAGCAAACGAAAAGAAACAGGATTAAGAATCTCCATGATCTTATAAGGTCCAATGAACCTAGGCTTAAATTTAGGAGATGCCACTCTCATAGGAATATTTTTGAGGACAACCAGACCAAGTCCCCCACTTCAAACCGAGGACCATCAGTCCTATGCCGGTTAGCAAACGCTGGGCCCTCTCCTGAGAGAGGGACAACCTCTCCACTACCTGGTCCCAAATCTGTTGCATACGCTCCACAACAGAGTCAACACCTGGACAGACAGAAGCCTCCGTCTGTCCTGAAGAAAATCGAGGGTGAAACCCAGAATTACAGAAAAATGGAGACATCAAAGTGGCAGAGCTAGCCCTATTATTAAGAGCAAACTCAGCCAAAGGCAAAAAAGAGACCCAGTCATCCTGATCAGCAGACACAAAGCATCTTAGATAAGTCTCCAATGTCTGGTTTGTTCTCTCAGTTTGACCATTGGTCTGAGGATGAAACGCCGAGGAGAAAGACAATTGAACACCAAGTTTAGAACAAAAGGTCCTCCAAAATCTTGAAACAAACTGGACTCCTCTGTCAGACACAATGTTCTCAGGAATGCCGTGTAAACGAACCACGTGCTGAAGGAACAAAGGCACCAATTCAGAGGAGGAAGGCAACTTAGGTAATGGCACAAGATGTATCATCTTGGAAAACCTATCACAAATCACCCAGATGACGGTCATTCTCTGAGAAACAGGGAGGTCGGAAATGAAATCCATAGAGATATGGGTCCATGGTCTCTTGGGCACAGGCAATGGCATCAACAAACCACTAGAGCGAGAGCAAGGCTTGGAGCGAGAGCAAGTCCCGCAGGACTGAACAAATTCCCTGACATCACAAGACAAGGTAGGCCACCAAAAGGACCGACTAACCAAGTCTCTGGTACCAAAAATTCCGGGATGACCAGCCAGCGCGGAACAATGAATCTCAGACATTACACTCTTTTTCCACTGGTCCGGGACAAACAATTTCTCAACAGGGCAGCGCTCGGGCCTATCCTCCTGACACCCCTCCAGAGCCAGTCTCAAATTGGGCGAGATGGCGGAAAGAACTACACCTTCTTTCAAAATAACAGAAGGATCAGATAACTCAGGAGAGGCCGCAAGGAAACTCCTCGAGAGGGCATCCGCCTTAACATTCTTAGTGCCAGGAAGAAAGGAAACCACAAAATTAAAACGTGTGAAAAACAAGGCCCACCTGGCCTGTCTAGGATTAAGTCGCTTGGCAGATTCCAGATAAACCAGATTCTTATGGTCCGTAAGGACCACCACCTGATGTTTGGCTCCCTCCAGCCAATGTCTCCACTCTTCAAAAGCCCACTTCATGGCCAATAACTCCCGATTACCCACGTCATAATTACGTTCAGTAGGAGAAAATTTTCGAGAGAAAAAGGCACAAGGGTTACTTTTAGAGGTCTCTGGATCTCTTTGGGACAAAACGGCACCTGCCCCAATTTCAGAGGCATCAACCTCCACCTGAAATGGCAGAGAAACATCAGGCTGCCGTAGAACAGGAGCAGAAGTGAATCTCTGCTTAAGTTCCTGAAATGCAGAGACTGCCTCAGGAGGCCAATTCACCACATCAGAACCCTTTTTGGTCAAATCAGTTAAAGGTTTAACAATAACCGAGAAATTACCAATAAATTTACAATAAAAATTGGCAAAACCCAAAAATCTTTGAAGAGCCTTTAATGAAGTAGGTTGGACCCAATCACAGATGGCCTGAACCTTGACCGGTCCATTTCAATAACAGATGGGGACAAAATGAATCCCCAAAAATGAGATCCTCTGTACGCCAAAAAGACACTTTGATCCCTTCACATACAGAGCATTTTCTCTCAAAATCTGAATACAGTTCGAACATGTTTCACATGAGAGTCCCAGTCATTGGAAAAAATCAAGATATCATCCAAATAAACAATCAGAAATTTATCCACAAAATCCCTGAAATGTCATTCATGAAGGACTGGAAGACAGAAGGAGCATTAGTGAGCCCAAAGGGCATCACAAGGTACTCAAAATGCCCCTCCGGGTATTGAATGCCGTCTTCCATTCATCCCCGTGCTTAATGCGAATAAGGTTATATGCCCCCCTGAGGTCAAGCTTGGTAAACCAAGTAGCGTTTTTCACCCTGGAAAACAGGTCAGAAATCAAGGGTAACGGATATTGATATTTCACAGTAATATTGTTCAAAAGACGATAATCAATACACAGCCTTAATGACCCATCCTTTTTGGCCACAAAGAAAAAACCGGCACCTAAGGGTGAAGAGGATGGTCTGATATGACCCTTCTCCAATGACTCCTTGATATAAGACCGCATAGCGTCATGTTCAGGTACAGACAAGTTAAAAAGGCGACCTTTAGGGAATTTACTACCAGGCACTAATTCAATAGCGCAGTCATAGCTCCTATGGGGAGGCAAGGATGCAGATTTACTTTCGCTAAACACATCAGAAAAATCAATCAAAAAGTCAGGAACATCCTGAGCCTGGGGGAGGCAGAAAAAACGGGAGTGTTGGTATTAACACATTGGCAGCATCAACTGGTTACAGACACAGATTTCCAATCCAAAACAGGATTATGAGACTGTAACCAAGGGAAACCCAGTACAATAATGTCATGCAGATTATACAGAACCAAAAATTTGCAACTCTCCTGATGATCAGGTTCTACCCTCATTATCACCTGAGTAGAGAACTGAGGTTTATTCTCAGCCAAAGGGTAGAATCGATCCCAGTAGGGGAATAGACTTCCGTAGGGGTATCAAGGGAAACCCACAACGTTATATATTTTTTGTTTCCCATACAGAGCATTCTCTCTCAAAATCTGGAATACAGTTCGAACATGTTTCACATGAGAGTCCCAGTCATTGGAAAAAAATCAAGATATCATCCAAATAAACAATCAGAAATTTATCCACAAAATCCCTGAAAATGTCATTCATGAAGGACTGGAAGACAGAAGGAGCATTAGTGAGCCCAAAGGGCATCACAAGGTACTCAAAATGCCCCTCAGGGGTATTAAATGCCGTCTTCCATTCATCCCCGTGCTTAATGCGAATAAGGTTATATGCCCCCCTGAGGTCAAGCTTGGTAAACCAAGTAGCGTTTTTCACCCTGGAAAACAGGTCAGAAATCAAGGGTAACGGATATTGATATTTCACAGTAATATTGTTCAAAAGACGATAATCAATACACGGCCTTAATGAACCATCCTTTTTGGCCACAAAGAAAAAACCGGCACCTAAGGGTGAAGAGGATGGTCTGACATGACCCTTCTCCAATGACTCCTTGATATAAGACCGCATAGCGTCATGTTCAGGTACAGACAAGTTAAAAAGGCGACCTTTAGGGAATTTACTACCAGGCACTAATTCAATAGCGCAGTCATAGCTCCTATGGGGAGGCAAGGATGCAGATTTACTTTCGCTAAACACATCAGAAAAATCAATCAAAAAGTCAGGAACATCCTGAGCCTGGGGGAGGCAGAAAAAACGGGAGTGTTGGTATTAACACATTGGCAGCCCCAACTGGTTACAGACACAGATTTCCAATCCAAAACAGGATTATGAGACTGTAACCAAGGGAAACCCAGTACAATAATGTCATGCAGATTATACAGAACCAAAAATTTGCAACTCTCCTGATGATCAGGTTCTACCCTCATTATCACCTGAGTAGAGAACTGAGGTTTATTCTCAGCCAAAGGGGTAGAATCGATCCCCAGTAGGGGAATAGACTTCCGTAGGGGTATCAAGGGAAACCCACAACGTTTAGCAAAATCAAAATCCATCAGGTTAATAGCTGCTCCCGAATCAACGAAAGCCTGAGCAGAAAATGAGGACAGAGAGCATATCAGAGTAACAGTTAATAAAAACTTACTCTGAACACTACCCAAGACAACTGAGCGTGCAAAACGCCTTCCCCCTTAGGGCAGACTGAAATAGCATGAGAGGCATCACCACAGTAGAAACATAACCCATTGCGCTTTCGAAACTCATGACGCTGTGCCCCAGAAACCACTCTATCACACTGCATGGATTCAGAAGCAGGTTCACAAGGCAACACTATTCCACGCATACATCTCCGCTCACGCAAACGTCTGTCAATTTGAATCGCTAATGACATAGAATCATTGAGACAGAGGGACAGGGAATCCCACCATAACATCCTTTACATTATCTGACAGACCCTTCCGAAAAAGGGCTGCCAAAGCGTTGTCATTCCATTTGGTCAGGACTGCCCACCTACGGAATCTCTGACAGTATAACTCAGCGTCATCAAGCCCCTGATTTAATGCCAACAAGGCTTTTTCAGCTTGATCAGTGACATTAGGCTCATCGTACATTAACCCCAAGGCCTGAAAAAATGCATCAACATCACTCAAAACAGGATCCCCAGGTGTCAGGGAAAAAGCCCAATCCTGAGGATCACCGCGCAGGAGAGAGATGACAATTTGAACCTGCTGCGCTGCGTTCCCTGAGGACTTAGATTTTAAGGCAAAAAACAATTTACAATTATTTTTGAAATTCAGAAACTTGGCTCGATCCCCCAAAAACAAATCTGGCATGGGAATCCTAGGTTCCACAACAGGCAACCTAGCAAGATAGGTAGCAATACTCCGAACCTCAGTGGCAAGCTGATCCACACGGCCAGACAACTGTGCAAACTCCATTGAGAGAAAAAAAAAAATCCTCCCCAGCACCCAGAGATACAGAGGGAAAAAAAAAAAAATGCAGCAAACAGAAAAGTATCTCTGACAACTCTGACAACCTTTTTTCTTTCACAATATTTTTTCCCTTCTGTGAGTACCATACAATTTTCAATTTTTTGGGCCGGTGATACTGTTCTGTTTCGGTAGCTGAGGAGTGCAGGTAAAAAAGGCAATACACCAGAGCAGTTGGAATCTATGAGATTGCAGTACCCTGACTAACCACCACAACTAGAGGCAGCCGTGGAGCGTTCCTACGTTGGTCCTAGACGCCTCGTCACAGCCTGAGAAACTAACTACACCTAAAGATAGAAAGAGGAAAGCTATCTGCCCCGGAGCAGATCCCCAAAGAACATAGAAAGCCCCCAAACATGTAATGGCGGCCAGACAAGAAGAAATACTGACACAGACAGAAAATAGTATGAGCAAACGTTGGGGCCCAAACTACCTAAATAGAAAAGGATAGGAAGGGCACTTACTGCAATCCCAAAAAACCCTGAAAAGCACCAACTCTACTAATTTCAAAATCACCTGAGATCACACGACCTCCACCACCCAAATCAGTTCTCTGGTGCAACAAAATCAAAACAGCAGCCACTGAAAAAACTGGAAAAAGCAAAAGTACAAACATCAGTGGCTGAACTAAACTGAGAGGGCAAAAGCCCACGGAGGGGACCCTGAAGGCCCCCACAGAAGTGCAGGACAAAATGCAAAAATCAAGCACAAAAACAAAAAGAAGAAAATGTCTTATCTGTTAGCAGGAGATGCAGACACGACACAGCAGGCTACAAAGGAAACAGGACTCAAGGATTGAGACCAGAACAATTGATCACCGGCAACCCTGATGGGAAGGCGACTCCCTTATATAAGACCAGTCAGTAACACCTGATTCCCACTCCTCACAATCTGTACTTGTACAGTCCAGTACCGCTTGTAACCACCAGAGGGAGCCTCTGCTCAGAACTCATTTCAAGTCCATTCACAACACATTCCATCAAGTCGGCATTTCAAAACGTCACTACTTCCCTTCCGAGCCCCGACGTGTGCCCATACAGTAGTTTTCTCCAACATATGGGATATCAGCGTACTCAGGACAAATTGGACAACAACTTTTGGGGTCTAATTTCTCCTGTTACCCTTGGGAAAATAAAAAAAATTGGGGACTAAAACATCATGTTTGTGGAAAAAATATGATTTTTTTATTTTCATGCCCGGGCGTTATAAACTTGTGCAGCCCTTGGGGATTCAAAGTGCTCACCACACATCTAGATAAGTTCCTTGTGGGGTCTAGTTTCCAAAATGGGGTCACTTGTGGGGAGTTTCTACTGTTTAGGCACATCAGGAGCTCTGCAAATGTAACATGACGCCCACAGACCATTCCATCAAGTCGGCATTTCAAAACGTCACTACTTCCCTTCCGAGCCCTGACGTGTGCCCAAACAGTGGTTCCCCCCACATATGGGGTACCAGCGTACTCAGGACAAGCTGGACAACAACCTTTGGGGTCCAATTTCTCCTGTAAGCATTGCGAAAATAAAAAATAGGGGGCTAAAAAATCATTTCTTGAGAAAAAAAATGATTTTTTATTTTCACGGCTCTGCGTTATAAACTTCTGTGAAGCACCTGGGGGTTCAAAGTGCTCACTGTGCATCTAGATAAGTTCCTTAGGGGGTCTAGTTTCCAAAATGGGGTCATTTGTGGGGGAGCTCCAAAGTTTAGGCACACAGGGGCTCTCCAAACACGACATGGTGTCCGCTAACGATTGGAGCTAATTTTCCATTAAAAAAGTCAAATGGCGCTCCTTTCCTTCTGAGCCCTGCCATGCGCCCAAACAGTGGTTCCCCCCACATATGGGGCACCAGCGTACTCAGGACAAACTGGACAACAACTTTTGGGGTCCAATTTATCCTGTTACCCATGGGAAAATAAAAAATAGCGGGCTAAAAAATAATTTTTGAGGAACAAAAATGATTTTGTTATTTTCACTGCTCACTACACATCTAAATAAGCTCCTTGGGGGGTATAGTTTCCAAAATGGGGTCACTTGTGGGGGATTTCTACTGTTTAGGCACATCAGGAGCTCTGCAAACGCAACATGACGCCCGCAGAACATTCCATCAAGTCTGCATTCCAAAATGGCGCTCCTTCCCTTCTGAGCTCTCCCATGTGCCAAAACAGTGGGTATGGGGTATTGGTGTACTCAGGACAAATTGCACAACAACTTTTGTGGTCCAATTTATCCTGTTACCCTTGGGAAAATAAAAAATAGCGGGCTAAAAAATAAATTTTTGAGGAACAAAAATGATTTTGTTATTTTCACTGCTCACTACACATCTAAATAAGCTCCTTGGGGGGGTCTGGTTTCCAAAATGGGGTCACTTGTGGGGGATTTCTACTGTTTAGGCACATAAGGAACTCTGCAAACGCAACATGACGCCCGCAGAACATTCCATCAAGTCTGCATTCCAAAATGGCGCTCCTTCCCTTCTGAGCTCTCCCATGTGCCAAAACAGTGGGATGGGGTATTGGTGTACTCAGGACAAATTGCACAACAACTTTTGTGGTCCAATTTCTCCTGTTACCCTTGTGAATATAAAAAATAGCCAACTAAAAAATCATTTTTGAGGAAAAAAATTATTTTTTTATTTTCACTGCTTTGCGTTATAAACTTCTGTGAAGCACTTTGGGGTTCAGAGTGCTCACAACACATCTAGATAAGTTCCATAAGGGGTCTAGTTACCAAAATGGTGTCACATGTGGTTGTTTTTCACTGTTTAGGCACGCAGGGCCTCTCCAAACTCGTCATGGTGTCCGCTAACGATTGGAGCTAATTTTTCATTCAAAAAGTCAAATGGTGCTCCTTCCCTTCTGGGCCCTGCTGTGCGCCCAAGCATTGGTTTATGACCACATATGAGGTATCTGTGTACTCAGGATAAATTTCCCAACAAATTTTAGGATCCATTTTATCCTGTTGCCCATGTGAAAATGAAAAAAACTGAGGCTAAAAGAAATTTTTGTGAAAAAAAAGTACTTTCTTTTTTTTCGGATCAATTTGTGAAGCACCTGGGGGTTCAAAGTGCTCACTATGCATCTAGATAAGTTCCTTGGGGGGGTCTAGTTTCCAAAATTGGGTCACTTGTGGGGAGCTCCAATGTTTAGGCACACAGGGATTCTCCAAATGCGACATGGCAACTGCTAAATATTCCAGCATATTTTCCATTCAAAAAGTCAAATGGCGCTCCTTCCCTTCTGAGCCCTGCCATGCGCCCAAACAGTGGTTTATGACCACATATGAGGTATCGGTGTACTCAGGAGAAATTGCCCAACAAATTTTAAGATCCATTTTATCCTGTTGCCCATGCAAAAATGAAAAAATTGATGCTAAAAGAAAATTTTTGTTGGAAAAATTAAAATGTCCATTTTTTCCTTCTACGTTGCTTTAGTTCCTGTGAAGCACCTGAAGGGTTAATAATCTTATTGAATGTAGTTTTGAGTAGCTTGAGGGGTGCAGTTTTTATAATGTCACATTTGGGTATTTTCTGCCATATAGACCCCTCAAAGTGACTTCAAATGTGAGGTGGTCCGTAAAAAAATGGCTTTGTAAATTTTGTTGTAAAAATGAGAAATCGCTGGTCAACTTTTAACCCTTATAACTTCCTAACAAAAAAAAATTTGTTTCCAAAATTGTGCTGATGTAAAGTAGACATATGGGAAATGTTATTTATTAACTATTTTGTCACATAGCTCTCTGGTTTAACAGAATAAATTTTCGAAATTTTTGCCAAATTTCCATTTTTTTCACAAATAAACCCAAAAATTATCGACCTAAATTTACCACTATCATGAAGCCCAATATGTCACGAAAAACAATCTCAGAATCGCTAGGATCGTTGAAGCGTTCCTGAGTTATTATCTCATAAAGGGACACTGGTCAGAATTGCAAAAAATAGCAAGGTCTTTAAGGTCAAAATAGGCCGGGTCATGAAGGGGTTAAAGAAAAAATGTGCACATATGCACTTGGGACATTCATTGCAAAAATTTTTACAACTTAACAATCGGCTTTATATTTCGGAATGTCGTTGTTTCTGCAGGACCTGCACGGATTTCTTCAAAATAGATGGCAATGAATATTCACTTTCATATTTGAGTCTTTCTTTTAATGACAGAAACAATTATTCTTGACACACAGTTCTATGTTTCATAAAGTCTCTGTATGGAATTCAAGGGTTGAAATCTAGAGTTGTGTATGGTGATAGTATACTACATCACATGTGACATTTTATATTAGGGCAGAGACCTTTCTGCTAAAAACACACAGTGGAAATGCACTGTTATGGACCAAGCCTTAAAAGTGAAAGAAAATTAGCTTCAATATGTTTGAGACAGAATGACAAATTGCAGCATATCAGAAACTCTAAGGAAAATATAGAAAGAAATCACTGCAAGAGAATTCATAACCATTATTTATGTATGATGTACAGGGTCTGTCGAGCAAAATATAAAAAATTAAATAAGGCGAGGAAAGTAATTTGAGAAAACTGTTTCTGAAGTCTGTTATGAGTTCAATGTTTTCTGAAGAGAAGCTTTAAAATTCCAGAAGTTCACAATTGGAATAATCAGTCATATATTGAAATGCCATATAGCGGTAACTTATGCAGCCTTCAGTCATTCTGAGTTGATGATTATTATTTCATAACTATGATCTGATAAATTTAAAGTAACAGCATAGTTTAGAGTGATTTGAAATAAAGGTACTATGGGGACATAAATCACAAACAATATACTGTACATGGTATAAAATATCATAGAAATAATTACATTGGTGCTCTAGCAAACAATATTGCTGCATATTTAGTTTTGCTTTAAATTTCTATCAATAATTCTCTTCTATAGGAATCTCACTATAACTCAGGTATCAAGCAACCAAAGACACGTATCCGTGGACAGATCTATGTCAGCCTATTGACCCTCATCATTAGTATTGATATACAGTAGTTAACAATGTAAGATGCTTATGATAGGACTTCATTAGAATATTGACTAAAGATAAGCAGCACGAAAGGGATAACAGACATGTGTAATGCAAATTTCTCCTCTAAATGCAAAAAGCCTACTCCTAAAATGCAATTATAGAGCATAAAAATTGCAAATTACAGGCAAATTTACATGGCTGTAGATCAGGGGTGAGCAATTAATTTGCCTGAGGGGCCACATGAGAGATCGTGACTGTTGTGAAGGGCCGAACCAATAAGCTGAAATTAATTCTGCTCAATATTAATATCAATATATTATCATTATTACATTATTGATAATTATATTAATATTAATTGTATCACTTAACATTGGGCAGAATTAAGTACATACACTACATGAGCCTCACACAGCCTCCCCATACACTGCGTGGGCCCCACATAGCCTCGCTATATACTGCGTGAGGCCCCACAGCCCAGCCTCCCCATATACAGCGTGAGCCCCCCACAGCCTCCCCATATACTGCGTGAATCCCACACAGCCTCCCCATATACTGCATGAGCCCCACACAGCCTCCCCATATACAGCATGAGCTCCACTCAGCCTCCCCATATACAGCATGAGCCCCACACAGCCTCTCCCATATACAGTAGGAGCCCCACACAGCCTCCCCATATACTGCATGAATGCCACACAGCCTCCCCATATACTGCATGAATGCCACACAGCCTCCCCTTTTACAGCAAGAGCCCCACACAGCCTCCCCATGTGCTGCATGTCACCCCATAGCTTCCCCATGTGCTGCATGTCACCCCACAGCCTCTCTATGTGCAGCATGTCACCCCCATAGCCTCCCCTTGTGCTGCATGTCGCCCCCACAGCCTCCCCATGTGCTGCATGATGCCCCCACAGCCTCCCCATGTGCTGCATGTCACCCCCATAGCCTATTCATGTTCTGCATGTCACCACATAGCCTCCCCATGTGCTGCATGACACCCCCATAACCTCCCAGGTGCTGGATGTTGCCCCACAGCCTCTCCATGTGCTGCATCTCACCCCCACAGCCTACCCATGTTCTACATGTTGCCCCCACAGCATCCCTATGTGCTGCATGTCACCCCCATAGCCTCCCCATGTGCTGCATGATCACCCCCATAGCCTCCCCATGTGCTGCATGTCACCCCCCATAGCCTCCCCATGTGCTGCATGTCACTCCAACAGCCTTCCCATGTGCTTCACACCCATAGCCTCCCCATGTGCTGCATGTCACCACATAGCCTCCCCATGTATTGCATGACACCCCCATAACCTCCCCATGTGCTGGATGTTGCCCCCACAGCCTCCCCATGTGCTGCATCTCACCCCCACAGCCTATCCATGTTCTACATGTGGCCCCCACAGCATCCCTATGTGCTGCATGTCACCCCCATAGCCTCCCCATGTGCTGCATATCACCCCCATAGCCTCCCCATGTGCTGCATGTCACCCTCATAGCCTCCCCATGTGCTGCATGTCACTCCAACAGCCTTTCCATGAAGCCGGCAGTGGCAGGAGTGTGGCGATGCTTTGGACCTCAGACTGAGAGGTGCATCTGCGGAGTCCTACTTCCCCTGGATTACCCTGAAGTGGGCTTTGGAAAAATGGCCAATGCAGGAGGCACATGCGCAGATTGAGATCTCAGGACACTGTACTAGGACTTTAAGATGTACCACCATTTTATTTAAAAAAAAGTTTTCCTTTTTGCCTCCCCAAAATTTGAAGTGCGTATTATAGTCTGCAAAAAACAATACTTTCTCAGTTATCATCTGTGATTAAAAACTTATCACCATCATCAATGCTAACATTTTATGTTCTGTCTCCACATAAGGTGAATAGAGGTATAGCTGACTGATTGGTGCTGTGAGATCTTCCTACCTCTGTATGCAAGATGAGGAGCAGACAGGACCAGTGCAGACTCAGGGCCTGTGCACATGTTGCGGATTTGCCTGCGGATTTTTCCACGCCGAATCCGCACCTCTTGGCAGAAAACGCATGTCCTTTTTTTATGCGGTTTTGACGCGGTTTTTCATGCTTTTTTCTCATGCGTTTTTGTATGCGTTTTTGACAGCTAAATAAAGATATGTTATTTAACAAAAAAAAAAGATTTGTGATGTCATTTCTTGTCCAACCTCCTCTTTTACATTTGTCCAACCCACACTCCATTAAACACACACAGATAGAGATAGATAGATAGATAGATAGATAGATAGATAGATAGATAGATAGATAGATAGATAGATAGATAGATAGATAGATAGATAGATAGATAATAGATACCAGTAGTTAGATAGATAGATAGATAGATAGATAGATAGATAGATAGATAGATAGATAGATAGATAGATAGATAGAAAATACATATATAGATGGATAATAGATAGTTAGAAATATATGTAGAAAGATAGATATATAGATAGACAGAAAGATATATAGGTAGATAGATGATAGATAAAATGGTACATAAATAGTTAAAGACACATGCGCACACACACACAAAATCTTAACGCAATATAGTTAATAAAAAAAAAATATAGGAAAAAAATGGCGCCAGAGGGGGAAAGCCAACAGCCGGGGCCAATATTTCTAGCCTGGGAAGGGGTTAATACCCATGGATCTTCACAGGCTATGAATATCAGCCCGCAGCTAGCCTTCACTGGCTATTAAAATAGGGGGACCCCCCAAAAAATGACGTGGAGGTCCCCCTATAATTTATAGCCAGAAAGGCTAGGCAGACAGCTGCGGGCTGATATTCATAGCCTAGGAAGGGGCCATGGATATTGGCGCCCCCCCTGGCTAAAAATACCAGCACCCAGCCGCCCCAGAATTGGCGCATCTGTACGATGCGCCAATTCCAGCACTTAGCCCCTCTCTTCCCACTCCACTGTAGCGGTGGGATATGGGGTAATAAGGGGTTAATATCACCTTGCTATTGTAAGGTGATATTAAGCCAGGTTAATAATAGAGAGGCGTCAATAAGACGCCTATCCATTATTAATCTTATATTAATAAAGGGTTAAAAAAACAACACACGCATAAGAATAAATTATTTTAATGAAATAAAACACAACATGGTTTTCATATCTTTATTATATGCTCAGATCGAAGCGACGCCCTCGATCTCCTGTAATAAAACATAAAAAAATAAAACAACCTTATACTTCCTGTCCGACGCAGTCCAATTAATAACGAGTGTCCCACGACGGTCTCCCCTATAGAACAGTAACATCAGGTGATGCCACTGCTCTGTAGGGCCTCCCAGTGATGCACTGACAGGAGACAATGGCTCCTGCAGTGCATCACTGAGGTTACCTGAGTTCATTCTCTCACTTTATGGCAATGCTGCGTGGGAATTTTCTCACCCAGCATTGCCGTAAGAGAATGAACTGTAGTGACGTCATTCTCTCCTGGCGGCAGAGCGGTACACAGATCGATGGCATCGGGGAATAGGTGAGTATATACTCTATCTTCTGTATGTCATGTGTATGTTATATGTTGTATGTAATGTATGTGTTTGTTTTTTTTTACATTCAGCACATTAGCCGGATGATGGGACTACTACTGTCCTATCATTGGCTAATGTGTCAGTCACTGTCACTGTAGCAGGCATAGCCGGATGGGACTTGTAGTCCCATCCTACGATGTCTGCATACACAGATCACACACACAGCCCCGCACACCGCCGCACATACACAGATCACGCACACAGCCCCGCAAATACACCGATCACGCACACAGGCCCGCACACCGCCGCACATACACAGATCACGCACACAGGCCCGCACACCACCGCACATACACCGATCACGCACACAGGCCCGCACACCGCCGCACATACACAGATCACGCACACAGGCCCGCACACCACCGCACATACACCGATCACGCACACAGGCCCGCACACCGCCGCGCAGACACCAGCACAAATCACCGCCCACACACATAGCGCCGCACACTATACATGCCCACACACATAGCGCCGCACACTTTACACGCCCACGCACCGCCCACACACTTCCCTCCTCCCGAACTGCAGCGGTTTCACCCGCAGCAAAACCGCAGATCTTTTTTAGACCTGCGGTTTTGCTGCGGAAGTGCCCGACTCAATGCAAGTCAATGGGCGCAGAAACGTTGCAGTTCTGCACAAAGAATTGACATGCTGCGGAAAATAAAGCGCTGCGAAACCGCGCGTTTTTTCCGCAGCATGTGCACAGCAGACCTGCGGTTCCCATTGGATTACATTGGTAGTGCACTGTGCTGCGGGTTGGATGCGTTTCCGCATGTTGAAAAACGCAGCGGAAACGCATCTAAAAACGCAAAGTGTGCACAGGGCCTCAGCGTCCACAGACTCAAATGTAGAACCACAGCGTGGGTATAATTCAAGACTTGGTTTATTTAAACCCAGTTACAGAAATAATACTTGTCGGTACGATAGTGTAAATTTCTCTGAAGCTGCTGACATCGGTTGCTGCTGGTCAGAAATTGATAACTTTACAAGCCCAGCGAAAGTGACCCCTGGTTCAAAGCAACTCGGACTATAAAATGACTGCCTAGAGCAAGTGACCCATGAACTGCCATGGGAAGCCATGCCCAGTTTCAACCAACTTAATAGGAACAAACAAGAGCGAAAGGTAAACAAATACTGGCAGGCAGATGGCACCATAGCAAGAGACAACATTTAGCAGGTAACAAACAAATGCAGAACTTATTTTCTACGATATGCAAATCAAACAGCTGAATAGTAATTATATCTGGGGGAACAGTGTATGTTACGTCACCAGTAGGTCTGGTGGGACAGGACTATTCAGAATTCTCTTGAGGTAGGAAACCAGTATTTCCAAAACACGCATTAATGTCACTGTGATTAGTCAGCTGAGAATACTACCAGTTGGAGTGTCTCTAAGTATATGGACTATCAGACTGGTGCACTATCTCTCCTGTTGTAAATGGATCACCATAAACAAGAGTAACCAGATCAGAAAATATTGACAACATTAGGAAGATAGTTTTATTGGCTATCTCTAAGACTGGTATTTTTCTAATTATCTGGTATCATTATATGGCCTGTGCAGAGCAGAAGAAAGTTTTTCCCTCAAGACAGCGGCCCCTATTGATACTAGCAGCATCCTTAGCATTTAGGAAGCCTTAGCTCATAGACTTGCTAGGTCGGTAATCTGCAAGTATTGGTGATATTATATATATATTAACGGTGATTACAGATGAGCGAATATTTCAATGTTCTGTTCGGATTATGATCGCCGAATTTGCTATATTCGCCGATTAATTTGACGAACATAACCGAACGTTATTCAGGTCAATGGGAGGCAAAAACAAATGCATGCAGAACACCTTATAATGACCCCAAATACTCCCAAAACACAACAAATGAGGGGCAGACACCAGGAAAGTGGCCTCAATTCACCCACAGTACTAATTGTAGCATGGCACTGCAGCAATCAGCCAGGCATGAGGTGTCAGGGTCTGGGATAGCATTTACAGCTTTCAATTGAACGTCACAGTAAGACGAGGTGGGTGAGACATCGGTGTAGGCCTCCTGTGCTGGGAGACCTGATACCACATGCAACAGCTCAACCTGCTTTTATGCTCAGTCACACTCAGGTGGCACAAATATCATATAAATTTTGTAGACTACTATTGTCAGAAAAATCTAAGGATAATAACACGGGTAGTTGACTCCAAGGAAGTGGAGGCCTGACGATCTTGGACGTCTATTGCTACAGGCAACACGCATGAAGAAGACCCAACCAGGAGTCTACACATTTACAAAAATTAGTGGCATACACCAACAAAGTGGCATCAATTGCAATAAGGAATTAGTATAATGGGGACCTACACCTCTTCCACTACAGCCAACCCAGCAGATGGAGACTGTAACGGGCACAGTGGTGGAATCACTGTTCCATATCCTTCTGAAAGCCTGGAAGCGGTGTAACTGGGTAGCCTACCAAATCCCTACTCGGACAAGTTGCAGCAGGCAAAAACTGCGACCCAAGGAGGTACAAACAGTAGTATGGAGTAGAGAAAACAAAAAACAAGAAACAAATATCCTAAAATAAAATAAAAAATATATTGCAAAACATGCATGAGGTTGTAATAATAATAATAAGGGTATTTGCTAAACATAATTTGGATCAAAAGAATGTACAAGCCATCCCGCCACGTCAAGGCAACCCTTTGTGGGACAGTCCTAACTCTTGTATTAAAAACCTTTCCACCTGTCAAGTGACAAATGTGAACAAGGACAGAGAGACTGAACCCACCAGTAAAAGCATAGGCCAGACAGGATGGATTTTTCAGCTCAAAAGCAGGGCGGTCACACCCTTATATGCACAAGATGCACTAAGAACTAAATGAAAAACTGGGTCTGAACTGAAAAAGTAAGTTGATGTGTATGCAAAATGTAAATGCATATTGAACACATGACCATTAAACAGAGAAAACAAAAAACAAGAAACAAATATCCTAAAATAAAATAAAAAATATATTGCAAAACATGCATGAGGTTGTAATAATAATAATAAGGGTATTTGGTAAACATAATTTTGATCAAAAGAATGTACAAGCCATCCCGCCACATCAAGGCAACCCTTTGTGGGACAGTCCTAACTCTTGTATTAAAAACCTTTCCACCTGTCAAGTGACAAATGTGTCCTTGTTCACATTTGTCACTTGACAGGTGGAAAGGTTTTTATACAAGAGTTAGGACTGTCCCACAAAGGGTTGCCTTGATGTGGCGGGATGGCTTGTACATTCTTTTGATCAAAATTATGTTTACCAAATACCCTTATTATTATTATTATATTATTACAACCTCATGCATGTTTTGCAATATATTTTTTATTTTATTTTAGAATATTGTTTCTTGTTTTTTGTTTTCTCTGTATAAGGGTCATGTGTTCAATATGCATTTACATTTTGCATACACATCAACTTACTTTTTCAGTTCAGAATTTCCAGTTTTCTTGACCCCTTTTAGTGAAAATTCCTTATGTGCATCTTGTGTTCACATTTGTCACTTGACAGGTGGAAAGGTTTTTAATACAAGAGTTAGGACTGTCCCACAAAGGTTGCCTTGAGTGGCGGGATGGCTTGTACATTCTTTTGATCAAAATTATGTTTACCAAATACCCTTATTATTATTATTATTATTACAACCTCATGCATGTTTTGCAATATATTTTTTATTTTATTTTAGATATTTGTTTCTTGTTTTTGTTTTCTCTGTATAATGGTCATGTGTTCAATATGCATTTACATTTTGCATACACATCAACTTACTTTTTCAGTTCAGACCAGTTTTTCATTTAGTTCTTAGTGCATCTTGTGCATATAAGGGTGTGACCGCCTGCTTTTGAGCTGAAAAATCCATCTGTCTGGCCTATGCTTTTACTGGTGGGTTCAGTCTCTCTGTCCTTGTTCACATTTGTCACTTGACAGGTGGAAAGGTTTTTAATACAAGAGTTAGGACTGTCCCACAAAGGGTTGCCTTGACGTGGCGGGATGGCTTGTACATTCTTTTGATCAAAATTATGTTTACCAAATACCCTTATTATTATTATTACAACCTCATGCATGTTTTGCAATATATTTTTTATTTTATTTTAGGATATTTGTTTCTTGTTTTTTGTTTTCTCTGTATAATGGTCATGTGTCAATATGCATTTACATTTTGCATACACATCAACTTACTTTTTCAGTTCAGACCCAGTTTTTCATTTAGTATGGAGTAGAGTAGCTACTCCAAGGCTGACCTACAGAAGGTGGCAGCTGACCCCATACAGCGGGTAAGCTACTACGGCCCAATGGAGGGATGAAAAATGCAGGCAGGCACTGTAGGGACTCTGGAACCATAGGTGCAGATGGGACCGGCTGAGGAACTGAAAAGCACTGGCAGGTGCGGGATTAACCGAGTGTTAGACAAATGGGAACTGGCAGGTGCGATCTGGACTGGCTGATGGACAGAAGAGCACAGACAGGTACGAGCAGATGGACACAGGTAAGAGCAGAAGGGTACAGGGTAGACAAGCAGACAGGTGGACCTAGGGAACCTGACACCTAGCAAGCATGCAAGGCAAACTGACAACATAGCTCAGGCAACTCCTTATTTGAGGAGAAGCCTTAAATAGATGGTCTCACCTAGCTATATGTTGGGAATACCTTAAGTTGATGCGGGCGGTCCCTTTAAGAGGGAGGGAGCACACGCGTGCACCCCTAAGCATAGTTCCCGGTCCTACAACTGAACTTTGGTGGACACCGACACATAGGGGGCAAGATGAGGAGGTGGTGTGTGAGTGGTAGACACTGAATGTCCTGCCTGTTATGTATGAGGAAATCCAACAAAGTGCCAAGTCTGTAATGTCAACAGATCAGAAAGTCTGTAGAAAGAGGGAATGGTCCACTGTGTCAAAGACAAATGCCAGGTCCAGGAGAAGGAGGAGGACAAACTTGCTTCGCTTTCATTTGGCAGTTAGAAGGTCATTGGACTTTAGTCAGGGCAGTTTCAGTGGAATGATGCAGTCTGAAGTCAGATTGTAAGCGTTCAAAGAGTGAGCAAGAGGAGAGGTGGGAGGATAGTTCAAAATGGATGTGTTTTTCCAGTAGTTTGGAGGCATAGGGAAGAAATTATATGGGGCGATAGGTAGACACAGAGGATGTCTGCTCAGGGCCCCGGCACTTGCCCGGGTGTGCCGGGTGCTGACGCCGGCCCTGGTGTCAAGTTCACAAGTAGTGAGGCAAAGTATTCAGCAGAGATGAGATGAGAGGGAGGAGGAACTGGTGGATGCAGGAAAGAATTGAAAGTAAAGAATAGCTGCTTAGGGTTGTGAGACAGGTATCATATGAGGGATGAGAAGTCGGTTTGTTTTGCTGTAGTCAGAATTTGCGCAGCATTTTTACAACTTCTGTTACTGGATGGGCAACTCTGCTCCCTTTCTTTGGCAGCCGTACAATGATACGCTTTGTAGATGAGGTCCAGAAAGAACATGTGCTCCAGTAGACGGCAAGCTGTTGTGAATGGGCTTGAGATGAGTTCTGAGCAGAGGCTCCCTCTGGTGGTTACAAGCGGTACTGGTCTGTCAGTGAAGATTGTGAGATTGTGGATGGGAATCAGGTGTTACTGACTGGTCTTATATAAGGGAGTCACCTTCCCATCAGGGTTGCCGGTGATCAATTGTTCTGGTCTGAATCTTTGATTCCTGTTTCCCTTGTAGCCTGCTGTGTCGTGTCTGCATCTCCTGCTAACAGATAAGACATTTTCTTCTTTTTGTTTTTGTGCTTGATTTTTGCATTTTGTCCTGCACTTCTGTGGGGGCCTTCAGGGTCCCCTCCGGGGGCTTTTGCCCTCTCAGTTTAGTTCAGCCACTGATGTTTGTACTTTTGCTTTTTCCAGTTTTTTCAGTGGCTGCTGTTTTGATTTTGTTACACCAGAGAACTAATTTAGGTGGTAGAGGTCGTGTGATCTCAGGTGTTTTTGAAATTAGTAGAGTTGGTGCTTTTCAGGGTTTTCTGGGATTGCAGTAAGTACCCTTCCTATCCTTTTCTATTTAGTTAGTTTGGGCCCCAACGTTTGCTCATACTATTTTCTGTCTGTGTCAGTATTTCTTCTTGTCTAACCGCCATTACATGTTTGGGGGCTTTCTATTATCTTTGGGGTTCTGCTCCGGGGCGGATAGCTTTCCTATATCTATCTTAGGTGTAGTTAGTTTCTCAGGCTGTGACGAGGCGTCTAGGACCAACGTAGGAACGCTCCACGGCTGCCTCTAGTTGTTGTGGTTAGTCAGGGTACTGCAATCTCATAGATTCCAACTGCTCTGGTGTATTGCCTTTTTTTGCCTGCACTCCTTAGCTACCGAAACATAACAGTATCACCGGCCCAAAATTTAAAATTGTATGGTACTCACAGAAGGGAAAAAATTTGTGAAAGAAAAAACGGTTGTCAGAGTTGTCAGAGATATTTTTCTGTTTGTTGCATTTTTTTTTTTCCCTCTGCATCTCTGGGTGCTGGGGAGGATTTTTTCTCTCAATGGAGTTTGCACAGTTGTCTGGCCGTGTGGATCAGCTTGCCACTGAGGTTCGGAGTATTGCTGCATATCTTGCTAGGTTGCCTGTTGTGGAACCTAGGATTCCCATGCCAGATTTGTTTTTAGGGGATCGAGCTAAGTTTCAGAATTTCAAAAATAATTGTAAATTGTTTTTTGCCTTAAAATCTAAGTCCTCAGGGAACGCAGCGCGGCAGGTTCAAATTGTCATCTCTCTCCTGCGCGGCGATCCTCAGGATTGGGCTTTTTCCCTGACACCTGGGGATCCTGTTTTGAGTGATGTTGATGCATTTTTTCAGGCTTTGGGGTTATTGTACTATGAGCCTAATGTCACTGATCAAGCTGAAAAAGCCTTGTTGGCATTAAATCAGGGGCTTGATGACGCTGAGTTATACTGTCAGAGATTCCGTAGGTGGGCAGTCCTGACCAAGTGGAATGACGACGCTTTGGCGGCCCTTTTTCGGAAGGGTCTGTCAGATAATGTAATGGATGTTATGGTGGGATTCCCTGTCCCCTCTGGTCTCAATGATTCTATGTCATTAGCGATTCAAATTGACAGACGTTTGCGTGAGCGGAGAAGTATGCGTGGAATAGTGTTGCCTTGTGAACCTGCTTCTGAATCCATGCAGTGTGATAGAGTGGTGTCTGGGCCACAGCGTCATGAGTTTCGAAAGCGCAATGGGTTATGTTTCTACTGTGGTGATGCCTCTCATGCTATTTCAGTCTGCCCTAAGCGGGGAAGACGTTTTTCACGCTCAGTTGTCTTGGGTAGTGTTCAGACTAAGTTTTTATTAACTGTCACTCTGATATGCTCTCTGTCCTCATTTTCTGCTCAGGCTTTCGTTGATTCTGGAGCAGCTATTAACCTGATGGATTATGATTTTGCTAAACGTTGTGGGTTTCCCTTGATACCCCTACAGAAGTCTATTCCCCTACTGGGGATCGATTCTACCCCTTTGGCTGAGAATAAACCTCAGTTCTCTACTCAGGTGATAATGAGGGTTGAACCTGATCATCAAGAGTGCTGCAAATTTTTGGTTCTGTATAATCTGCATGATATTATCGTACTGGGTTTCCCTTGGTTACAGTCTCATAATCCTGTTTTGGATTGGAAATCTGTGTCTGTAACCAGTTGGGGCTGCCAATGTGTTAATACCAACACTCCTGTTTTGTTCTGCCTCCCCCCAGGCTCAGGATGTTCCTGACTTTTTGATTGATTTTTCTGATGTATTTAGCGAAAGTAAATCTGCATCCTTGCCTCCCCATTAGTGTTGAGCATTCCGATACCGCAAGTATCGGGTATCGGCCGATATTCGCGTTATCGGAATTCCGATACTTAATTCCGATACTTTTTCCATATCGTATACCGGAATCGGAAGTTCCCATAATTCTTTGAGAGGCAATGTGATTTTAGTCAGCCAATGAGGAATCCTACGAAGTGTGGGCACATCCTGTAATGATGCGGTCATCTTAACTAATGGCATGGCTGTGATTGGCTGCTGAAATGATGTCAGAATGCACTATAAAAGGCGCCGCAGCCATTTTAGCGTCACTGTGCTGTGAACTCAGTTAGGGACAGAACGCTGCTGTGCTGACTCTGAGGGACAGTTAGATATTGCGATTTTGTGTACTACTGTGCTTGAGGCAGGCTAGTTTACCAACCGCTGTGTAAAGCTTCATTTTGCCAGTGTTGTTTTAACAGCTCTGTGCAAGGTGTGTGTGTGACAGTGCAGGTGACGCTGCAGTTTGCTCTGCATCCACCGCTGTTTGTAGGCATCTGCACGTGTCACTTTTTTTTTTTTTTTTTTTTATTTTATTTAGTGGAATTGGTGCAGCTCCATTATATTAGAAAAAAATCAAATCTATTAGTGTGACGTGCTTCCATCCGTATACAATACATTGGTTGCAAACACTATAGAAGTACAGAAAGGAGCTTTTCACAGATTGTGGACAGTTGTGTTTCAGTGTTCACTTCAGTCTGTGTTTTTTACTTTTTTTAGTGCAGATCACGCTCCAGTTACATGTTCAAGCACTGCTGCTTGTACTCTGCTGAGCGTGTCTCAGTGGCTCATCCTTTTCATTTATCTCCAATTGGTTCTGCTACATTCCATTTAAAATAAATCTAATCTATTAGTGTGACGCGCTTCCATCCGTATACAATACATTGGTTGCAAACACTATAGAAGTACAGAAAGGAGCTTTTCACAGATTGTGGACAGTTGTGTTTCAGTGTTCACTTCAGTCTGTGTTTTTTACTTTTTTGAGTGCAGATCACGCTCCAGTTACATGTTCAAGCACTGCTGCTTGTACTCTGCTGAGCGTGTCTCAGTGGCTCATCCTTTTCATTTATCTCCAATTGGTTCTGCTACATTCCATTTAAAATAAATCTAATCTATTAGTGTGACGCGCTTCCATCCGTATACAATACATTGGTTGCAAACACTATAGAAGTACAGAAAGGAGCTTTTCACAGATTGTGGACAGTTGTGTTTCAGTGTTCACTTCAGTCTGTGTTTTTTACTTTTTTGAGTGCAGATCACGCTCCAGTTACATGTTCAAGCACTGCTGCTTGTACTCTGCTGAGCGTGTCTCAGTGGCTCATCCTTTTCATTTATCTCCAATTGGTTCTGCTACATTCCATTTAAAATAAATCTAATCTATTAGTGTGACGCGCTTCCATCCGTATACAATACATTGGTTGCAAACACTATAGAAGTACAGAAAGGAGCTTTTCACAGATTGTGGACAGTTGTGTTTCAGTGTTCACTTCAGTCTGTGTTTTTTACTTTTTTTAGTGCAGATCACGCTCCAGTTACATGTTCAAGCACTGCTGCTTGTACTCTGCTGAGCGTGTCTCAGTGGCTCATCCTTTTCATTTATCTCCAATTGGTTCTGCTACATTCCATTTAAAATAAATCTAATCTATTAGTGTGACGCGCTTCCATCCGTATACAATACATTGGTTGCAAACAATATAGAAGTACACAAACGGGCCTTTCACAGCTACTGAACATGGGTTTTTAATTTTTAACTAAAATATGTATTTTTTCAAATGACACAAATATAAGTAATGTTGAAGAGGAATAGTCCTACATCCATTGTTTGCACAATATTACAGGTGTACATCATGTCCCTTAATCAACAATGTATTATTATATTTACTTGTATGCTTTTATTTAAAAGCCAAGAACACAGAAGGATAACCTTCGCACTGCAGCTGTTGTCAAAGTTCAACCCACATTATGCACTTCCAACATTGCAGCATTTGAGGCATGATGTGAGTTGGATTGGTCAAAGTTATGGAGTGAGAAGGTTCACCATCAGTACCCTATAGCATAAGTATGCTTTTGTGTTAGCATTTGTGTTAGACATGTGGATATCTGCCATAATATGTCACAATTATTTAGTTACAGATTTGTTACCAACACTAATCATTGAATGGTTTTAAATTTGACGTTTCACTTGTTTACAGCTTAGAAATAAGGGTGTAGCCTGATATCTATGTGTAGCACTAGCCACTTTAACATGTCATGTTTTTTTAAACATGTGTAGCTAGGTAGCAGTAATTTTTGCCGGACACACAGCAGGGGAACAGCAGGCGTTACTGAACCCCACTATCACTATAGCTTGTGTATTGGTCTGTGGACACGACACTTCTGAGCAGCAACTGGCAGTGTTGTAGCCCAGGGAGTATAGCTCAGGTGGTAGAAAGATGAACATAACAGGAGACATGGAAAACGTTGTCAACCAGTTAGTTAATCTGAAACCGGACAGGCAAATTCAGGCGAGATCCATGCCTAGTTCATTTTCAGAAAAGTAAGCCGTTCTACATTATCGTAGGATAGTCGCATGCAACGGTCTGTTAGTACACCACCTGCAGCAGTAAAGACGCGCTCCGATAATACACTGCCAGCAGATCAAGCCAGCACCTCCAATGCATACTGGCTAAGCTCTGGCCATGTATCCAGCTTAGAGACACAAAACTTGAATGGGGAAGAGCCATCTGGGAGTACACTGAGAGGGCAAGACATGTAGTCTGTCACCATCTTACGGAAATGTTGCCTCCTGCTGACTGGAGCCGTCTCGGATGGTGTAGACATTGGTGGCGCTGCCACAAAACTTCGACACATTTGGAACATACTGTTCTTGCCCTGTGCAGAGGCGCTGCTTGTGCTCCCTCTTGTTGCAGAGCTGTCTCCACTGCCTCGACGCACAGAGCTGCTTTGTAAATCAGTAGCAGCAGCAGTGCTCTCGGCTGGAATGGAGAACATTATGGATTGCACCAGTGTGTCTTGGTACTTCCGCATTTTACGCTCCCGGTTCAACGGTGTGATGAGGCTTTGTAAGTTGTCCCGGTAGCGAGGGTCTAGGAGGGTGTACACCCAATAATCAGACGTGGTGTGAATGTGTTCGATGCGGCGGTCGTTTCTCAGCCACTGCAGCATGAAATCAACCATGTGCTGCAGACTCCCAACTGGCCAAGAAACGTTGTCCCCTGCAAGAGGCGTCATCTCCGCCTGCTGTGCATCACCCCACCCTTGGTCTACATACTGACTAGAGCATTGTCTACCTCCCTCTGGAGCGATGTCTTCCTCCTCCATTGACTCCTCCTCATCCTCCTCACAAAGTCCTTCAAATACATATAAATTTACAAAATTTAAAACTCAAAATTTAAAAACTTTGTATCATAATTCTGTAACATCAGTTTATGGAAACACAATAGCATTACAAAAGGATAGACAAAAAATGTACATTATGTGCTTTGTAAATACATTAAAAGTTTGTAATGGTTATGAAAATATAGACAGCGACTCTGGAGGTTCAATTGTTGATACAGCATGGTACTTTGAAAGTCCTCCAGCCCTTTGTGAGGAACCACGTTGCGCTGACTGTCCAGAAGGTGATGGAATTTGTGACTCCTCATCCTCCACCTCTTCCAAAACCTCATGCCTTAGTGCTTGCAGTGTTTTTTGAAGCAGGCAGATAAGGGGGACAGTCAGGCTGACTAGTGCATCATCTGCACTCGCCATCCGCGTTGACTCATCAAACGCACGCAAAACGTGGCAGATATCCTTCATAGAGTTATTCGCCACTCATTACACTGGCAGTGGCTGCCCATTCATTATAGGATCCAATTCTAATTACTGGTTCTCACCAACATAGCTCTCCACAGCGCAGCACCCCCCTACATCTCCTCCCTTATTTATATTTATAGGCCTAACCGACTGCTGCACTCTGCAAACGACCTTCGACTAACCTCTGCACTAATCCGTACCTCCCACTCCCAACTCCAAGACTTCACCCGCGCTGCGCCAATCCTCTGGAATGCTCTACCCCAAGAAATTAGGACTATCCGCAATTTGGATGGTTTCAGGCGCTCCCTCAAAACACATTTGTTCACAGTGGCCTATCACATTCACTAATCAAAGTCATTCTATGTGTAATTCTGTGTGTGTAGCCCATTCACTATCTCCATGCATCCCTCACTTCCTTAAAATGGCTGGACCATCATTGTAAAAACACCATTGTATATAAACACCTGTACTTTGTATCTCCCACACCTCATTGTAGATTGTAAGCTTTCACCAGCAGGGGCGGCTGATTTTGCTTTAATTATTGTATTGTTAACGTTGTTACTTATGACTCGTGTTTTGAAACTGTTAAACTGTAAAGCACTGCGGAATATTATGGCGCTATATAAATAAATAATATTATTATTCTTATTATAGAGGCCCACTCAGTAGTGGTGAAGTGTGAACGCCGCAAATTGCGAGTTGACTGCGCCTGATGCAGCTGATACTCCATTACTGTTGGCTGCTGCTCACACAACCGCTCCAACATATGTAACGAGGAATTCCACCTGGTGGGTACGTCACATATAATGCGATGTTCATGAAGGTGAAATCTGCGTTGCAGAGCTGCAATCAGCGATCTGGCCATGCTGGAACGTCGCAAGTGAGCGCACTCTAGGCGGACCTTGTGCAGCAGTGCATCAAGATCCGGATAGTCCCTCAAAAAACTCTGCACGACCAAGTTGAGCACATATGACAGACATGGTATGTGACTGAGGTTGCCAAGGCCCAGAGCTGACACCAGATTTCGGCCATTGTCACACACTACCAAGCCTGCCTGTAGATTCTCTTCCAAAAACCACACGTCGCTCTCCTGCTTTATGGCATTACAGAGCTCCTGCGCTGTGTGGCTAAGATTCCCCATGGAAATTAATTTCAGGATGGCCTGTTGACATTTGGACACGGCTGTGCTCATATCGGTCGCAACAGGTAAACGTTCACGGGTCCATGTGGAGGTAGACCGTGACGGCTCCTGCAGCGATGATTCTGAGGAACTGGAATAGGAGGAGGAATCAATGTGTACAGACTTGATTCCTGCAATCCTTGGAGTTGGCAGAACACGTACAGCGCCACTCGCAAGATCAGTACCCGGCTGCACAACATTGACCCAATGGGCAGTGAGGGAAAGGTATTGTCCCTGGCCATGGGTGTTAGAACCCTCTTGTTAGGTTTTGTTTCAGTTTGCTGGTCACATGACCTTTTTTCCCTATTTAGTCTGGCTCCGCCCTTCTGGCTTTGCTTGACTTCATTGTATTATCTACTGTTAAGCTAGCCGGGTGCTTAGGTGCCTTAATCTGTGAGTTTTGCTTGATGTTAGGATCACAAAGTATTTATTTTTCTGTTTAATTATCCATGCTACAATTTATGTTAGGAGGTGTCCACCTTTTCTCCCAGTCCCTAGATCTTGTAGGGATTACTCCCTCGCAACTATAGGTCTTCGTTCACACTAGATGAGGACTTTAGCGGGTCTGGTCGCAGGATCAGGTTCCCCGTTACATCGTAGGGATTCAGCTTAGTTGTATTGTAGGGACAGAATTCCCTTCTTTCCTTACTGGTTGTAGCAGATCATAACAATGGGTACTGGTCCACGCATCGGTGGTCAGGTGGACCTTGCTACTGAGGGCTTTTAGTAGCGCATGTTTAATTTTTCCCTCAACATGCTTTTGCAGACCAGGGACGGCTTGCCTGCTGAAATGAAATCGGCTTGGCACATTGTATTGTGGGATTGACAATGATATTCAGTTACGGAAACTGTCTGTCTCCACCAGCCTGAATCACAGCATTTCAAGGGACAGGAGTTTTGCAATGCCAGCATTCAGAGCCTGTGCTCGTGCATGGTTTGCGGAGTATGGCCGTCTTTTATCCCATGCCTGTGCTACCGCTGGCTGTTTTGTGGCCTGGGAGTGTGAGGATGACAGGGAACTTGCTGCTGTGTGTGGAATAACAGTTTGTCTCTGGACAACAGTGGCCGAGGTTCTTCCATGGCGATCCTGTGAGGAAGCATAACCAGCTGTGTGTGAGCTCGATGAAGAGGCTTCAACACAACCTGAAGATGTAGGTGCTGCTGTAGGTTGGCCTACATCTCCAGTGTGTCTTTGTAACTCAACTACGTGCTTTGTCCGCACATGTTTCCACATATTTGTGGTATTGAGGTGACTGACACTTTTAGCTATTTTTAATTTTTGATTACACAGCTTGCATTTCACATAGCAAATATCATGTGCAAGTGTGTGAAAAAAGGACCACGCAGTGCAAGTCCTGGGAGCGCACGTTTTGACTTTTGGAAGACAACTGCTCCGAACAGGTGCCAAACTGGAGGCTACAGGCAACCGAGTCTGCAGCCTAACTCTCCCTCCTGTTTGTACCGTTGGGGCAATGTCTTCCTCTATCTTCCTTCTATCACTAACCATTTCTCTAGGCCTCTCCCAGCTTTCAACCAAAGTACTGGTTCTCACCCACAAAGCTCTCCACAGTGCAGCACCCCTCCTACATCTCCTCCCTCATTTCTATCTATCGGCCTAACCGACTGCTGCGCTCTGCAAACGACTTTCGACTAACCTCTGCACTAATACGTACCTCCCACTCCCGACTCCAAGACTTCTCCTGCTCTACGCCAATCCTCTGGAATGCTGTACCCCAAGAAATTAGGACTATCCACAATTTGCATGGTTTCAGGCGCTCCCTCAAAACACATTTGTTCAGAGCGGCCTATCACATTCACTAATCAAAGTCATTCTATGTATTCTGTGTAAGTGTGTGTGTGTCTCTAGCCCATTCACTATCTCCATCCCTCAGTCCCTTAAGATGGCTGGAACATCATTGTAAATGCACCATTGTATATAAAACACCTATACTTTGTATCTCCCCATCTCATTGTACATTGTAAGCTGTCACGAGCGAGGGCGACTTATTTAGCTTAAATTATTGTATTGTTAACGTTGTTACTTATGACTTGTGTTCTGAAACTGCTAAACTGTAAAGCGCTGCGGAATATGATGGCGCTATATAAATAAATATTATTATTATTCCTCTGAGCTGCTCCCACCACCTTCCTGTTCTTCATGCCATGTTGGGTATTGGACCTCATCATCTCCACTACCCTCTTCCAACACCTGCTGTTGGGTGGTCTGGCCAGCACCATGCTCAACAGAAACTGGCACCTGGGTCTCATCATCATCATCAGATGCGTTCTGCGGTGTGCTGACCATCGGCACTGTCTCACCCGCCTCTTCAGATTCAGAGAGACACAGCTGTTGCGCATCACTGCATACTCCCTCTTCTTCACATTACAGAATGCTGCTTGGCTGGGCCCCTGTTTGCAAGCCAATAGATTCTGAGAACAGAAGCAGACACTCAGCTGGCTCCTGTACAGAACTCTCTGACTGCCTGGGCAATTTGCCAGGCGGTGAAGAGACAGATGGTTGCCCAACAGTGCTGTGGTCCTGAGAGGAGGTGGAAGCAATTGAAGTCGATGCATTGGCTGAGATCCAAACAACAACGGCTTCAATTTGTTCTTCCCGCAGCAGGGGGGTACTCCGAGCTCCTACAAAAGTGCGCATAAAGGAACGCTCACGGCCCGGGGAAAACTGGTGGATGCTGTGTCACTGGGGGCCGCAGCAGCCACAGAATCCCCACGTCCTCTCCCTGAAGAAACTCCACGACCACGTGCCTTACTCCCTGCCTTCTTCATCTTGGTAGATTGATAAAGAAAGTCTGAAAAGTTATAAGGCCTAAGTGTGGTTATTCCGCAGAGACTGCAGTGAACACTGCACACAACTGTTCAGTAGGTGTGAAAGGCCCCTTTGTGTACTTCTATAGTGTTTGCAACCAATGTATTGTATACGGATGGAAGCGCGTCACACTAATAGATTTTATTTATTTGTAATAGAATGGAGCAGCAACAATTAGAGAAAAATTTCAAGGATGTGCCAGTGACACACGCTCAGCAGACTACAACCAGCAGTGGTTGAAGAACTAACTGGAGCGTGATCTGCACTCCAAAAAGGAAAACCTCAGACTACAGTGAACACTGCACACAACTGTTCACTACCCAACGCGTCTCAGCAGGAAGGCAGTCTGTGCGTCAAAACAAAGGCGCAAGCATACATCCACGTACCCTGTTTATAAAGCTATATAAAAAAAATTATGTAGTAGTGACGCACACTTTATTGAGGTACAGTATTACATCGCCATTCACCATCTGTGGCTATGCAGTCTCATCTATATATACCTTATCTATCCGTTGTCATGCTTGCAAGTCGACAGTCAGGCATAAATAGCAATTTTCACTATGCACTATGCACTTTTTAAAGGTTATGTTTGTTAATAAACATGATTATTGCCACATATTATGAGTATTACATGATGGAAATTGTATAATTTTGTATAAACTGTTTAGTGACATTATTCAGCAAATGTAACATTTTAGTAATGTCACAGATAACTTGTAATGCTGATGATGTTTTGAAGTCAGACATTCATTGTCTATACAATAAAAATGGTGTACATACTGTTACTTATCCATCATTAATGGATTCAGATATGTACTTGTATGCTTTTATGTACAACCGTATAGCAGATTCCTTAACTAATTTATTTTGTGGTTTGCATTGCTGTTCAACATGTTAATGTATGTGTTTATGTTTGTCAATTCTTTATTTATCTAGATATTAGTTTAAATGAAATCATCATCTTATGGTAGTAAAGGTTATCTTTCTCTTGTTTGAAGTATAGACATTTAAAATTGACAGGTAACAAGGAAATTACTTGATCTAGTATTTAAACATCCTCCTTGACCCTGGGCTCCAACACCGCCAGTTGTTGCTCGGAAGTGCTGTTAGCACAGTCAACACTTGCTCCTGTGTTACTGGGGTTCAGTAACGTCAGCTGGTCCTCGGTTGTGCCATTGGCTCTTTTCCTTCTGCTGCCCCTCCGGGTTCCAGTACCGTCAGCTGGTTCTCCGCAGTGCCTTTGGCCTAGGTGCCTCCATTCGGTATCCGAGTTCCAGCAACGTCTGCTGGTCCTTGGTAGTGCTTTGGAGCACAGGTACCTCCTGCTTAGTAACCGTGTCCCAGTAACGTCAGCTGGTCCTCGGTTGTGCCATTGGCTCTTTTCCTTCTGCTGCCCCTCCGGGTTCCAGTACCGTCAGCTGGTTCTCCACAGTGCCTTTGGCCTAGGTGCCTCCATCTCGGTATCCGAGTTCCAGCAACGTCTGCTGGTCCTTGGTAGTGCTTTGGAGCACAGGTACCTCCTGCTTAGTAACCGTGTCCCAGTAACATCAGCTGGTACAAGATTGTGCTACAAATACAAGATACGGAACAAGAGACACAAGAACAATAAGCAGAAGATCTAAAAGCAGAAGAACATGAAGTATAAGACCAAAATGAAGAGCAAAATATATGCTCTAAATTCTAAGCAGAAGAAGACTAAGCAGTGTATGGGGGTGAGTCCGTTCCTCCTCGTGGTGCCCCTGGAAAATGCCTGCTGCTGCAGGCTAAACTGAACACGGACAAATACTGTTGTAATTTAAATCTTTTGTGACAGCAAGAACGGAAGGATGAAAAATTCATACTTTGACAGATTACAAGTACAGGATTCTCTGTCACAAATAAGAATATGATGAAGAAGATGAAGCAGAATATGAATAAGAATAATAGTTTAATAAGAAGAATATGAGTAATGTTAACAAAGATGAATAGCAAGAAGTTTAAGAAGAAGATAAAGAAGGTGAAGATGAAGAATAATTTGATGAAAAAGATGATGCTGCAGAAGATTATGAAGGAGAAAGTGTGTGAAAAGTTAAAAAGGTGAAGATGAAGAGCATGGAAGTTGTGTAATATACATATTTGCCAAAATATAAAAAAACGTTAACATTGTCAATTTCTTCGTCAATCCGAACATCTTTAAAAAAAAAAATATTTATGCTATTCCATTTGATTGGGTTAAACATCTATGCCTTTAATGTCTCCTCAACCTTCCCCAATACATTCTACATTACTCTTTCTTGTTTTCCTTCATGTACAATTAACCAACAAGGCAAGAATGGGTTTTTTTTAATTTCGATATTTTGTTCCCATAGACTTACATGGGACTTCCGGTATCGGTATCGGGTATCGCCGATATTTTAGTGATATCGGCGATACCATTCCGATTCCGATACTTTAGGATATCGGAAAGTATCGCTCAACTCTACTCCCCATAGGAGCTATGACTGCGCTATTGAATTAGTGCCTGGTAGAGTTGAGCGATACTTTCCGATATCCAAAAGTATCGGAATCGGAATGGTATCGCCGATACCCAAAAAATATCGGCGATACCCGATACCGATACCGGAAATCCAATGTAAGTCTATGGGAACAAAATATCGGAATTAAAAAAACCCCATTCTTGCCTTGTTGGTTAATTGTACATGAAGGAAAACAACAAAGAGTAATGTAGAATGTATTGGGGAAGGTTGACATTAAAGGCATAGATGTTTAACCCAATCAAATGGAATAGCATAAATATTTTTTTTTTTAAAGATGTTCGGATTGACGAAGAAATTGACAATGTTGTTCACGTTTTTTCTATTTTGGCAAATATGTATATTTCACAACTTCCATGCTCTTCACCTTTTTAACTTTTGACACACTTTCTCCTTCATAATCTTCAGCAGCATCATCTTTTTCATCAAATTATTCTTCATCTTCACCTTCTTTATCTTCTTCTTAAACTTCTTGCTATTCATCTTTTTGTTAACATTACTCATATTCTTCTTATTAAACTATTATTCTAATTCATATTGTACTTCATCTTCTTCATCATATTCTTATTTGTGACAGAGAATCCTGTACTTGTAATCTGTCAAAGTATGAATTTTTCATTCTTCCGTTCTTGCTGTCACAAAAGATTTAAATTACAACAGTATTTGTCCGTGTTCAGTTTAGCCTGCAGCAGCAGCAGGCATTTTCCAGGGGCACCACGAGGAGGAACGGACTCACCCCCATACACTGCTTAGTCTTCTTCTGCTTATAATTTAGAGCATATATTTTGCTCTTCATTTTGGTCTTATACTTCATGTTCTTCTGCTTTTAGATCTTCTGCTTATTGTTCTTGTGTCTCTTGTTCTGTATCTTGTATTTGTAGCACAACCTTGTACCAGCTGATGTTACTGGGACACGGTTACTAAGCAGGAAGTACCTGTGCTCCAAAGCACTACCAAGGACCAGCAGACGTTGCAGGAACTCGGATACCGAGATGGAGGCACCTAGGCCAAAGGCACTGCGGAGAACCAGTTGACGGTACTGGAACCCGGACGGGTAGCAGAAGGTACAAGAGCCAATGCAAGTAACGAGGACCAGCTGACTGTGCTGGAACCCGGAGGGGCAGTAGAAGGAAAAGAGCCAATGGCACAACCGACGACCAGCTGACGTTACTGGGACACGGTTACTAAGCAGGAGGTACCTGTGCTCCAAAGCACTACCAAGGACCAGCAGACGTTGCTGGAACTCGGATACCGAGATGGAGGCACCTAGGGCAAAGGCACTGGGGAGAACCAGTTGACGGGACTGGACCCCGGACGGGTAGCAGAAGGAAAAGAGGCAATGTCACAACCGAGTACCAGCTGACCTTACTGTGACACGGTTACTAAGCAGGAGGTACCTGTGCTCCAAAGCACTACCAAGGACCAGCAGAAGTTGGTGGAACTCGGATACGGAGATGGAGTCACCTAGGCCAAAGGCACTGGGGAGAACCAGTTGACGGTACTGGAACCCGGACGGGTAGCAGAAGGTACCCATGGAAATTTAAGTTGACAGGCCGCGAGCCGGCCGCAGTTACCGAATCCCACAGTACTACAGTGGGTGATTGTCCTATTGTCACAACGGAAACAGCCTTTATTTGCATATCCCGCAGCACACATAGGAAGCACCTAAACTCCAAGCACCATAGAGTCGGCTAACCCGACCGCAACACGACAGGATAACTTATTGGAGGCTAAGTGACGTTTACACTGACAGGAAACAGATGGCGTGCTGTAACCAGTCTGGGCAGGAGTGAGTACCCGTGCCAATGACACTTCCGAGCAACAACTGGCGGTGTTGAAGCCCAGGGATGAGAAGACAACAGGGTGGAGGCAGCATGACTTTTTGCCGTTCACACAGCAGGGGAACAGCTGACATTACTGAACGCCAGTAACACTATAGCTTGTGTATTGGTCTGTGGACACGACACTTCTGAGCAGCAACTGCCAGTGTTGTAGCCCAGGGAGTAGAGTTCAGGTGGTAGAAAGATGAACATAACAGGAGACATGGATAACGTTGCGAACCAGTTATTTAATCTGAAAACGGACAGACAAATTCTGGCGAGATCCATGCCTTGTTTATTTTCAGAAAAGTAAGCCGGTCTACATTATCGGAGGATAGTCGCATGCGACGGTCTGTTAGTACACCACCTGCAGCACTAAAGACGCGCTCCGATAGTACACTGGCAGCAGGGCAAGCCAGCACCTCCAATGCATACTGGCTAAGCTCTGGCCATGTATCCAGCTTAGAGACCCAAAACTTGAATGGGGAAGAGCCATCTGGGAGTACACTGAGAGGGAAAGACATGTAGTCTGTCACCATCTTACGGAAACGTTGCCTCCTGCTGACTGGAGCCGTCTCGGATGGTGTAGACATTTGTGGCGCTGCCACAAAACTTCGCAACATTTGGAACATACTGGTCTTGCCCTGTGCAGAGGCGCTGCTTGTGCTCCCTCTTGTTGCAGAGCTGTCTCCACTGCCTCGACGCACAGAGCTGCTTTGTAAAGCAGTAGCAGCAGCAGTGCTCTCGGCTGGAATGGAGAACATTATGGATTGCACCAGTGTGTCTTGGTACTCCCGCATTTTATGCTATCGGTTCAACGGTGTGATGAGGCTTTGTAAGTTGTCCCGGTAGCGAGGGTCTAGGAGGGTGTACACCCAATAATCAGACGTGGTGAGAATGTGGGCGATGCGGCGGTCGTTTCTCAGGCACTGCAGCATGAAATCAACCATGTGCTGCAGACTCCCAACTGGCCAACAAACGCTGTCCCTGCAAGAGGCGTCATCTCTGCCTGCTCTGCATCACCCCACCCTCGCTCTACATACTGACTAGAGCGTTGTGTACCTCCCTCTGGAGCGATGTCTTCCTCCTCCATTGACTCCTCCTCATCCTCCTCACAAAGTGAGCCCTGCCCAGCCCTTTGTGAGGAACCACGTTGCGCTGACTGTCCAGAAGGTGATGGAATTTGTGACTCCTCATCCTCCACCTCTTCCAAAACCTCATCCCTTAGTGCTTGCAGTGTTTTTTGAAGCAGGCAGATAAGGGGGACAGTCAGGCTGACTAGTGCATCATCTGCACTCGCCATTCGCGTTGACTCATCAAACGGACGCAAAACGTGGCAGATGTCCTTCATAGAGGCCCACTCAGTAGTGGTGAAGTGTGAACGGCGCAAATTGCGAGTTGATTGCGCCTGATGCAGCTGATACTCCATTACTGCTGGCTGCTGCTCACACAACCGCTCCAACATATGTAACGTGGAATTCCACCTGGTGGGTACGTCACATATGATGCGATGTTCAGGAAGGCGAAATCTGCGTTGCAGAGCTGCAATGCGTGATCTGGCCATGCTGGAACGTCGCAAGTGAGCGCACTCTAGGCGGACCTTGTGCAGCAGTGCATCAAGATCCGGATAGTCCCTCAAAAACTCTGCACGACCAAGTTGAGCACATGTGCCAGACATGGTATGTGAGTGAGGTTGCCAAGGCCCAGAGCTGCCACCAGATTTCGGCCATTGTCACACACTACCAAGCCTGGCTGGAGATTCGCTGGCAAAAACCACACGTCGCTCTCCTGCTTGATGGCATTCCAGAGCTCCTGCGCTGTGTGGCTTCGATTCCCCATGGAAATTAATTTCAGGACGGCCTGTTGACGTTTGGCCACGGCTGTGCTCATATCGGTCGCATCAGGTAAGCGTTCACGGGTCCATGTGGAGGTAGATCGTGACGGCTCCTGCAGCGATGATTCTGAGGAACTGGAGTAGGAGGAGGAGTCAATGTGGACAGACTTGATTCCTGCAATCCTTGGAGTTGGCAGAACACGTACAGCGCCACTCGCAAGATCTGTACCCGGCTCCACAACATTGACCCAATGGGCAGTGAGGGAAAGGTATCGTCCCTGGCCATGGGTACTGGTCCACGCATCGGTGGTCAGGTGGACCTTGCTACTGACGGCGTTTAGTAGCGCATGTTTAATTTTTCCCTCAACATGCTTTTGCAGAGCAGGGACGGCTTGCCTGCTGAAATAAAATCGGCTGGGCACATTGTATTGTGGGACTGCCAATGCCATTAAGTTACGGAAACTGTCAGTCTCCACCAGCCTGAATGACAGCATTTCAAGGGACAGGAGTTTTGCAATGCCAGCATTCAGAGCCTGTGCTCGTGGATGGTTTGCCGAGTATGGCCGTCTTTTATCCCATGCCTGTGCTAATGATGGCTGTTTTGTGGCCTGGGAGTGTGAGGATGACAGGGAACTTGCAGCTGTGGTGGAATAACACTGGGTCTCTGGACAACAGTGACAGAGGTTCTTCCATGGCGATCCTGTGAGGAAGCAGAAACCAGCTGTGTGTGAGCTGGAGGAAGAGGCTCCAACACGAGCTGAAGATGTAGGTGCTGCTGTAGGTTGGCCTACATCTCCAGTGTGTCTTTGGAACTCAACCACGTGCTTTGACCGCACATGTTTCCACATATTTGTGGTATTAAGGTTACTGACATTTTTACCTCTTTTTACTTTTTGATTACACAGCTTGCATTTGACATAGCAAATATCATCTGCAAGTGTGTCAAAAAAGGACCACGCAGTGCAAGTCCTGGGAGCGCCCATTTTGGCTGTTGGAAGAGAACTGCTACAAACGGGTGCCAAACTGGAGGCTACAGGCAACCGAGTCTGCAGCCTAACTCTCCCTACTGTTTGGACCGTTGGGGCAATCTCTTCCTCAGAGTTGCTACCACCACCTTCCTGTTCCTCACGCCATGTTGGGTCTTGGACCTCATCATCTCCACTACCCTCTTCCAACACCTGCTGCTGTTGGGTGGTCTGGCCAGCACCATGCTCAACAGAAAATGGCACCTGAGTCTCATTATCATCAGATGCGTTCTGCGGTGTGCTGACCATCGGCACTGGCTCACCCGCCTCTTCACATTCAGAGAGACACAGCTGTTGCACATCACTGCATACTGCCTCTTCTTCACATTCCAGAATGCTGCTTGGCTGGGCCCCTGTTTGCAAGCCAACAGATTCTGAGAACAGAAGCAGAGACTCAGCTGGCTCCAGTTCAGAACTCTCTGACTGCCTGGGCAATTTGGGAGGCGGTGAAGAGACAGATGGTTGTTCAACAGTGCTGTGGTCCTGAGAGGAGGTGGAAGGAATTGAAGTCGATGCATTGGCTGCCATCCAACCAACAACGGCTTCAATTTGTTCTCCCGCAGCAGGGGGGTACGCTGAGCTCCTACAAAAGTGCGCATAAAGGAACGCTCACGGGGAAAACTGGTGGATGCTGTGTCACTGGTGCGGCAGCAGCCACAGAATCCCCACGTCCTCTCCCTGCTGAAACTCCACGGCCACGACCACGTGCCTTACTCCCTGCCTTCTTCATCTTGGTAGATTGATAAAGAAAGTCAGAAAAGTTATAGGGCCTAAGTGTGGTTATTCCTCAGAGACTGCAGTGAACACTGCAGACAACTGTTCACTATCTGTGAAAGGCTCCTTTCTGTACTTCTATAGTGTTTGCAACCAATGTATTGTATACGGATGGAAGCGCGTCACACTAATAGATTTTTTTTTTTCAAAATATAATGGAGCAGCACCAATTGGAGAGAAATGAAAAGGATGAGGCACTGAGACACGCTCAGCAGAGTACAAGCAGCAGTGCTTGAACAAGTAACTGGAGCGTGATGTGCACTCAAAAAATAAAAAACACAGACTGAAGTGAACACTGAAACACAACTGTTCACAATCTGGGAAAGGCTACTCCTTTCTGTACTTCTATAGTGTTTGCAACCAATGTATTGTATACGGATGGAAGCGCGTCACACTAATAGATTATTTTTTTTTCAAATATAATGGAGCAGCACCAATTGGAGAGAAATGAAAAGGATGAGGCACTGAGACACGCTCAGCAGAGTACAAGCAGCAGTGCTTGAACAAGTAACTGGAGCGTGATGTGCACTCAAAAAATAAAAAACACAGACTGAAGTGAACACTGAAACACAACTGTTCACAATCTGGGAAAGGCTACTCCTTTCTGTACTTCTATAGTGTTTGCAACCAATGTATTGTATACGGATGGAAGCGCGTCACACTAATAGATTAGATTTTTTTCAAATATAATGGAGAAGCACCAATTGGAGAAAAATGAAAAGGATGAGGCACTGAGACACGCTCAGCAGAGTACAAGCAGCAGTGCTTGAACAAGTAACTGGAGCGTGATATGCACTCAAAAAATAAGAAAAAACAGACTGAAGTGAACACTGAAACACAACTGTTCACAATCTGGGAAAGGCTACTCCTTTGTCTACTTCTATAGTGTTTGCAACCAATGTATTGGATACGGATGGAAGCGCGTCACACTAATAGTTAAATTGCATGGAGCAGCAAGAATTACACTGAAGAAAAAAAAAGAGTCTGTGAGTGACACGTGCAGATGCCTACAGACAGCGTTGCATGCAGAGCAAACTGCAGCGTCACCTGCACTCTCACACACACCTTGCACAGAGCTGTTAAAACAACACTGGCAAAAGGAAGCTTTACACAGCGGTTGGTAAACTAGCCTGCCTAAAGCCCAGTACACAAAATCGCAATATCTAACTGTCCCTCAAAGTCAGCAGAAAAGAGTTCTGTCCCTAACTGAGTTCACAGCACAGTGACGCTAAAATGGAGGCGGCGCCTTTTATAGTGCATTCTGACATCATTTCAGCAGCCAATCACAGCCATGCCATTAGTTAAGATGACCGCAGCATTACAGGATGTGCCCACACTTCATAAGATTCCTCATTGGCTGACTAAAATCACATTGCCTCTCAAAGAATTATGGGAACTTCCGATTCCGGTATACGATATAGGAAAAATATCGGAACTAAGTATCGGAATTGCGGTATCGGAATGCTCAACACTAGTGCCTGGTAGTAAATTCCCTAAAGGTCGCCTTTTTAACTTGTCTGTACCTGAACATGACGCTATGCGGTCTTATATCAAGGAGTCATTGGAGAAGGGTCATATCAGACCATCCTCTTCACCCTTAGGTGCGGTTTTTTTCTTTGTGGCCAAAAAGGATGGTTCATTAAGGCCGTGTATTGATTATCGTCTTTTGAACAATATTACTGTGAAATATCAATACCCGTTACCCTTGATTTCTGACCTGTTTTCCAGGGTGAAAAACGCTACTTGGTTTACCAAGCTTGACCTCAGGGGGGCATATAACCTTATTTGTTATGTTTCGGTAGCTGAGGAGTGCAGGTAAAAAAGGCAATACACCAGAGCAGTTGGAATCTATGAGATTGCAGTACCCTGACTAACCACCACAACTAGAGGCAGCCGTGGAGCGTTCCTACGTTGGTCCTAGACGCCTCGTCACAGCCTGAGAAACTAACTACACCTAAAGATAGAAATAGGAAAGCTATCTGCCCCGGAGCAGAAACCCCAAAGATAATAGAAAGCCCCCAAACAAGTAATGGCGGTTAGACAAGAAGAAATACTGACACAGAAAGAAAATAGTATGAGCAAAAAGCTGGGGCCCAAACTAACTAAATAGAAAAGGATAGGAAGGGTACTTACTGCAATCCCAGAAAACCCTGAAAAGCACCAACTCTACTAATTTTCAAAATCACCTGAGATCACACGACCTCTACCAGCTAAATTAGTTCTCTGGTGTAACAAAAATCAAAACAGCAGCCACTGAAAAAACTGAAAAAGCAAAAGTACAAACATCAGTGGCTGAACTAATCTGAGAGGGCAAAAGCCCCCGAAGGGGACCCAGAAGGCCCCCAAAGAAGTGCAGGACAAAATGCAAAAATATAGTACAAAAACAAAAAGAAGAAAATGTCTTATCTGTTAGCAGGAGATGCAGACACGACACAGCAGGCTACAAGGGAAACAGGAATGAAGGATTCAGACCAGAACAATTGATCACCGGCAACCCTGATGGGAAGGTGACTCCCTTATATAAGACCAGTCAGTAAACACCTGATTCCCAGTCCTCACAATCTTCACTGAACAGACCAGTACCGCTTGTAACCACCAGAGGGAGTCTCTGCTCAGAACTCATCTCAAACCCATTCACAACACTTATTCGCATTAAGCACGGGGATGAATGGAAGATGGCATTCAATACCCCGGAGGGGCATTTTGAGTACCTTGTGATGCCCTTTGGCTCACTAATGCTCCTTCTGTCTTCCAGTCCTTCATGAATGACATTTTCAGGGATTTTGTGGATAAATTTCTGATGTTTATTTGGATGATATCTTGATTTTTTCTAATGACTGGGACTCTCATGTGAAACATGTTCGAACTGTATTCCAGATTTTGAGAGAGAATGCTCTGTATGTGAAGGGATCAAAGTGTCTTTT
>JARQOD010000001.1:175699230-175725910 GCA_033576555.1 Oophaga sylvatica | reverse complement strand
AAGTATGAATTTTTCATTCTTCCGTTCTTGCTGTCACAAAAGATTTAAATTACAACAGTATTTGTCCGTGTTCAGTTTAGCCTGCAGCAGCAGCAGGCATTTTCCAGGGGCACCACGAGGAGGAACGGACTCACCCCCATACACTGCTTAGTCTTCTTCTGCTTATAATTTAGAGCATATATTTTGCTCTTCATTTTGGTCTTATACTTCATGTTCTTCTGCTTTTAGATCTTCTGCTTATTGTTCTTGTGTCTCTTGTTCTGTATCTTGTATTTGTAGCACAACCTTGTACCAGCTGATGTTACTGGGACACGGTTACTAAGCAGGAAGTACCTGTGCTCCAAAGCACTACCAAGGACCAGCAGACGTTGCAGGAACTCGGATACCGAGATGGAGGCACCTAGGCCAAAGGCACTGCGGAGAACCAGTTGACGGTACTGGAACCCGGACGGGTAGCAGAAGGTACAAGAGCCAATGCAAGTAACGAGGACCAGCTGACTGTGCTGGAACCCGGAGGGGCAGTAGAAGGAAAAGAGCCAATGGCACAACCGACGACCAGCTGACGTTACTGGGACACGGTTACTAAGCAGGAGGTACCTGTGCTCCAAAGCACTACCAAGGACCAGCAGACGTTGCTGGAACTCGGATACCGAGATGGAGGCACCTAGGGCAAAGGCACTGGGGAGAACCAGTTGACGGTACTGGACCCCGGACGGGTAGCAGAAGGAAAAGAGGCAATGTCACAACCGAGTACCAGCTGACCTTACTGTGACACGGTTACTAAGCAGGAGGTACCTGTGCTCCAAAGCACTACCAAGGACCAGCAGAAGTTGGTGGAACTCGGATACGGAGATGGAGTCACCTAGGCCAAAGGCACTGGGGAGAACCAGTTGACGGTACTGGAACCCGGACGGGTAGCAGAAGGTACCCATGGAAATTTAAGTTGACAGGCCGCGAGCCGGCCGCAGTTACCGAATCCCACAGTACTACAGTGGGTGATTGTCCTATTGTCACAACGGAAACAGCCTTTATTTGCATATCCCGCAGCACACATAGGAAGCACCTAAACTCCAAGCACCATAGAGTCGGCTAACCCGACCGCAACACGACAGGATAACTTATTGGAGGCTAAGTGACGTTTACACTGACAGGAAACAGATGGCGTGCTGTAACCAGTCTGGGCAGGAGTGAGTACCCGTGCCAATGACACTTCCGAGCAACAACTGGCGGTGTTGAAGCCCAGGGATGAGAAGACAACAGGGTGGAGGCAGCATGACTTTTTGCCGTTCACACAGCAGGGGAACAGCTGACATTACTGAACGCCAGTAACACTATAGCTTGTGTATTGGTCTGTGGACACGACACTTCTGAGCAGCAACTGCCAGTGTTGTAGCCCAGGGAGTAGAGTTCAGGTGGTAGAAAGATGAACATAACAGGAGACATGGATAACGTTGCGAACCAGTTATTTAATCTGAAAACGGACAGACAAATTCTGGCGAGATCCATGCCTTGTTTATTTTCAGAAAAGTAAGCCGGTCTACATTATCGGAGGATAGTCGCATGCGACGGTCTGTTAGTACACCACCTGCAGCACTAAAGACGCGCTCCGATAGTACACTGGCAGCAGGGCAAGCCAGCACCTCCAATGCATACTGGCTAAGCTCTGGCCATGTATCCAGCTTAGAGACCCAAAACTTGAATGGGGAAGAGCCATCTGGGAGTACACTGAGAGGGAAAGACATGTAGTCTGTCACCATCTTACGGAAACGTTGCCTCCTGCTGACTGGAGCCGTCTCGGATGGTGTAGACATTTGTGGCGCTGCCACAAAACTTCGCAACATTTGGAACATACTGGTCTTGCCCTGTGCAGAGGCGCTGCTTGTGCTCCCTCTTGTTGCAGAGCTGTCTCCACTGCCTCGACGCACAGAGCTGCTTTGTAAAGCAGTAGCAGCAGCAGTGCTCTCGGCTGGAATGGAGAACATTATGGATTGCACCAGTGTGTCTTGGTACTCCCGCATTTTATGCTATCGGTTCAACGGTGTGATGAGGCTTTGTAAGTTGTCCCGGTAGCGAGGGTCTAGGAGGGTGTACACCCAATAATCAGACGTGGTGAGAATGTGGGCGATGCGGCGGTCGTTTCTCAGGCACTGCAGCATGAAATCAACCATGTGCTGCAGACTCCCAACTGGCCAACAAACGCTGTCCCTGCAAGAGGCGTCATCTCTGCCTGCTCTGCATCACCCCACCCTCGCTCTACATACTGACTAGAGCGTTGTGTACCTCCCTCTGGAGCGATGTCTTCCTCCTCCATTGACTCCTCCTCATCCTCCTCACAAAGTGAGCCCTGCCCAGCCCTTTGTGAGGAACCACGTTGCGCTGACTGTCCAGAAGGTGATGGAATTTGTGACTCCTCATCCTCCACCTCTTCCAAAACCTCATCCCTTAGTGCTTGCAGTGTTTTTTGAAGCAGGCAGATAAGGGGGACAGTCAGGCTGACTAGTGCATCATCTGCACTCGCCATTCGCGTTGACTCATCAAACGGACGCAAAACGTGGCAGATGTCCTTCATAGAGGCCCACTCAGTAGTGGTGAAGTGTGAACGGCGCAAATTGCGAGTTGATTGCGCCTGATGCAGCTGATACTCCATTACTGCTGGCTGCTGCTCACACAACCGCTCCAACATATGTAACGTGGAATTCCACCTGGTGGGTACGTCACATATGATGCGATGTTCAGGAAGGCGAAATCTGCGTTGCAGAGCTGCAATGCGTGATCTGGCCATGCTGGAACGTCGCAAGTGAGCGCACTCTAGGCGGACCTTGTGCAGCAGTGCATCAAGATCCGGATAGTCCCTCAAAAAACTCTGCACGACCAAGTTGAGCACATGTGCCAGACATGGTATGTGAGTGAGGTTGCCAAGGCCCAGAGCTGCCACCAGATTTCGGCCATTGTCACACACTACCAAGCCTGGCTGGAGATTCGCTGGCAAAAACCACACGTCGCTCTCCTGCTTGATGGCATTCCAGAGCTCCTGCGCTGTGTGGCTTCGATTCCCCATGGAAATTAATTTCAGGACGGCCTGTTGACGTTTGGCCACGGCTGTGCTCATATCGGTCGCATCAGGTAAGCGTTCACGGGTCCATGTGGAGGTAGATCGTGACGGCTCCTGCAGCGATGATTCTGAGGAACTGGAGTAGGAGGAGGAGTCAATGTGGACAGACTTGATTCCTGCAATCCTTGGAGTTGGCAGAACACGTACAGCGCCACTCGCAAGATCTGTACCCGGCTCCACAACATTGACCCAATGGGCAGTGAGGGAAAGGTATCGTCCCTGGCCATGGGTACTGGTCCACGCATCGGTGGTCAGGTGGACCTTGCTACTGACGGCGTTTAGTAGCGCATGTTTAATTTTTCCCTCAACATGCTTTTGCAGAGCAGGGACGGCTTGCCTGCTGAAATAAAATCGGCTGGGCACATTGTATTGTGGGACTGCCAATGCCATTAAGTTACGGAAACTGTCAGTCTCCACCAGCCTGAATGACAGCATTTCAAGGGACAGGAGTTTTGCAATGCCAGCATTCAGAGCCTGTGCTCGTGGATGGTTTGCCGAGTATGGCCGTCTTTTATCCCATGCCTGTGCTAATGATGGCTGTTTTGTGGCCTGGGAGTGTGAGGATGACAGGGAACTTGCAGCTGTGGGTGGAATAACACTGGGTCTCTGGACAACAGTGACAGAGGTTCTTCCATGGCGATCCTGTGAGGAAGCAGAACCAGCTGTGTGTGAGCTGGAGGAAGAGGCTCCAACACGAGCTGAAGATGTAGGTGCTGCTGTAGGTTGGCCTACATCTCCAGTGTGTCTTTGGAACTCAACCACGTGCTTTGACCGCACATGTTTCCACATATTTGTGGTATTAAGGTTACTGACATTTTTACCTCTTTTTACTTTTTGATTACACAGCTTGCATTTGACATAGCAAATATCATCTGCAAGTGTGTCAAAAAAGGACCACGCAGTGCAAGTCCTGGGAGCGCCCATTTTGGCTGTTGGAAGAGAACTGCTACAAACGGGTGCCAAACTGGAGGCTACAGGCAACCGAGTCTGCAGCCTAACTCTCCCTACTGTTTGGACCGTTGGGGCAATCTCTTCCTCAGAGTTGCTACCACCACCTTCCTGTTCCTCACGCCATGTTGGGTCTTGGACCTCATCATCTCCACTACCCTCTTCCAACACCTGCTGCTGTTGGGTGGTCTGGCCAGCACCATGCTCAACAGAAAATGGCACCTGAGTCTCATTATCATCAGATGCGTTCTGCGGTGTGCTGACCATCGGCACTGGCTCACCCGCCTCTTCACATTCAGAGAGACACAGCTGTTGCACATCACTGCATACTGCCTCTTCTTCACATTCCAGAATGCTGCTTGGCTGGGCCCCTGTTTGCAAGCCAACAGATTCTGAGAACAGAAGCAGAGACTCAGCTGGCTCCAGTTCAGAACTCTCTGACTGCCTGGGCAATTTGGGAGGCGGTGAAGAGACAGATGGTTGTTCAACAGTGCTGTGGTCCTGAGAGGAGGTGGAAGGAATTGAAGTCGATGCATTGGCTGCCATCCAACCAACAACGGCTTCAATTTGTTCTCCCGCAGCAGGGGGGTACGCTGAGCTCCTACAAAAGTGCGCATAAAGGAACGCTCACGGGGAAAACTGGTGGATGCTGTGTCACTGGGTGCGGCAGCAGCCACAGAATCCCCACGTCCTCTCCCTGCTGAAACTCCACGGCCACGACCACGTGCCTTACTCCCTGCCTTCTTCATCTTGGTAGATTGATAAAGAAAGTCAGAAAAGTTATAGGGCCTAAGTGTGGTTATTCCTCAGAGACTGCAGTGAACACTGCAGACAACTGTTCACTATCTGTGAAAGGCTCCTTTCTGTACTTCTATAGTGTTTGCAACCAATGTATTGTATACGGATGGAAGCGCGTCACACTAATAGATTTTTTTTTTTCAAATATAATGGAGCAGCACCAATTGGAGAGAAATGAAAAGGATGAGGCACTGAGACACGCTCAGCAGAGTACAAGCAGCAGTGCTTGAACAAGTAACTGGAGCGTGATGTGCACTCAAAAAATAAAAAACACAGACTGAAGTGAACACTGAAACACAACTGTTCACAATCTGGGAAAGGCTACTCCTTTCTGTACTTCTATAGTGTTTGCAACCAATGTATTGTATACGGATGGAAGCGCGTCACACTAATAGATTATTTTTTTTTCAAATATAATGGAGCAGCACCAATTGGAGAGAAATGAAAAGGATGAGGCACTGAGACACGCTCAGCAGAGTACAAGCAGCAGTGCTTGAACAAGTAACTGGAGCGTGATGTGCACTCAAAAAATAAAAAACACAGACTGAAGTGAACACTGAAACACAACTGTTCACAATCTGGGAAAGGCTACTCCTTTCTGTACTTCTATAGTGTTTGCAACCAATGTATTGTATACGGATGGAAGCGCGTCACACTAATAGATTAGATTTTTTTCAAATATAATGGAGAAGCACCAATTGGAGAAAAATGAAAAGGATGAGGCACTGAGACACGCTCAGCAGAGTACAAGCAGCAGTGCTTGAACAAGTAACTGGAGCGTGATATGCACTCAAAAAATAAGAAAAAACAGACTGAAGTGAACACTGAAACACAACTGTTCACAATCTGGGAAAGGCTACTCCTTTGTCTACTTCTATAGTGTTTGCAACCAATGTATTGGATACGGATGGAAGCGCGTCACACTAATAGTTAAATTGCATGGAGCAGCAAGAATTACACTGAAGAAAAAAAAAAGAGTCTGTGAGTGACACGTGCAGATGCCTACAGACAGCGTTGCATGCAGAGCAAACTGCAGCGTCACCTGCACTCTCACACACACCTTGCACAGAGCTGTTAAAACAACACTGGCAAAAGGAAGCTTTACACAGCGGTTGGTAAACTAGCCTGCCTAAAGCCCAGTACACAAAATCGCAATATCTAACTGTCCCTCAAAGTCAGCAGAAAAGAGTTCTGTCCCTAACTGAGTTCACAGCACAGTGACGCTAAAATGGAGGCGGCGCCTTTTATAGTGCATTCTGACATCATTTCAGCAGCCAATCACAGCCATGCCATTAGTTAAGATGACCGCAGCATTACAGGATGTGCCCACACTTCATAAGATTCCTCATTGGCTGACTAAAATCACATTGCCTCTCAAAGAATTATGGGAACTTCCGATTCCGGTATACGATATAGGAAAAATATCGGAACTAAGTATCGGAATTGCGGTATCGGAATGCTCAACACTAGTGCCTGGTAGTAAATTCCCTAAAGGTCGCCTTTTTAACTTGTCTGTACCTGAACATGACGCTATGCGGTCTTATATCAAGGAGTCATTGGAGAAGGGTCATATCAGACCATCCTCTTCACCCTTAGGTGCCGGTTTTTTCTTTGTGGCCAAAAAGGATGGTTCATTAAGGCCGTGTATTGATTATCGTCTTTTGAACAATATTACTGTGAAATATCAATACCCGTTACCCTTGATTTCTGACCTGTTTTCCAGGGTGAAAAACGCTACTTGGTTTACCAAGCTTGACCTCAGGGGGGCATATAACCTTATTTGTTATGTTTCGGTAGCTGAGGAGTGCAGGTAAAAAAGGCAATACACCAGAGCAGTTGGAATCTATGAGATTGCAGTACCCTGACTAACCACCACAACTAGAGGCAGCCGTGGAGCGTTCCTACGTTGGTCCTAGACGCCTCGTCACAGCCTGAGAAACTAACTACACCTAAAGATAGAAATAGGAAAGCTATCTGCCCCGGAGCAGAACCCCAAAGATAATAGAAAGCCCCCAAACAAGTAATGGCGGTTAGACAAGAAGAAATACTGACACAGAAAGAAAATAGTATGAGCAAACGCTGGGGCCCAAACTAACTAAATAGAAAAGGATAGGAAGGGTACTTACTGCAATCCCAGAAAACCCTGAAAAGCACCAACTCTACTAATTTCAAAATCACCTGAGATCACACGACCTCTACCAGCTAAATTAGTTCTCTGGTGTAACAAAAATCAAAACAGCAGCCACTGAAAAAACTGGAAAAAGCAAAAGTACAAACATCAGTGGCTGAACTAATCTGAGAGGGCAAAAGCCCCCGAAGGGGACCCAGAAGGCCCCCAAAGAAGTGCAGGACAAAATGCAAAAATATAGTACAAAAACAAAAAGAAGAAAATGTCTTATCTGTTAGCAGGAGATGCAGACACGACACAGCAGGCTACAAGGGAAACAGGAATGAAGGATTCAGACCAGAACAATTGATCACCGGCAACCCTGATGGGAAGGTGACTCCCTTATATAAGACCAGTCAGTAACACCTGATTCCCAGTCCTCACAATCTTCACTGAACAGACCAGTACCGCTTGTAACCACCAGAGGGAGTCTCTGCTCAGAACTCATCTCAAACCCATTCACAACACTTATTCGCATTAAGCACGGGGATGAATGGAAGATGGCATTCAATACCCCGGAGGGGCATTTTGAGTACCTTGTGATGCCCTTTGGGCTCACTAATGCTCCTTCTGTCTTCCAGTCCTTCATGAATGACATTTTCAGGGATTTTGTGATAAATTTCTGATTGTTTATTTGGATGATATCTTGATTTTTTCTAATGACTGGGACTCTCATGTGAAACATGTTCGAACTGTATTCCAGATTTTGAGAGAGAATGCTCTGTATGTGAAGGGATCAAAGTGTCTTTTTGGCATACAGAGGATCTCATTTCTGGGATTCATTTTGTCCCCATCTGTTATTGAAATGGACCCGGTCAAGGTTCAGGCCATCTGTGATTGGGTCCAACCTACTTCATTAAAGGCTCTTCAAAGATTTTTGGGTTTTGCCAATTTTTATCGTAAATTTATTGGTAATTTCTCGGTTATTGTTAAACCATTAACTGATTTGACCAAAAAGGGTTCTGATGTGGTGAATTGGCCTCCTGAGGCAGTCTCTGCATTTCAGGAACTTAAGCAGAGATTCACTTCTGCTCCTGTTCTACGGCAGCCTGATGTTTCTCTGCCATTTCAGGTGGAGGTTGATGCCTCTGAAATTGGGGCAGGTGCCGTTTTGTCCCAAAAAGATCCAGAGACCTCTAAAAGTAACCCTTGTGCCTTTTTCTCTCGAAAATTTTCTCCAACTGAACGTAATTATGATGTGGGTAATCGGGAGTTATTGGCCATGAAGTGGGCTTTTGAAGAGTGGAGACATTGGCTGGAGGGAGCCAAACATCAGGTGGTGGTCCTTACTGACCATAAGAATCTGGTTTATCTGGAATCTGCCAAGCGACTCAATCCTAGACAGGCCAGGTGGGCCTTGTTTTTCACACGTTTTAATTTTGTGGTTTCCTTTCTTCCTGGCACTAAGAATGTTAAGGCGGATGCCCTCTCGAGGAGCTTCCTTGCGGACTCTCCTGAGTTATCTGATCCTTCTGTTATTTTGAAAGAGGGTGTAGTTCTTTCTGCCATCTCACCTAATTTGAGACTTGCTCTGGAGGGGTGTCAGGAGGATAGGCCCGAGCGCTGCCCTGTTGGAAAATTGTTTGTCCTGGACCAGTGGAAAAAGAGTGTGATGTCTGAGATTCATTGTTCCGCGTTGGCTGGGCATCCCAGAATTTTTGGTACCAGAGACTTGGTTAGTCGGTCCTTTTGGTGGCCTACCTTGTCTCGTGATGTCAGGGAATTTGTGCAGTCCTGCGGGACTTGCTCTCGCTCCAAGCCTTGCTCTCGCTCTAGTGGTTTGTTGATGCCATTGCCTGTGCCCAAGAGACCATGGACCCATATCTCTATGGATTTCATTTCCGACCTTCCTGTTTCTCAGAGATTGACCGCCATCTGGGTGATTTGTGATAGGTTTTCCAAGATGATACATCTTGTGCCATTACCTAAGTTGCCTTCCTCCTCTGAATTGGTGCCGTTGTTCCTTCAGCACGTGGTTCGTTTACACGGCATTCCTGAGAACATAGTGTCTGACAGAGGAGTCCAGTTTGTTTCAAGATTTTGGAGGACTTTTTGTTCTAAACTGGGTGTTCAATTGTCTTTCTCCTCGGCATTTCATCCTCAGACCAATGGTCAAACTGAGAGAACAAACCAGACATTGGAGACTTATCTAAGATGCTTTGTGTCTGCTGATCAGGATGACTGGGTCTCTTTTTGCCTTTGGCTGAGTTTGCTCTTAATAATAGGGCTAGCTCTGCCACTTTGATGTCTCCGTTTTTCTGTAATTCTGGGTTTCACCCTCGATTTTCTTCAGGACAGACGGAGGCTTCTGTCTGTCCAGTGTTGACTCTGTTGTGGAGCGTATGCAACAGATTTGGGACCAGTAGTGGAGAGGTTGTCCCTCTCTCAGGAGAGGGCCCAGCGGTTTGCTAACCGGCATAGGACTGATGGTCCTCGGTTTAAAGTGGTTGTCCAGATAAGACATTTTCTTCTTTTTGTTTTTGTGCTTTATTTTTGCATTTTGTCCTGCACTTCCGTGGGGGCCTTCTGGGTCCCCTCTGGGGCTTTTGCCCTCTCAGTTTAGTTCAGCCACTGATGTTTGTACTTTTGCTTTTTCCAGTTTCTTCAGTGGCTGCTGTTTTGGTTTTGTTGCACCAGAGAACTAATTTAGGTAGTGGAGAGGTTGTCCCTCTCTCAGGAGAGGGCCCAGCGGTTTGCTAACCGGCATAGGACTGATGGTCCTCGGTTTAAAGTGGGGACTTGGTCTGGTTGTCCTCAAAAAATATTCCTATGAGAGTAGCATCTCCTAAATTTAAGCCTAGGTTCATTGGACCTTATAAGATCATGGAGATTCTTAATCCTGTTTCTTTTCGTTTGCTTCTTCCAGGGACATTTAAGATCCATAACGTGTTCCACAAGTCCTTGTTGAAGAGGTTTGTTGAGCCAGTGGTTCCTGCTGCTGTGCCTCCTGACCCTGTTTTGGTTGAGGGCAATCTGGAGTATGTGGTTGAGAAAATATTAGATTCTCATTTTTCTAGAGGGAAACTCCAGTATTTGGTTAAGTGGAGAGGTTATGGTCAGGAAGACAATTCTTGGTGTTTGCTTCGGACATCCATGCTAGGAGACTCATCCGTGCGTACCATAGAACTCATCCTGACCGACCTGGTTGCTCAAATGAGGGTTCGGTGACCCCTCCTCAAGGGGTGGTACTGTTGTGAATGGGCTTGAGATGAGTTCTGAGCAGAGGCTCCCTCTGGTGGTTACAAGCGGTACTGGTCTGTCCAGTGAAGATTGTGAAGATTGTGAGGATTGGGAATCAGGTGTTACTGACTGGTCTTATATAAGGGAGTCACCTTCCCATCAGGGTAGGATCACCAGGTAACGTGGGTCAGAGGCTCTAAACTGGAAGCTTGAGCTATCACTAACACTGGTAAGCTGGCTGTGACGGACTGAAATAGCCCAGCCCGCTCCAGAATGAGGAAATTAACCCCCACATGACCAGTCCTGAGAGAGGACAGCAGAGCACAAACTCCGGACTGGACCATGACAGTACCCCCCTCTCAATGGGGGGCCACCGGACCCCCAGGCTTCCCTGGATGACGAGCGTGAAAGGCCCGGACCAACCGATCAGCATGGACCAAACGCGCCGGCACCCATGACCGGTCCTCAGGACCGTACCCTTTCCAATGGACCAAGTGCTGAAGTGAACGGCGGAGCATACGAGAATCCACCACCTGTTCCACCTCGTACTCGGTCTGTCCATCTACCAAAACAGGTGGTGGGTGTGAGGGAGACTCACCAGAGGAAGGCACCAACGGCATCAGAAGCACCTTATGGAACACATTGGGGATCTGCAACGACGGAGGCAAGCGCAGGCGAAAGACCACAGGATTAATCACCTCTAAGATTTCATACGGACCAATATACTTGGGACCCAACTTAGCCGAGGGAATTCTCAGCCTTATATTTTTGGTGGATAACCATACCTTATCCACCACCTGATAAGCTGGCCCCACAGAACTTCGTTTATCTGCAAAAAATTTATATTTGCCCTGAGCCTCCCCAATGTTTCTCTGAACCTCCATCCAGACCTCCCTCAACCGCAGAAAGGCCGAATCAGCCCCTGGACATCCCGAATCCAGCCGGGAAAACTCACCAAAATGAGGGTGAAACCCATAGTTGCAGAAAAATGGAGAAGTACCAGTGGAATGATTTACACGATTATTGAAAGCTAATTCTGCTATGGGTATCACAGAGCACCAATCATCCTGTCTAGACGTGACAAGACACCGTAAAATCTGCTCCAAAGACTGATTGGTCCTTTCAGTCTGACCATTGGTCTCGGGATGGTAGGCCGATGAAAAGGTCAGACTGATGCCCAGCCTTTTACAAAAAGTCCTCCAGAATTTTGCCACAAATTGCACCCCTCTATCAGACACCACACTGACAGGCACACCATGCAACCGGATCACATGCTCAATGAATAGTTTAGATAGTGTCTCAGCATTTGGGAGGCCCGTTAATGGTACAAAATGTGCTTGTTTACTGAACCTATCAACAACTACCCAGATCACGGTTTTGCCATTAGAGGGAGGAAGATCGGTGACAAAATCCATGGACAGATGAGTCCATGGTCTATCCGGAATTGGCAGTAGCACCAATTCTCCGGCCGGCCGGTTGCGGGAGGCTTTTGCGCGGGCACAAGTTTCACAGGAGGACACAAACCCAGTGATGTCTGACGTCAACGAGGGCCACCAGAACAGCCTAGTGATGGCTTTACGAGTGGCCGAGATTCCTGGATGCCCACTCAGAGCAGAGTCGTGGAACTCTCGAAGCACCCTTAACCGATACTGGACAGGCACAAAGAGCTTATTTTCAGGTATGGACGATGAAGCAAGAGATTGGGACTCACGAATCTCCTGTTCCAATCTCGAGGACACCACAGCCACCACCACCCCCGCTGAAGAATGGAGGAAGGAGGTTCAGGAGGAGATACTGGATCTAGGCTACACATTCTTGGACCCTGGTCTGAAAGTGATGGAAAACTGAAATCGGGAAAAAAAAGTGACCACCTTGCCTGTCTCGGAGTTAAACGTTTGGCGGACTCGATGTAAGACAGGTTCTTGTGATCTGTAATGACAGTGATACGATGAGCTGCCCCCTCCAATAAATGCCTCCATTCTTCAAATGCCAATTTAATGGCCAACAACTCCCGGTTACCCACATCATAATTCCTCTCAGCAGAGGAAAATTTTTTTGAAAAGAAGGCACAGGGTCTTAAGTTAGTTAATGTGGTGGGCCCCTGGAACAACACAGCCCCCACTCCCACCTCAGAGGCGCCCACCTCTATGATAAATGGTTTAGACAAATCAGGTTGAACCAGTACAGGGGCAGTCATGAAACTGATTTTTAATGAAGAAAATGCCGCCACAGCTGGAGCTGACCAGTTTTTTAGATCAGCCCCCTTTCGAGTGAGATCAGTGAGGGGTTTGACCACTTGAGAAAACCCCTTGATAAATTTTCTATAGTAATTGGCGAAACCCAGAAATCGCTGAAGACCCTTGAGATCTCTGGGTTGCACCCAATCCACAATGGCCTGTACCTTCCTAGGGTCCATACGAAACCCCTCAGAGGTCAAAATGACCCCTAGAAAGGACAATTCTTGAGTAAAAAATGAACACTTCTCCAGTTTGGCAAAGAGAGAGTTCTCCCTGAGCTTCTGGAGAACCGCACGAAGATGACCAATGTGACTTTGTCTATCAGAAGAATATATGAGTATATCATCAACATAAACTATCACAAAGCGTCCAATAAAGTCTGAAAAAACATGGTTAATGAAATTCTGGAATACCGCTGGTGCGTTAGTCAAGCCGAACGGCATGACCAAATTTTCAAATAGACCTTCAGAGGTGAGAAACGCAGTTTTCCACTCATCCCCCTCCCACATACGGATGAGATTGTATGCTCCCTTGAGGTCCAACTTAGAAAACCACCTGGCCCCGGACAATTGGTTGTATAAATCAGGTATCAGTGGGAGAGGATAAGTGTTTCTTATGGTGATCTTATTCAGTTCTTGAAAATCGAGGCACGGGCAGAAACCACCATCTTTTTTTTTTACAAAAAAGAACCCTGCCGCCACAGGAGAGACAGATTGCCGAATATGTCCTTTACGGAGGCTTTCAGAGATATACTCCTTCATAGCAGCTCGCTCAGGGATGGAGAGATTGTACAGACGTGCTTTGGGCAATTTGGCACCTGGAACAAGATCAATGGCACAATCGAATGGGCGGTGTGGTGGTAGAACCTCAGCCTCCTTTTCGGAGAACACATCCTCAAAGTCCTTCAGGTACTCCGGAATACCCTCCAGACTGACGGATGACATAGACACAGTAGCAAGACAATTTTTAGAACAATTAGGTCCCCATTTGACAATATCCCGGGACCCCCAGTCAATAACCGGGTTATGCCGTTGCAACCAAGGAAACCCTAACACCAGGCCAGCAGGGAGGTTATGCAAAACAAAGCATGACATGTGCTCCTGGTGCAGGGCCCCCTCCCTGAGGGTGAATTCTTGAGAAATGAAATGGAGACCATCCTTTGTGAGAGGTGTAGAGTCAATAGCCACAAGTTTTAAGGGAGTCTCCAACCTAACTGTCCCTAATCTACAGCGGGCCACCAGTTTAGAGTCAATCAGGTTCAGGGATGACCCACAGTCTACAAAAGCCAAAGTATGGACAAATCAGTTCTCAACACCAAGTTCCACCTTTAACAGAATCTTTGCAAATGAAGAAAAAGGTACCTGAGAGTCTGAGTGACCTCCACGATGATCACCCAGACTCAGCCGCTTGTTAGTGGATGGACAAGAGGGGCAGTCCCTTTTCCAATGTCCGGGATCTCCGCAGTAAAAACACAGCTTTTCATTACGCCGCCGTTTCCTCTCTTTTTCCTGGAAGTCAGTGGCTCCCACCTCCATAGATTCAGACTGAAGCAAAACATCAGGGTTAGCAGGGAACAACGGAATCCCCCGTTGTGTAACACCTCTCTCCCTTAGCCTCCGATCCATACGGATAGCCTGAGTCATAGCCTCCTCCAAAGAGCTGGGAGGTGGATGGAGAGCCAGAGCGTCCTTCAAGCAATCCGACAGTCCCTTCCCGAATAGACATCTCAGTGCGGAGTCATTCCAAGATACCTCAATGGACCATCGACGGAACTCGGAGCTGTACCATTCAGCTGAGTGCTTCCCTGAACCAGACCCATAATGGTGTCCTCTGCCACCCTAACACGGTCCGGTTCATCATAGATAAGTCCTAGGGCCTCAAAGAACCTATCTACCGAGTTCCGTTCAGGAGCGGTAGGGGCAGCGAGAAAGCCCAGGATTGGGGACCTTCCCTAAGTAAGGAGATAACAATCCCTACCCGCTGAGTCTCATCCCCAGACGATCGGGGTCTAAGAGAAAACCATAATTTACAACTCTCCCTGAATATGCGATACTGATCTTTCTTGCCAGAAAACGTGTCAGGAAGTTTAACTGTAGGTTCCGGGGAGTGCAAAACAACATCTACAGAGTCATCAGGTAGACTAACAATATGAGAGGTGTTACCCTGCACAGTTTTAATATTCTCAGTAAGTTTTTTCTGCAAGTGGGTATGAGACGTAACAAGGGACTGATGTCTCACAGAAAAATCCTGCACCATCTGCGTCAAACTGGACACTTGATCCGCCAAGTTATGCAGTGGATCCATGACCAGAGAAAAAAAAATTGCAAACTCCCGTTTAAATGTATGGTTAGTGATAATGTAACGCAGCTGCAATGCAGGCTAGTGTGCTCAGGACAAGCCTGCACTGCAGCAGCCAAAACCACCACCAGGTGGCAGCAAAAACATCCAAAGCTGAGTTAGGAATAATCGGTCATACGAAGTACCAGAGGTCTCAGCAAGCCCATGGTCAGAAACAAGCCAATAGGTCAAAACCAGATGAGAGCTTTCAGACTACTGCAGTGTAGCGCAACCTTCCCCAGAGGGAGCTAGGGAGGGACGTGAGTCTGCGTACACAGAGAATCTATACAAATCAGAAGCACAGGAACCACCTAGTGGTGGGAGCGTGGTCAGGCAAGCCGAGTCAAAACCGTACAGAGGCAGAAGTACCAGAAGGAGCAGCAATACACGTAGTCAGTATACCAAGCCGAGGGTCAAATAGCCAGACAGAGAACGTAGCAGCAGAGACAGATACCAAGAGACGGGGTCAGAGTCAGTCCGGATCATACACGAGTAAACAAGTCAAAGGCAGGAGGATCACCAGGTAACAGGGGTCAGAGGCTCTAAACTGGAAGCTTGAGCTATCACTAACACTGGTAAGCTGGCTGTGACGGACTGAAATAGCCCAGCCCGCTCCAGAACGAGGCCGAGGAAATTAACCCCCGCATGACCAGTCCTGAGAGAGGACAGCAGAGCACAAACTCCAGACTGGACCATGACACTGTTGTGATGATTGTGAGCCTGTCAGCTGATATGGAATTGTACATGTTGCTCTTTTTGATTGATCTTACACACCAAGCACACCCCATCTTTCTCAATCCACCATAACATCTCCGCTTGCACTCTCTCACAGTCCAGCAGCTCATCATGTTCACCCTGCTCCACCCTGTGTCAGCACAGTAGCAAACCCTCGTTTGTACAGTTGTGCTCACGTAAAAGATTCTTTACTCCCATACATGGCAAAGTTAACAGCTTGGATTTCACCATCTTCAATCTACTAATAATAATAACCTTTATTTATATATCGCAAACTGATTTCAAAACAGTCAAAAGTTACCAAGTTTATGATAATCAACAAATGTAAAATAGGAAAAAAAAACAGCACTCAGGTACTCCTCCTTAGGCTGTGTCCTAATCACGTCCCTTCTTAACAGACCAAGTGACAGTGAGAATTTGCAATCAATAGTTGGTGCTCAGCATTGAAATAAACAATATTGGAATCCAGCAAAAAAAGAAAAAAAAAAGAAAAGATGCGGCAGTCACCAAAGTCTTTTATTTTATTTATTTTTCCATATTCGGCATGGACAGCGGTTTTTAGGGCAGGTGAACAGAGGCATGTGGGGAACAAAGACGGACGATGGGTCCACTAGTGCAATTATGTGATGTCATTTCTTTTAAAGTTTAATGACAGACAATTAAAAAACATATGTGAACATACAAAAGAATACAATTTAAAAACATAATTGCTAAACAATATACTGATTGTATACACCAATAACAATAGAATAGCAATATTTTACTACAAGAAAACAGATAAGTCCAATCTGTCATTCAGTCCAATCGGACCCTGTGCATTGGACCTAATAATCCATTTTGCTTCATGCCTTAAACATATTTTATTATGGTCTCCGCCTTGGGGAGGGTATTTCACTCTTTCAAGACCTGCAAATTTTAATAAAATATATACGCATATTCCATGTGTTGTAATCTGGACGTGGATAAGCAGTACACTCACTATTACTTTTCTGAGAACTAATTATTGTGAACAGCCTGCGGCCTCATCGGATGATTCTTCGCCCAATCGTGTCATTGTTTGGACGATAGGAGTCAGCTGAGAGCTATTCGCTACAAAGATCACAGCGCTTGTTTCTGTATGACTCATGGCCTGTGATCTCTGTGATTATTGCATGGCCACTCCAATCTGTTGGCCACAGAAATGCAGCCTTTCCACCTTATGGATACAGACGGTTTCTGAAAGCTGATGGCCATTGCAGTCCCCCAGTACTAGTTTTCCAGTCACCATTACTTCTCTAAGAAAGATGTGCCTGCGCTACAGCAACAAGTCGCAGACTACATCACCCATTCCCTGAAAAATTCTATGTCTGCCAGGGTGCATTCAACAATTACACCTGGACGAGCAAGCGTGGACAGGGGAGTTACATCTAGATGACTGTGCATTGGGTGACTCTGGTGGCTGTAGGGGCAGTCAGGAAACGGGATGCTCCACAAGTCTTGCAATCCCCAAGGCTTGCAGGGTGCTTGGGGATGGAAAAATAAACCACTACACACCATAAGATGGATAACTAAACTAATAGACAACAGGAGTTGGAGAACTAAACTACTAAACAGCTATGATTGCAGAACTAAACAAATTAACACCAGAACATGGAGAACTAAACTAATAATAATATGCCTTGGAGATAGCAGTCATACAAATAAACAGTTGTGGACAGCTATTCATGCCGAGTTTGAGCAATGGCTGTCTACACTCAATGTGGAGCCATACAAGGCAGTGTGCGATAACGGTGCAAACCTGGTGGCGGCCCTACACCGGGCCAACCTTGCACACATGCCTTGCATGGCTCGAATCCTGAACCTGATGGTACAGCAATTCCACCGCCACTGTTCCCGCCTGGATGCACTGCTGCAGAAACCATTGTTGTGCTGTCTTCCACCATTCCACTTCAGTTGGTATAGAGATCTTTTGGACGACCGGTTAACCGGTTGATATGTGATATGACCACACCGTGGAATTAAACTCTGCACATGTTGCAGCGGCTGTGGCAGCAGCTCTGAAACCTGGTGCAGAATGACATTTTTAATAGCCTGGAACATTGGACGTTGTGCAATTCACAATTGCGTACTGGATACAGATGAAGGACCTCTGCACCCTTCTGTACGTTTTCTTAATCTCTACTAAGATTGTTAGCGGTGATTATGCCATCATCAGCAGCATTCCTACTACTGTCATCTACATGCTGGAGCACACTTTAAATAGTGTGGGTGAGCAGGTGGTGGTGGTGGTCCTGGGGGGAACAGGAGGAAGCAGAGGAGGATACCTTTAGGGTTAACAATATCTATAAGTTCAGGTCTGTCGTCTCACAGATGTTTGCCATGGGAGGAACAAATGGAGAAGGACCATGTAAAGAAGAGAAGCAAGAGGTGATGGACGCTAACACTTAGGAGATGAAGATGATAATGATTCTCTCTATGTTGTCCGTGGTTGTCAGGAGAGGATGGAGGAAGAAAGCTTAAGTGTTATACCACCACCAACACACTGTGGAGTTTGACCTCATGAAAGAGACCGACCCATGAGTGCCTTCTCGCAGTACTATCTGCAACATGATTGTTACCTGTATAGTTATGATTCCAAATAGTGCTGACTACTGGGTTGCCAGTGTGTTCTATCCACAATACAACAGTAAATTTTGCCTGTTGCTTCCCCCCCTGCTGCAGTATCAAAACATACTGGAAGACAATCTTGACAGTGGTTTTCCCCAACACAGCAGTGAGGCACACAGTTTGAATCACAGTGATAGCCTTCCAACCACAGAAACGTTCAGTTGTCAATGCCAAAACATTAGCAGTCTTGCAGAGCTGTAGTCCTGTGTTACAATCCCACCAAGGACAGCATTTGCAAAGAATTTGTATGTTCTACCCGTGTTTGCGAGGGTTTACTCCCAGTAATTATTTTTCTACCCACACTACAAAGACATACAGATAGTAAATTTAGATTGTGAGTACCAATGATGACAGTGCCAGTAATGTCTGTAAAGCGAATGTTGAATTTTTGGCGCTATATAAGTGATAAAACACCCCCAAAATTGAAAGTGATGCTCAGCCACACTCAGGTGGCACACATGTCAGTTTCGTAGATTACTATTGTCAGAAAAATGCAAGGATAGTAACACGGGTGTTAAAGGACATTGATAAAGGAGGAGATTTGCGCCTAAAAATGCAAAAATTACAGGTATTAAAGGGGTAACTCTCCCTACACCTCTATTGAGGTCCGATATTAACTATTAACACCGAACTTGACTGTTAATAATAAATATCCACTTAATAATGCCTCAAAGTTATCTTTTCCTTATATTATATACTAGCTGAGACAAAACAGTGTATCAATAAAGGATATTTACTACACACACAAGTCTACAGTCGATGAGGCCTGTATAACATAACATTGACTAGATGCTCCAAACAATTTCAAAGTGAGATATCCCCTACTGTATGACGTTAGTAGCAGAAGAATTTTTAAGGGCCTGTCAATAAGGCCTGTATAACATTGACTAGATGCTAGAAACAATTTCAAGGTGAGATATCCCCTACTGTATGACGTTAGTAACAGAAGAATTTTTGGGGCCTGTTGATGAGGCCTGTATAACACTGACTAGATGCTTAAAACAATTTCAAACTCAGATCTCCTGTTCTTTTATTAGTGAGTAACATAAAATAGTTTTTTTTTAGTGTGGATGAGGCCTGTATAATCTAGAAGATTGTGTCTCGTCGTCGTTGGACTCAGTGGCTGGTGTTCCTGCCTCGGCCGCTGGGAGACGCCGGACTCCTTCGGCTGGTAGTGCCGGTGATAGGAGATCGGTATCCTCATATGGTTCCGCTCCTTTGACGCCGGCCTCTGTCCCTGGTCATCGCCATGTTTCTCCTGTGGGTGATGTTGGTGACAGAGAAGGGGTCCCTGCGCAGGCGTCTGGTGAGCGCAGGCTTCGCTCTTCTGTCAGAGGTGAAGAGGTTGGTGTCAGTCATGCATCACCATCTGGCCTAGTTCTGGGAGCGGTCCAGAATAGGTCATCAGGCTGTGAGCCTGTGAGAGGTAGCCATGCCCTTCAAATACCTTGGAGCCTGTCTTGCAGGCCGCCAGATATAGTCTTGGTTTCCCCAGTGTGCTAGTGTTTATTACTATTTTTGACACTGACTTTTGCCTGGATTTTGACTCTTCTACAGCCTGACGATTTTGTACCTCTGCTGCCCTCCCGGTTTTGACACTCACTTTTGCCTGGATTTTCACTCTTCTACAGCCTGACGATTTTGTACCTTTGCTGCCCTCCCGGTTTTGACCTTTGGACTTCTGACTACGCATTTGGTCTCGCTTTTTATTCCTTTCCTAGCGTCCTTCCTGCTCTGGTCCACTGATCCTATAGGCAGCTACCCCCTGGGCTTCGCTGTAATTCCAGATCCCTGTAGAGGGGTAAAGGGTCTCGGGGTTTCTCGGGGTACTGTCTTACCTGCAGTTCAGACCCGCAGTGGGTGGATTCTACAGATTGTCAGTGGCGCTGGAATGCCCTCTTTCCTACAGTTGCTGCTGGAAAGGTGCAGTTTTGCTGGAGAAATATGGCCGACGTGTCATTACATGAACTGATCATGAAAAGAGCTATGACGACGGCGGGAATGGGAACATATAACAGGATCAATAGCAGGACAGCTATGGGAAGTGCGAGATCCAGGATTCAGCCTACAACAATTACTCATTTACCCAACACCAATTTCCAGAGAGCGTTTGATGCTCGTCAGAAGATAGTTGTAACAGATGCACGTCTCAAGCTAGGTATAAAAGTGCCCATGAGAAATTGGATGCCAAAGATGCACATAATCTTGAAGATAGGCTCAAAACAATTTCAAATGCAGATCTCAGCTGCTGTATCACATTTAAAAAAAAAAAATTAATTAATTTTAATGTGCAACATCTCTGCACACAGAACAATTTTAACGTCACTAAATGAAAAGGTTGGATATAGCGGGCTGTATCAGGTTTATCAACAGAAAAAAATAAATATTTTAATGTGCTTGAGGTCTGCAGACAGGTTCTTATGACCCCACAAAATGACAACATGGGATATGGAGGGCTGTATCACATTCAGCAACAGAAAATATTATAATTATTTTTTAATGCACGTTAGGTCTGCAGACAGGTTCATATCACCGCCACAACATGACAATGTGGGATACGGCAGCTGTATCACATTCAGCAACAGAAAAAGTATATATTTTTTTAATGCGCATTAGGTCTGCAGACAGTTTCATATCACCACAGCACTAAATGACAAGGTGGAATACAGCAGGCTATTTCACATTTAGCAGGTGAAAAAATATTATTTAGAATGCTATACTCATGCATGGAGTACAATAGAAGCAGTACACAACACACTTGTAGGACATGTGCCCTGCTGGCTTTGTCTATTCACCCCAGTAATGGCCAAAAAAAAGTGCTGGAAGGTGAATTTAACAGCCACACTGGACACTAGCTAGCTCCACTATCTGACTGATATTCAACCACCTAGCTAACTAGTTAAAATGTGGGATACAGCAGGCTTTTTCACATTTAGCTAGTGAAAAAATATCAATTAGAATGCTATACTTGTGCTTTGAGCTTAATAGAAGTAGTGCACAACACACTTGTAGGACATGTGCCCTGCTGGCCTTGTCTGTGGACCTCAGTAATGGCCAAAAAAAGGTGCTGGAAGGAAAATTTAACAGCCATACTGGACACTAGAAAGTTACACTATCTGACTGATATACAACTGCCTAACTAACTAGCTAAAATCTTGCTGCTGCCAGTGCCAGCATCAGGAACAACCTCTCTGCACTGTTACAGTGTCAAAATGGCGCTAAAACAAGATGTCCTCTATTTATATGGAGAGGGACATGTGATTTCAGCAACCAATGACACAAGCTCTTTTGTTAGTACATTGTGGGTGTTTCCTGCGCCCTGATTGGCTAGCTGTAATGTGCACACATAAAGTTAGAACAAAAATTACTGTTTACAAGAATGCCGTGTGTTAGGGTTTGCGGATCGCACTGAATATAAATTAAGGTAAAGTGCGATTGCAACCCAGGGTCCAACGTGCGGTGATGGGAAACCACAGCTAGTACACAATGGCAGAGCGAAGCTGCGAGCAAACACCGTAAAACACACAGAGTTAAAAGTCACTCAGTGTGAACAGAGTGTGAAGTAACCGACTCTTTTACGTCACACAACGGTACTAGTAGAGAGAGAGCACTCGTGGCTATACCCTGGCAGACAGCACAGGAGTATAGCAGTTATGACGCTAGTTGGGGTCCCTATCGCTACCCCCAAGGGAAGTCTAGGCTGGTGGTTGTGCCTGATCTGAAACTCGGCTGTGGTAACCACATACACGACAGGAGACAGATGCTAAGCCCAAGCGGATGTTCCTACCCTACATTGCCTGTCTAGACACACACTCGCAGTGCTAGTAACGGCACATGTGTACACAGGGTGGTAACGTATCCACAAACACATATGATCTTAGTGTGCTGACTTTGCTCCAGTGAACCTTTTATACGTTCTGCTCAAGTCCAGTCTGTCAGGACCTTGCTCGTGGATAGTGTTGAGCGATACGATAATGCAAATATCGGCTATCGGCCGATATTAGCTCTATCGGCCTTTCGATAATTCGTTTCGATATTTTCGTCTTATCGAATACCGGAATCGGATTTGTCACTGTCACTGTGAGTGTCCGTCGGTCGGGTCTGTCAGGAGTCAGCGGCACTTACCTGGCAGAAGATCTCCGGCGGTCACGTCCTGGACTGCTTGATGGCCGCCATTATCTTCTCCCTGGCGGTCACATGCAGTTTTTCGCGATAACTGCAGTGACTGCAGGGTAATCCCGGCCGTAAAGCAGTCAGTCCGATGACGTCACTGCCGGGGAAGCAGGTAATCAGCTGTGCTGCGCCGGGATGACAGGCTCTGGCTGTCATTCTGATGTAGCAGAGCTGGATCGTCGTGGGACACTCGTTACTATGGACTGCGTCGGTCAGGTGGTATACTTTTTTTTTTTTTCATTTTTTTACAGGAGATCGATGGCGTCGCAGGATGAGACAGTAATAAAAGAAATGAAAACTGTGTTTTTTTTTTAATTAAAATAAAAAACTTTTTTAGGAACATTCACACCGTCCGGGTACATAAACAAGTTAACTATTTACATACAGGGACCCTGTCCGGGTTATTTAGACTTCTTTGGCTGGCCTCTTCCAGGTACCACCTGGTACTCTTCTTGAGATTGCCAAACATCCGAGGCACCAAGGACCACCAGGACCTGATGACGTCGTGTGGCCTGTACAGTGACGTCGTGACCCGCTATCTGGGTCTGTGTGGCCACCTCTTTCATCTCCCTCCGGGTCTGGAGCCCTATGTCCCGGACTGTACGAACCCCAGGGTGCCTAACAGGCGCCGGGTACGGGCCAGCTATACTTATCATGTCCATAGCTGGGGCTGCTGAGGAGACCACTGAGGGAGGCTGGGGAGATTTACGGCGTGGGGTGGGCACTTTTGCAGAGGCCTGGATGTGGGAGGCTGAAGGCTTCGAGGGTCTCACAGGTTCCTGACACACTGGGGAGTAGGGGTCGCACCTGGTAACATTTAGGGTGTACCACCCATTGTAACCCCAGTGTCGGGTGTAAGTCACCAAGTCTCCTGGCAACAGGTCCCTCCCTGGGTGTCCTTCTGGGAGGTGAGCCTCCACGTCCCGCCGGGTCACAAAGACTTCTAAATAAAGTCCAGGCTCCTTGATGAAGCCCCAACCACCTTTCAATTTAAAGCTCCGTACTGCACCCTTACGCCGCGGCTCACTCAGGGTTCCTTTATCCTTTCTCATCCGGTCCTTATCTGCCCGGTCCTTCTCCAGGTGACGTTGGCGAAGTTTTAGGGTTTCTCGCTGCTCCCTTTGTCGCTCTGCTTCCCGCTCCCAACGTCTCCACTCTTCCTCCTGACGCCGGTTGTAATTCTCCTCCACCAGTTGCTCCATGTCTCCACCACTCCACTGCAGCTTACAGTATCCGGTTTGCGGCAGCTCTCCTGTCGCCCCCCAGTCCTGGCGGCGCTCCCCTGGGAGGAAGCAGACGGCTCTAAATCAGATGACAGTCGGGGCTCCGGTACAGGCAGGTAGTGCTCTGGTGCCTGCGCGGCCTCCTCCATGAGGACGGGTGTCGCTTCTTCTGTCTCAGCGACGGGGGCAGACAGCGGGATCTGGGGTGCTGCTGACGGTGCTGCGGTTTTTGCAGGAACGGGTGCCTCCACTGCGACAACGTCAACCGGATCACATTGCAAGGACTCCTCTACTAGAACGGGTGCCTCACCTTCCGTACAGACACTTCAGGTAAGAGGGATTGGCGCCGCTCCAAGTTTATTTTTAGGGCACGCCAGCTGGCTTCCATCCTGGCGACCTCCTCCCGGTGCCGGGCCAGGCCTCTTAGGGTATCCGCCGCTTCTTGCAGCGTAGGAGGGTTTACAGGCCGGGTGCCCAACGGTGATTCTGTGGCGATCGGGTCGCTTCCGTGGGGGAGAGCTCTGACTGCTCCATCCCTTCCCACTTCTGCTCGTCGTGTCCATTAGCCATCTCTGCCAAGTCACATGTGTCATATCTGGAGAGGGCCCCTCTTTTGTAGGGAGGCGGGACCTTCGTGTTAGTTTCCGCCCACTGAGGAGGATGAGGAGGCGGAACTCCAGAGCTGTGGGGCACGATGTTACATTGCAGTACCATTTACAGTGGGCGGCCATCGTTTTCACGCCACTGAATGAGTGACACCCACGAAGAGCACGCCCTTCTTCTTCACCAGTGCCTCGTCGTGACGCAGATATGGCGGAAAAATGGCAAATACATTCTCTGATGATTTTAGCAATTCTCAAGCACAAAACCAGTGCAATTCAGGCACACAGGACTCGCTTATAGCGAGCTACAGAATCCTGTTCGTGACGCCCAAGTTGAGTCGCACAGAGCCAGAGGTTTTCGGGGTACTCGGCACCGAGCCCGTCGACTTCTATGGGGTATGTCACGTCTTTACCCGGCAATTGAATTAGAGTCGATTTTACTATGTAGAAGTGTATAAACTATAAATATATGTATATATATGTCACAATGACATGTATATATATATATATATATGTATTCTATGTGTGTATATTTTGTGTTTACAACGAAAGAAAGGGTTTTTTTTGTTGCGATATTTTGTTCCCATAGACTTACATGGGACTTCCGTTATCGAAATCGGATATCGATGATATTTAGTGCTATCGGCGATACAATTTCGATACGATATTTTTAGATATCGAGCAATATCGCTCAACACTACTCGTGGACCAATCCAGAACTGCCACGTCACCCGAGCATCTGACGACCGACCACCAATGAGAGGTCGCCACCTCACGAGCATGCTCTGTAGGGTGATTTCTGGACTTAACCTCTGGAACGTCTGTTCGCCGCTGCCTATTGCTAGTTACTATAGCTTTGGCTGGAGAGTCAGCAGTAATCAAGAGAACAGCACGAGTCTGAGCAAGACGCTGAATCAAAAAAACCTGACTGGCACATCCAGACTAATGTGAACTAGGTGCAAACCAAGGGGAGCTACCCCCATACAAAACATACAAAAAAGGCTGCACTCTATCATACCAAAGCATGACAACATAGAATACATGAAATTTTGAATAGCAATATGGCTTTGGAGTATAAGGAAAAATCTGAGACGCTTAGTATAAACATTTGGCCAAACATTTTAAAGCCCACCAACCATCGTCAAGGTGGTCTCAATTCTGGTGAGTCCCTAACCTAATGTGAACATACCTCTATTAGGCTGATATCTGAATTTCTGGGTGAATGTGCACCTCTATCAGTAAAGCATGCTTTTATGGGTAAAGTAGGGACCTAGTGTAATTAAAATCACCACCTGGTGGAGGCGGAGTGCTCGGTCAGTAAGCTAACATTCAAAAGTCAAAAAAACCTGACTGGCACATCCAGACTAATGTGAACTAGGTGCAAACAAGGGGAGCTACCCCCATACAAAACATACGAAAAAAGGGCGCACTCTATCATACCAAAGCATGACAACATAGAATACATGAAATTTTGAATAGCAATATGGCTTTGGAGTATAAGGAAAAATTTTGAGGACGCTTAGTTATAAACATTTGGCCAAACATTTTAAAGCCCCCCAACCATCGTCAAGGTGGTCTCAATTCTGGTGAGCCCCTGACCTAATGTAAACTACCTCTATTAGGCTGATATCTGAATTTCTGGTGAATGTGCACCTCTGTCAGTAAAGCCTGCTTTTATGGGTAAAGTAGGGACCTAGTTAATTAAATTCACCACCTGGTGGGGGCGGAGTGCTCGGTCAGTAAGCTACCATTCAAAAGTCAAAAAAACCTGACTGGCACATTTTTCCTTAATACTCCAAAGCCATATTGCTATTCAAAATTTCATGTATTCTATGTTGTCATGTTTTGGGTATGATAGAGTGCACCCTTTTTTCGTATGTTTGTATGGGGGTAGCCCCTTGGTTTGCACCTAGTTCACATTAGTCTGGATGTGCCAGTCAGGTTTTTTGACTTTTGAATGTTAGCTTACTGACCGAGCACTCCGCCCCCACCAGGTGGTGATTTTAATTACACTAGGCCCCTACTTTACCCATAAAAGCAGGTTTTACTGACAGAGGTGCACATTCACCGAAATTCAGATTATCAGCCTAACAGAGTAGTTCACATTAGGTCAGGGACTCACCAAAATTGAGACACCTTGACGATGGTTGGTGGGGCTTTAAATGTTTGGCCAAATGTTATACTAAGGTCCCAAATTTTTTCTTATACTCCAAAGCCCTAAATTTCTATTTAAAATTTCTGATTCTATGTTGCATGCTTTGTATGATAGAGTGCAGCCTTTTTTTTTATGGTTTTTTATGGGGGTTGCTCCCCCTTGGTTTGCACCCATTCCATTGTCTGGATTGCCAGTAGGTTTTTTTTACTTTTTTAATGTTAGCTTAAATGACCGAGCACCCCCCCCCAGGTGGGATTTTTAAAAAAACTAGGTCCCCCTTACCCCTAAAAAACAGGTTTTTTTGAAGAGGTCACATTCACCCCGAAATTCAGATACAGCATAAAAGATTTTCCATTAGGGCAGGGAC
>JARQOD010000001.1:175631082-175699130 GCA_033576555.1 Oophaga sylvatica | reverse complement strand
CTTACCTCCCCATAGGAGCTATGACTGCGCTATTGAATTAGTGCCGGGTAGTAAATTCCCTAAAGGTCGCCTTTTTAACTTGTCTGTACCTGAACATGACGCTATGCGGTCTTATATCAAGGAATCATTGGAGAAGGGTCATATCAGACCATCCTCTTCACCCTTAGGTGCCGGTTTTTTCTTTGTGGCCAAAAAAGATGGTTCATTAAGGCCGTGTATTGATTATCGTCTCTTGAACAATATTACTGTGAAATATCAATACCCGTTACCCTTGATTTCTGACCTGTTTTCCAGGGTGAAAAACGCTACTTGGTTTACCAAGCTTGACCTCAGGGGGGCGTATAACCTTATTCGCATTAAGCACGGGGATGAATGGAAGACGGCATTCAATACCCCTGAAGGGCATTTTGAGTACCTAGTGATGCCCTTTGGGCTCACTAATGCCCCTTCCGTCTTCCAGTCCTTCATGAATGACATTTTCAGGGATTTTGTGGACAAATTTCTGATTGTTTATTTGGATGATATCTTGATTTTTTCTAATGACTGGGACTCTCATGTGAAGCATGTTCGGACTGTGTTCCAGATTTTGAGGGATAATGCTCTGTATGTGAAGGGATCAAAGTGTCTTTTTGGCGTACAGAAGATCTCATTTCTGGGATTCATTTTGTCCCCATCTGTTATTGAAATGGACCCGGTCAAGGTTCAGGCCATCTGTGATTGGGTCCAACCTACTTCATTAAAGGCTCTTCAGAGATTTTTGGGTTTTGCCAATTTTTATCGTAAATTTATTGGTAATTTCTCGGTTATTGTTAAACCATTAACTGATTTGACCAGAAAGGGTTCTGATGTGGTGAATTGGCCTCCTGAGGCAGTCTCTGCATTTCAGGAACTTAAGCAGAGATTCACTTCTGCTCCTGTTCTACGGCAGCCTGATGTTTCTCTGCCATTTCAGGTGGAGGTTGATGCCTCTGAAATTGGGGCAGGTGCCGTTTTGTCCCAAAAAGATCCAGAGACCTCTAAAAGTAACCCTTGTGCCTTTTTCTCTCGAAAATTTTCTCCTACTGAACGTAATTATGACGTGGGTAATCGGGAGTTATTGGCCATGAAGTGGGCTTTTGAAGAGTGGAGACATTGGCTGGAGGGAGCCAAACATCAGGTGGTGGTCCTTACGGACCATAAGAATCTGGTCTATCTGGAATCTGCCAAGCGACTCAATCCTAGACAAGCCAGGTGGGCCTTGTTTTTCACACGTTTTAATTTTGTGGTTTCCTTTCTTCCTGGCACTAAGAATGTTAAGGCGGATGCCCTCTCGAGGAGTTTCCTTGCGGACTCTCCTGAGTTATCTGATCCTTCTGTTATTTTGAAAGAGGGTGTAGTTCTTTCCGCCATCTCGCCCAATTTGAGACTTGCTCTGGAGGGGTGTCAGGAGGATAGGCCCGAGCGCTGCCCTGTTGGAAAATTGTTTGTCCCGGACCAATGGAAAAAGAGTGTGATGTCTGAGATTCATTGTTCCGCATTGGCTGGGCATCCCGGAATTTTTGGTACCAGAGACTTGGTTAGTCGGTCCTTTTGGTGGCCTACCTTGTCTCGCGATGTCAGGGAATTTGTGCAGTCCTGCGGGACTTGCTCTCGCTCCAAGCCTTGCTCTCGCTCTAGTGGTTTGTTGATGCCATTGCCTGTGCCCAAGAGACCATGGACCCATATCTCTATGGATTTCATTTCCGATCTTCCTGTTTCTCAGAGAATGACCACCATCTGAGTAATTTGTGATAGGTTTTCCAAGATGATACATCTTGTGCCATTACCTAAGTTGCCTTCCTCCTCTGAATTGGTGCCGTTGTTCCTTCAGCACGTGGTTCGTTTACATGGCATTCCTGAGAACATTGTGTCTGACAGAGGAGTCCAGTTTGTTTCCAGATTTTGGAGGACTTTTTGTTCTAAACTGGGTGTTCAATTGTCTTTCTCCTCGGCATTTCATCCTCAGACCAATGGTCAAACTGAGAGAACAAACCAGACATTAGAGACTTATCTAAGATGCTTTGTGTCTGCTGATCAGGATGACTGGGTCTCTTTTTTGCCTTTGGCTGAGTTTGCTCTTAATAATAGGGCTAGCTCTGCCACTTTGATGTCTCCGTTTTTCTGTAATTCTGGTTTTCACCCTCGATTTTCTTCAGGACAGACGGAAGCTTCTGTCTGTCCAGGTGTTGACTCTGTTGTTGAGCGTATGCAACAGATTTGGGACCAGGTAGTGGAGAGGTTGTCCCTCTCTCAGGAGAAGGCCCAGCGGTTTGCTAACCGGCATAGGACTGATGGTCCTCGGTTTGAAGTGGGGGACTTGGTCTGGTTGTCCTCAAAGAATATTCCTATGAGAGAAGCATCTCCTAAATTTAAGCCTAGGTTCATTGGACCTTATAAGATCATGGAGATTATTAATCCTGTTTCTTTTCGTTTGCTTCTTCCAGGGACATTTAAGATCCATAACGTGTTCCACAAGTCCTTGTTGAAGAGGTTTGTTGAGCCAGTGGTTCCTGCTACTGTGCCTCCTGATCCTGTTTTGGTTGAGGGCAATCTGGAGTATGTGGTTGAGAAAATATTGAATTCTCGTTTTTCTAGACGAAGACTCCAGTATTTGGTTAAATGGAGAGGTTATGGTCAGGAAGACAATTCTTGGGTGTTTGCTTCGGACATCCATGCTAGGAGACTTATCCGTGCGTATCATAGAACTCATCCTGACCGACCTGGTTGCTCAAATGAGGGTTCGGTGACCCCTCCTCAAGGGGGGGGTACTGTTGTGAATGGGTTTGAGATGAGTTCTGAGCAGAGGCTCCCTCTGGTGGTTACAAGCGGTACTGGTGAAGATTGTGAGGACTGGGAATCAGGTGTTACTGACTGGTCTTATATAAGGGAGTCATTTTCCCATCAGGGTTGCCGGTGATCAATTGTTCTGGTCTGAATCCTTCATTCCAGTTTCCCTTGTAGCCTGCTGTGTCGTGTCTGCATCTCCAGCTTCCAGATAAGAATTTTTCTTCTTTTGTGTTGTTGCTATATTTTTGCATTTTGTCCTGCACTTCTTTGGGGGCCTTCTGGGTCCCCTCCGGGGGCTTCTGCCTTCTCAGTTTAGTTCAGCCACTGAGTTTTGTTCTTTTGCTTTTTCCAGTTTTTTCAGTGGCTGCTGTTTTGATTTTGTTACACCAGAGAACTAATTTAGGTGGTAGAGGTCGTGTGATCTCAGGTGATTTTGAAATTAGTAGAGTTGGTGTTTTTCAGGGTTTTCTGGGATTGCAGTAAGTACCCTTCCTGTCCTTTTCTATTTAGATAGTTTGGGCCCCAGCGTTTGCTCATTCTATTTTCTTTCTGTGTCAGTATTTCCTCTTGTCTAACCGCCATTACATGTTTGGGGGCTTTCTATTATCTTTGGGGTTCTGCTCCGGGGCAGATAGCTTTCCTATTTCTATCTTTAGGTGTAGTTAGTTTCTCAGGCTGTGACGAGGCGTCTAGGACCAACGTAGGAACGCTCCACGGCTGCCTCTAGTTGTGGTGGTTAGTCAGGGTACTGCAATCCCATAGATTCCAACTGCTCTGGTGTATTGCCTTTTTTACCTGCACTCCTCAGCTACCGAAACATAACAGATGTGCCAGTCAGGTTTTTTTGACTTTTGAATGTTAGCTTACTGACCGAGCACTCCGCCCCCACCAGGTGGTGATTTTAATTACACTAGGTCCCTACTTTACCCATAAAAGCAGGCTTTACTGACAGAGGTGCACATTCACCCAGAAATTCAGATATCAGCCTAATAGAGGTATGTTCACATTAGGTCAGGGACTCACCAGAATTGAGACCACCTTGACGATGGTTGGTGGGCTTTAAAATGTTTGGCCAAATGTTTATACTAAGCGTCTCAAATTTTTCCTTATACTCCAAAGCCATATTGCTATTCAAAATTTCATGTATTCTATGTTGTCATGCTTTGGTATGATAGAGTGCAGTCTTTTTTCGTATGAGCAAGACGCTGAGACCGACGTCTTTGCTGAGCAGCTCCCACTGCAGCTGAAGCAGAATGGGAGATCGCAGAGGCAGACAGAGCTTGGGATCTACCCTGTGCAGTGGGAGAATCCTGGTGCCTATGATGAGCTCTGCAAACCCCCTCCCCTCATCAAACACATGCCAAACACTCATGCACAACCATTATCATTGCTAAAGTGCTGATAATACTTTTGTGGCAACGCAATTATTTTCCCACAGTTTTTACTGAATGCTACCAATTTTTTCTGATTTTATCAAATTTTGCTCGTGTTTCTGGTCATGAATCCAAATGTGCTATATTCGTGCCGAATTTATGTTTTGCGATCGTTTTCTGAACAAATTCGCTCATCACTAGTGGTGATATTCTAATTGCACACTTAACGTCCCCACTTACTAGTGAAATCTACTCATTTTTTACGAGCTTTGATTTATGAGACAAATTTCAAAAATTAATAAATACATTGTGGTAAATTACCTTATTATTTTGAATAGCACTTAAATATTGTTATATGTGTATCAATTAGGAATCATTATTGCGCAAATAGACTGTACTATTTTTGGTCTTATCGTTATTAAAATGTATGTTTCAATAATGCTTTTGTGCTAATTTTGGAATACTTGAACTGATTTCCTGTCAGTGGAGCTGCTGTTTTCTACACCTATATTTACATTTATGTAGCAAGAAGCTACAAGTTGATGTTTTTTCTATAAAACATGTAAATCTAACAGGGCTTATTTTTTTCTAGTAATAATAAATTGACTAACATTGTTCAAAATCCTCAGACTGTCTGTCCCTCCTCAGGCTCGGTGTCTTACTTTTTTCACCAATGGCAGGTTGCTTTTGTGCTAGTTCATATCAGGTTAATATGTAACCCATCAAATATCTCTGACATCATCATCATCCTAGACCTTAAGGCCGGCTCAGTCAACTGTGTTCTGTCCGAGATAAATATCAGTAATAACCATATACTCATTTACATGGCGACTCAAAAGCAATAATACCAAGGAGAACAGAGTCCAAAAATTGCCATACATGTTTATAATGATAATATTTATTGATAAATTAAAAAAAAATGGCAAGAAAAAAATTGTATAATTCATCACATTTAAAGGATCAGTATATGGATTTCATCATATATAATGTGACTGAATCCATGGATTATTTGTGTTCTGTCTGAGTATTGAGATAACATCACTTTCAGCAACCATGTGTTTGTCAGGACTAAGGCTGTGTTTCCATGGTCCGGAAACACAGAGCTTTGGACGGAGCGGAAAGTCCGCTCCGCCCAAAGCCCCGCCCCCTTCTGAACGCGCGGTCATTCCGGATGTGTTCATGGAACACATCCGGAACACATCCGGAATGACCGCAGGGCTACATAGCCCTGTGTTATTTCCCTTGCGGCGACGCAGCGTCGCCGCAAGGGAATAGGACATGCTGCGGTCTAAAAAGACGCGCCGCATGTCCGGAAATGCAGGTCTTCCGCCTGCGTGTTTTGAAGCATAGTAGAGACGGGATTTCTTGAAATCCCCTCCACTATGCTGTAACATCTGGACGCTGCGTGTTTGACACTGCGCCAACGCACAGCGTCAAACACGCAGCTAATCCGGACTGTTTCCTGACCGTGGAAACACATACCCTCAGGAGTTGCTTAATTTTTCAATTAGCTTGAGCTTCAGCCAGGTGCCTAAATATATTCTGCTACTTCTGACTTCCATACAACTACCAGTTTTTTTTTTCCAAACTCAGCCTAGTTTCATGGATACACTTTCAAACCTCTAACAGACTGACTCCAGATCACATCATTAAACTCATAAGCCATCACTCCCACCACCTCTCCATTTGTAGCAAAAATCTTAATTTTATAACCTCGCCTTAACTTTAGGAGGCAGTACCCGATCCAACCTATGCACAAATGTATTTTTGTAACATCTCTTAAATATTGTGCTCTTGACCCAGTCATTCATTTGTAAAGTTGCGTAATGAAGGAGCCTATGTGCTCTGAATTCTTGCAAATATAATTTTTCCGGTTAGCCAATAAAGGTATCTCTCCTAGAATATAATTTTATTTTTGGGACATAAAAGGAGTATACCCCAATATAATTATTTCCTGTACGTCATGTTATTACATTAAAGTCCAATTAATGCTTCTGTTTTTGACACCTTGTAAAATGATCTAAAATGTCCCTATTCATATGTTACATTAAATCAGTAAAATAATTTATTTAAATAAATGTCTATTTTTACTTAACATGGAAATAAAAATCTCTTACTAAAATTTCTAATTATATGTGTGTAGTTTAGACATGTATTTATATTGAATGGAAAATAACAAAAACAAATTGCATCAGCATTCAAGTGATTACAGCTTGTTACTGGCAAACTATTGCTTTGAAAAATATCCCCACTGGCATAAATATCCCACTTACCTTAAGTGACTTCGATTACATTTTCTGATTCACAGAGTCACAATGATAATATTAATTTAGCATTCTGAAAACCTCTTACAATTTATCAAATATTTGATTTACATTTGATAATAATTTCATGACATTCATGAACATGAAATCCAACCTCTAGCGTGGTGCCTACTCTTGTCTGTCTCATTAAAACAATGGATTCTATCTCTTGTGTAATTAAAATGTATAATTTAATTCACTGGAATAGGTATGAAAAAATTAGTATAATTATTGTAGTGCTTTGCGTGGAGTGCTGTGTATCATGACTTGTTGATTTATATGTTGAATAAATATAGGCTTGCTTAGTGAAAAATAATACAAGGATATGCACTAATGTTATTTATCCCTAAATGAAAAGGCTGTATATACCGTATTTAAGAGATATTTTACTTTGATTTTAATGAAAACATAAATTTATCTACAGCGGACAGATTTAATTATGCACAGTATAATAATAAATATTTATTGCAAAAAATTATATCGTAGTAGCACATAACTATATTCTGAATTAGAATATTTTCCAACATAGAAACTAACTAAAAATAGACTTCTCTCAGCTCAGTTGGGATGTATCATATCGTTCTTTAAAGTGGTTGTCTAGGTCTGGAGAAAATTTCCAGCAAACAATGCTGCTATAATTTGGCTTTACATGGGATATTAGTGTTGAGCGATACGATAATGCAAATATCGGCTATCGGCCGATATTAGCTCTATCGGCCTTTCGATAATTCGTTTCGATATTTTCGTCTTATCGAATACCGGAATCGGATTTGTCACTGTCACTGTGAGTGTCCGTCGGTCGGGTCTGTCAGGAGTCAGCGGCACTTACCTGGCAGAAGATCTCCGGCGGTCACGTCCTGGACTGCTTGATGGCCGCCATTATCTTCTCCCTGGCGGTCACATGCAGTTTTTCGCGATAACTGCAGTGACTGCAGGGTAATCCCGGCCGTAAAGCAGTCAGTCCGATGACGTCACCGCTGGGGAAGCAGGTAATCAGCTGTGCTGCGCCGGGATGACAGGCTCTGCCTGTCATTCTGATGTAGCAGAGCTGGATCGTCGTGGGACACTCGTTACTATGGACTGCGTCGGTCAGGTGGTATACTTTTTTTTTTTTTTACAGGAGATCGATGGTGTCGCAGGATGAGACTGTAATAAAAGTAATGAAAACTGTGTTTTTTTTTTTTTATTAAATTAAAAAACTTTTTTAGGAACATTCACCCGTCCGGGTACATAAACAATTTAACTATTTACATACAGGGACCCTGTCCGGGTTATTTAGACTTCTTTGGCTGGCCTCTTCCAGGTACCACCTGGTACTCTTCTTGAGATTGCCAAACATCCGAGGCACCAAGGACCACCAGGACCTGATGATGTCGTGTGGCCTGTACAGTGACGTCGTGACCCGCTATCTGGGTCTGTGTGGCCACCTCTTTCATCTCCCTCCGGGTCTGGAGCCCTATGTCCCGGACTGAACGAACCCCAGGGTGCCTAACAGGCGCCGGGTATGGGCCAGCTATACTTATCATGTCCATAGCTGGGGCTGCTGAGGAGACCACTGAGGGAGGCTGGGGAGATTTACGGCGTGGGGTGGGCACTTTTGCAGAGGCCTGGATGTGGGAGGCTGAAGGCTCCGAGGGTCTCACAGGTTCCTGACACACTGGGGAGTAGGGGTCGCACCTGGTAACATTTAGGGCGTACCACCCATTGTAACCCCAGTGTCGGGTGTAAGTCACCAAGTCTCCTGGCAACAGGTCCCTCCCCGGGTGTCCTTCTGGGAGGTGAGCCTCCACGTCCCGCCGGGTCACAAAGACTTCTAAATAAAGTCCAGGCTCCTTGATGAAGCCCCAACCACCTTTCAATTTAAAGCTCCGTACTGCACCCTTATGCCGCGGCTCACTCAGGGTTCCTTTATCCTTTCTCATCCGGTCCTTATCTGCCCGGTCCTTCTCCACCTGACGTTGGCGAAGTTTTTGGGATTCTCGCTGCTCCCTTTGTCGCTCTGCTTCCCGCTCCCAACGTCTCCACTCTTCCTCCTGACGCCGGTTGAAATTCTCCTCCACCAGCTGCTCCATGTCTCCACCACTCCACTGCAGCTTACAGTGTCCGGTTTGCGGCAGCTCTCCTGTCGCCCCCCAGTCCTGGCGGCGCTCCCCTGCGGAGGAAGCAGACGGCTCTAAATCAGATGACAGTCGGGGCTCCGGTACAGGCAGGTAGTGCTCTGGTGCCTGCGCGGCCTCCTCCATGAGGACGGATGTCGCTTCTTCTGTCTCAGCGACGGGGCAGACAGCGGGATCTGGGGTGCTGCTGACGGTGCTGCGGTTTTTGCAGGAACGGGTGCCTCCACTGCGACAACGTCAACCGGATCACATTGCAAGGACTCCTCTACTAGAACGGGTGCCTCACCTTCCGGTACAGACACTTCAGGTAAGAGGGATTGGCGCCGCTCCAAGTTTATTTTTAGGGCACGCCAGCTGGCTTCCATCCTGGCGACCTCCTCCCGGTGTCGGGCCAGGCCTCTTAGGGTATCCTCCGCTTCTTGCAGCGTAGGAGGGTTTCCAGGCCGGGTGCCCAACGGTGGTTCCGTGGCGATCGGGTCGCTTCCGTGGGGGGAGAGCTCTGACTGCTCCATCCCTTCCCACTTCTGCTCGTCGTGTCCATTAGCCATCTCTGCCAAGTCACATGTGTCATTAGCGTCTGGAGAGGGCCCCTCTTTTGTAGGGAGGCGGGACCTTCGTGTTAGTTTCCGCACACTGAGGAGGATGAGGAGGCGGAACTGAAGAGCTGTGGGGCACGATCTTACATTGCAGTACCATTTACAGTGGTCGGCCATCGTTTTCACGCCACTGAGTGACACCCACGAAGAGCACGCCCTTCTTCTTCACCAGTGCCTCGTCGTGACGCAGATATGGCGGAAAAATGGCAAATACATTCTCTGATGATTTTAGCAATTCTCAAGCACAAAACCAGTGCAATTCAGGCACACAGGACTCGCTTATAGCGAGCTACAGAATCCTGTTCGTGACGCCCAAGTTGAGTCGCACAGAGCCAGAGGTTTTCGGGGTACTCGGCACCGAGCCCGTCGACTTCTATGGGGTATGTCACGTCTTTACCCGGCAATTGAATTAGAGTCGATTTTACTATGTAGAAGTGTATAAACTATAAATATATGTATATATATATGTCACAATGACATGTATATATATATATATATATATTCTATGTGTGTATATTTTGTGTTTACAACGAAAGAAAGGGTTTTTTTTGTTGCGATATTTTGTTCCCATAGACTTACATGGGACTTCCGGTATCGAAATCGGATATCGACGATATTTAGTGCTATCGGCGATACAATTTCGATACGATATTTTTAGATATCGAGCAATATCGCTCAACACTATGGGATATGTATACTTGCAATCAAATGCCAACCAGATTCTTATCTGCTTCTCTCAATGTTCTACTGACAGAAGTGTGTAAGAATCTAGTTGTCATGTTCAAGAAGTATGCAAATCACATACAGTACAGACCAAAAGTTTGGACACACCTTCTCATTTAAAGATGTTTCTGTATTTTCATGACTATGAAAATTGTAAATTCACACTGAAGGCATCAAAACTATGAATTAACACATGTGGAAGTACTGTATATACTTAACAAAAAAATGTGAAACTACTGAAAATATTTCTTATATTCTAGGGTCTTCAAAGTAGCCCCCTTAGCTTTGATGACTGCTTTGCACACTCTTGACATTCTCTTGATGAGCTTCAAGAGGTAGTCACCGGAAATGGTTTTCACTTCCGGTGACTACCTCTTGAAGCTCATCAAGAGAATGCCAAGAGTGTGCAAAGAACTCATCAAAGCAAAAGGTGGCTACTTTGAAGAACCAAGAATATAAGGCATAATTTCAGTTGTTACACACTTTTTTGCTAGTGCTGGTTCACATTGCGTTAAATCAGCCCGTTCAACGCGATCGCGTTATGCTATACCCGCAAGCTCAGATGAATCAGCAGATGATTCATCTGTGCTAGCGGTGATGGGGCTCAGACGCTGCCGGCTGCGTCGAGGCTCCGTCACTGAATGACGGCACATTGCGAACGCATGCCGCTTTACGGCATGCATCGCGATGCGCCCGAAAATGGGGGTCAATGGCAGCGTTAACGGACTGCGTTACACCGCGTTATACCGCGGTATAAATCAGTCCATCTAACGGACTGCCTTGGCGCAATGTGAACCCAGCCTAAAGTATATAATTCCACATGTGTTAATTCATCGTTTTGATGCCTTCAGTGTGAATTTACAATTTTCATAGTCATGAAAATACAGAAACATCTTAAAATGAGAAGGTGTGTCCAAACTTTTGGTCTGTACTGTACAGTACTTGTGGTGTGATGATAACTGCTCAATCCAACAAACAGAGCTTAATCTTAAGTGTGTGCTCATCAAACACTATTAGGTTTAGTTGCAGCACTTGCCGGAAAATTCTCCAGAGCTGGACAAACTGTTTAAGACTAGAATTTTTTAGTTGGAGGTCTATTTACACCCTTTTTTCAGAAACAAGGAGAAAGTACTGAAAGTGAATATGCAATCTATAAAACTATTTTACTGTTTAGTAATACATCTTTTAAGCACCACCTCATCATTTTTTTTCAAAATTGGATTAGTGCTTTTACTGCAAGGTCCCTGCCATCGGTCTTATATTCACCATCCGATGTCTTCACTTTTTCTCATCACTGCTCCGGTCCCGCTGTGTCATCTTGTGACCGCAGCTTCTGACTTAACGGAAGTCAGAAGTCACGTCATAAGCTCTCAGTGTAAGTCTTTGTGAGCCAGAACGAGGCTCTCACAAACTTGCATTGAGTTGTGACGTCCGTCTTGCTCTATGAAACACTGGAGCGATCAGGAAGGTCATAAACGGCCAGAGGCTGATGGGAACACGGCGATGAAAGGGGAAGATGGTGACAAGTGAGCATGAGACTAAGTGCAGGAATCTTATATTCAAAGCTTCACTCCAGTGGTAAAATAAAAACAGCTGACATGGAGCTTTAAATGGAGATCAGTTTTCCTGATGTTTAGTTTCAGATTCCCTAAATAGACAAAGCGACCCAATATTTCTAGCACTGTACCGGGGAAAAAAATGGATACAGTGGCTATAATAATAAATTGGGAAGTGAATCAGTGCAGAATTTTTTAGTTTAAAACAATAGTATGGTAAAAGAGGAAGATTGATGATAAGGTTTGATGGACTATAGTAGGGTGGTATTTACTGACATGTCAACTGCTTCCACAAGTATCATTTTAGTTGACTCTTGCTATTGATAGAAATTTCACTTCGTTACACCCTAAGCTAAGTGTTTATATAGGGCTCCAAGTCTAAACTCTGTAATAACAGTTTTATTCACAAAAGTTAAAATTCCTAGTTTTTATCTCTACTCCTTAATAAACAGAGCAGAGTTGAACAAAAAAATTGCAGGACTGAAGGGTATGCCACACTAAACAACATCGCTAACGGGATCGCTAAAAAAGTCACTATTTAGCGATCCCGTTAGCGATGTTGTTGTGTGCGGCAGCTGCCAGCGACGAGCTTCCTGCTGTGATCTCGCTCGTCGCTGGAATCGTTCTGGACCCTATTTTCGTCGCTGGCGCCCCGCTGGGTAAGTATATATCGCTAAGTGTGGCACCTTTTTTAGAGATTTAGCGGTACCTTTGTACCGCTAAAGTCGTTAAGGAGATCGCTAACCGCGATAGCGTCCTTAACGATATCGCTAAAATAGGTAGCTACTAGCGATATAGAAACAATCCCGCTAGCGATCTCATTAGTATGCGACGCTAACGAGATCGCTAGCGGGATTGTGTAGTGTGGCAGTACCTTCAGTCTGGCAGTCATATCGGAAATCTGTAGAATCAGGATCAAAACCCTGCTTCGCTCATTGTCTTTTTTGATTAGAGGGCCGGGCACAATGTCATGTGTGTGTCACGCTGCAATGATGATGTTGCACTTGGCCTACTAGTCAGGAGATTTTTGCTCAGAGCAGAGTGTTTTAGTCGTAATGACCATTTTAGACACATTGTAGTTTAATGAACTTAATTTATTTTCTTGGGTGCTTTAGTTTTAAAGTAAATCTGATGCAGGAGGGGAGATTCATCCGCAGGGACCTTCACCACACATAAGAACAGACGCCGTCAGCTCCCTCATGCCATTGCAGGTCATGGTGCATATGTGTGATCACAGTCACTGTCTGTAGGACTGCTGGAGATGGTTGACCTTTGTATTCAGCTAAGTTTGGCACTCTTAATGACAGCGAATGGAGCAGTGATCACGCATGCATATTACCACACCATTCAGATGGGAGACTTATGGACCCATCGTAATTGGTGGTGGTAACCACCAGTGGCTGGAATCTCACAAATCAGACACGTATCACTTATCCTCTTTAAATAATTTGTAAAAACTTTAAGTGCTACAATTGTGACTGCCGACAGCTTACTACATACTGTTTTATCATTGTATTCAATGTTAATTGAATACAGAAAATTATTAATCTCACTCTAGTGAGGACCTCCAACTGCTAGAATTTTATCTACATAGGGGATGTGCATATGTGTTTTGGCATTGTCTTGAAAAATATGAGCTAGGCATGTATATTTAAATGATATAATGTGTTACATTTTCAAATATTGATATGTTTACTTTACCTATACTTAAAAATTAGAAATATATATTTTCATTTTTATTATTTGAAATGCTGCAGATTTTAAGCGGTCCTATCTAGCTTTTCTGATAATACCTGCATTTACTTATTTTCAAAAGCCAAGTTTTCCCAGAAGTTAAAATAAAGCATTGCAGTTGTAGAACAATTATTGATTTCAGCACACAACAATGGGTCTCTAGAGCTGAGAGCAATCAGCTAATGGAAAGGGAATCTTGATTTGGATCCTCCCCTTGCTTTCTTCATCGTAAGAAGGCATTTGGAAATGGGTACCTGGGTCAGACACCCCTTTTCATTAAATGGTGACATAATTTTATTTTACAATCTATGTTTTTAGAATGTAATTGTATGTGAATCATTCAATGTTTATTTACTAACTATGACAGGTAGTAAAATGATATTTTCCTAATCTAGTAACACATTATTTTTCTAAACAGACCTATGACACATTTTATATTGACAGGTACTGTAGAAAGTTCACCTTTCACATGTATATACTTAGAAAAGAAAGGCAATATTAGGATCCCTTATCTTCCTAAAACAAAAGTTATGCAATGTTCTGTTCACTGCTAATAAAGAAATGAATTCTGAAAACGCATGTTGTGTGCAATAAGGACAGGTTGTGAGTTTTCATTGTCCACAAATATGTCTACAAAGTCAATTTTCTAAACAGACATTTTTAATTTACAACCTCAATGGTAGTATTTAACATTTCTGTTCAGATCTAATTATAGTTTTTGTATCACAGCCATTATGCTAATGGTGTTATTCAGTAGTTTGTGAGATTGCATTCATTATCACTGGTGAATTAAGCCTTAATTAAAGAAGTATTCCCATAGGCCTCATTCTGAAGTTAAGTAATTATTCATTTGGTTTTATTCTAGCAATTAGGTTACATACTGTAGCACACATTATTGAGTTTCAATACTTCACTGAATAGGGTTAACCCACCATGGTAAATAAATGTCTGCTCCTTACGACATGTTTAAATGGCAGGCATTTGAATAAACCAGACCTTTAATAAGAATTCCACTTTTGGTAAATACAAAAGGGAATACATAAAACCCGCCACAGAAATCCAGATGATCAAATTATATAAATAGTCCAAATAAAAAAAAGAAATACATGTGCTTACAGAATTCAGAGAAAAATATGTTTAGTCATTTTGAGCTTTCTCACATGCACTGCCATTGTCAGTTAGCAGCATTTATGAATTTCAAAAGTATATAGTCCAGAACTTGCAGTAGAAATATTTCTTCTTTATAGATACATGGCTAAAAAATATTATAAAAATGTTTCAAACATATGCTTGTTTATCGTCAATGCATTTTGAACTCAAGGTCATTGTTCACAGCATGATGAACAAGTACCTTGAGTCCATAATACGTTGACGTCGAACAAGCATGTGATCAAAACCTGTTTAAAATATTTTTTTACCATGTATCAATGAAAAATAAATATTTTTATTGCAAGTGATGGACAATATAACTTTGAAATACATAAAATGTAATTTAATCAGCTCTGCTTTGTGTCTAGAAAAATATGCCACTATGCAGATTAATACATGTTATCATGGAGACCTACAAAATATTATTTTATATAATTGGTTGTTGAATATTAAACTTTGAATTCATAGCCACAATTTTTTTATCAACATGAAGATACATATTTGCCAAAAGGAACCTGAAAATTCATCTCTTCAGAGAAGTTGACCACCTCAGCTACACAACAGTATAAGGCTGGGATCACACATGCGAGAAACACGGATGAGTCTCGCATGTGAAATCCCAGCTCTGGCGCCGGCACTCAGGAGTGGAGCAAGTGGCTGCATAGAAATACAAACAGCCGTACACTCCACTCCCGAGTGCCGGCGCCAGAGCTGGGATTTCACATGCGAGACTCGTCCGTGTTTCTCGCATGTGTGATCCCGGCCTAAAACAGAGACATAGTTAAAGGCACCTGGGCCCAGGAATAAAATTTTGCTCCCCACCACAAGACAAAAAAAACCTCACAAAATAAAAACATGATCTTAATATATTTTTATGGTAAATATAATATCTGCCGTGGTCATTGATTCTATCTAAAATTTGTAATAATAATGAATTATGTTTTAATGTATATACGTACCGTATATACGATTTATTCTCTTTCCTCCTGAGTAATTATTTATTATGTTTAATTTATATACAGTAATATATATATTCTTAGTAATCTATTTATTTATACAGTTATATATAAGGTTGCAAGTGACGTCAAAAGCAACAAAAAAGGATTTTGGGGATACGTCAAAAGTAAAAGAAAAGTCAAAGATGCTATAGTATTTTTACAGGATGAAAATGATGAAATGGTAAGTCAGGATGTTGAGAAGGCTGAACTTTTAAATTCCTATTTTGCATCTGTTTTCTCTCAGAAAGGAAATGTAACATCAACTGATCTTCACTGTCCTATTAAAGGAATAGAAGAATCCAGGATATCTATAAACAGAAAGACAGTGAGGAAACACTTAGCTAACATAAATGAATTCAAGTCTCCAGGTCCAGATGAATTACACCCCAGGGTACTGAAGGAGATAGCAGAAGAAATTCTTGAACCACTGTCCATAATCTTTGAAAATTCTTGGAGAACAGGAGAAGTCCCAGAAGACTGGAGAAGAGCAAATGTTGTTCCTATCTTCAAAAAGGGGAAGAAGGTGGACCCAGGGAACTACAGGCCGGTGAGTCTGACTTCTATACCAGGAAAGATCTTTGAACAAATTATTAAAGAACATGTATGCAAGTACCTGGATAAGAATGAAGTGATTAAACAGAGTCAGCATGGGTTTGTAACTAATAAGTCATGTCAGACTAACTTAATTTCCTTCTATGACAGAATCACTGACTGGGTGGATCAGGGAAATGCTGTAGATATAGTATATCTTGACTTCAGCAAAGCATTTGACAAAGTATCTCACACAATCCTTATTGAAAAAATGACTAAGTATGGAATGGACAAGGCAACTGTTAGGTGGATTTATAACTGGCTTAGTGATCGGACCCAAAGAGTGGTTGTAAATGGCTGCACATCCAGTTGGAAGAATGTCTCAAGTGGGGTACCACAAGGCTCTGTTTTGGGCCCTGTATTGTTCAACATCTTTATCAATGATTTAGATGAAGGAATTGAGGGTAAACTGATCAAATTTGCTGATGACACAAAGCTAGGAGGGGTAGCTAATACTAGAGAAGAGAGAGAGAGGATTCAAAAAGATATACATAAACTGGAGCAGTGGGCAGCAACTAACAGAATGGATTTTAACAGGGAAAAATGCAAAGTACTACATCTGGGCAATAAAAATGAAAAAAGCATATACAAAATGGGAGGAATAGGGCTAAGTAACAGCACATGTGAAAAAGACTTGGGTATACTAATTGATCACAGACTTAACATGAGTCAACAGTGTGATGCAGCAGCAAAAAAGGCAAATGCAATTCTAGGATGTATCAACAGAAGCATACAGTCTAGATCACGTGAGGTCATTATTGCCCTCTACTCCTCTTTGGTCAGACCTCATCTGGAATACTGTGTCCAGTTTTGGGCACCACATTTTAAAAAAGACATCAACAAACTGGAGCAAGTTCAGAGAAGAGCCACCAGAATGGTGACCGGTCTGCAAACCATGTCCTATGAGGAACGGTTGCAGGATTTGGGAATGTTTAGCTTGCAAAAAAGAAGACTGAGAGGAGACTTAATAGCTGTCTACAAATATCTCAAGGGCTGTCACATTGTAGAAGGATCATCTTTATTCTCATTTGCACAAAGAAAGACTAGAAGCAATGGGATGAAACTGAATGGGAGGAGACACAGATTAGATATTAGAAAAAACTTTTGACAGTTAGAGTGATCAATGAGTGGAACAGGCTGCCACGAGAGGTGGTGAGTTCTCCTTCAATGGAAGTCTTCAAACAGAGGCTGGATAGACATCTGTCTGGGATGATTTAGAGAATTCTGCTTTGAGCAGGGGGTTGGACCAGAAGGCCCAGGAGGTCGCTTCCAACTCTACCATTCTATGATTCTATGATTGTATATCCATTTACCTTGTCATCTAATTATTATACTATCATTATAATTATGGCTCAGCATGACATGTGCAAACACATACACTCACACATAGGTGAATAGTATTGTTGCTGACTTAGTAATAGCTACAAGGATATTTTTTGTAAAGTGAACCTGTCAGCAGGATTGTGCTCAGTCCATCTACAGACAGTGTCAGGTCGGCGCCGTTATACTGATTAAAATGATACCTTGGTTGATGAAATCCGTCTTGTGGTTGTTGTTTAATCTTTATTTGTAGTTTTCAGTTAATGAGATTCTGGTGCTTTGGGGCAGCCCGTTGGTGGGGCTTTATGTGGTGCTCTGCTTACTTATTCATCCTTGTGGGCTTATGACAGGTCACTGATCCTTCAGTGACTTGCCCCTATTTTACACACTGAATATACTATTGTTTGGAAAAAAAAACATTCATCATGTAGGCGGCGGCACCTGCACTGTAGCATGATACAATGTATAATATACATAAGTTTATTTAAACTAGGGAGTTTGTTTTGTTTAAAAAAAAAATAATCTTATTCAAAATGGCCCCGGCAGTTGCGCCTGCGCAGTAGCATCTATCGTCACTTTGATGGAGCCAATTTTTTTTCTCTAGCAAAATGGCGCTGGGGGCGCATTCCGATAGATGCTACTGCGCAGACGCCACCGCCATTTTGTTAGAGAAAAAAAAAATTAGGCTCCATTAAGATGGCACCTGCACAGTAGCATCTTTTGGAATGTGCCGCTAGTGCCATTTTGCTAGAGAAAAAAAAATTGGCTCCATCAAAATGGTGATAGATGCTACTAGGCAAGTGTGGCCATCGTTGACATTTTGATTAAGATAATTTTTTATTTTTTTTCCAACAAAACAAAATGCCTAAATTAAATGAATATATGCATGTTATACGTATCTTGCTACAGTGCAGGCACGATGATTTTTTTAACCCCTTAGTGACAGAGTCAAATTTTAAAAATCTGACCAGTGTTACTTTATGTGCTAATAACTCTGGAATGCTTCAACAAATTCTAGTGATTTTGAGACACATTATACTTTATGATGATGGTAAATTTAGGTCGATATGTTTTATTGAAAACCCCCCAAAAGTGATACCATTTTAAAAACAACACCTCCTGACATACTGAAAACTGTAGTTTATTAACCCTTCAGGTGCTTTTCAGGAATTAATACAAAGTGACATGATAGGAATGTTGATTTTTACCACCTAAATGTGGCTAATTTCTGAACAGGCCACTGTAGCTGGCAGACTCTAAGGCTGCGATTTGCTCGTGAATTGCCATGGCAAACATCAGGACCACACAATCATGATTTCAGGGTGCCGATGGGGATAAAGAGGGAGAAGCCACAGTCTTTTAAACATTTTATATGATATAGACCTTATTGACAGCAACATCTAAGGGGTTAACCCCTTCACCCCCAAGGGTGGTTTGCACGTTAATAACCGGGCCAATTTTTACAATTCTGACCACTGTCTCTTTATGAGGTTATAACTCTGGAACGCTTCAAAGGATCTTCGCGATTCTGAGATTGTTTTCTCGTGACATATTGTACTTCATGTTAGTGGTAAAATTTCTTCGATATAACTTGCGTTTATTTTTGAAAAAAACGCAAATATGGCGAAAATTTTTAAAATTTTGCAATTTTCAAACTTTGAATTTTTATTCCCTTAAAACAGAGAAATATATCACACAAAATAGTTAAGAAATAACATTTCCCACATGTCTACTTTACATCAGCACAATTTTGGAACCAAAATTTTTTTTTGTTAGGAAGTTATAAGGGTTAAAAGTTGACCAGCGATTTCTCATTTTTACAGCAAAATTTACAAAGCCATTTTTTTTCGGGACCACCTCACATTTGAAGTCACTTTGAGGGGTCTATATGGCAGAAAATACCCAAAAGTGACACCATTCTAAAAACTGCACCCCTCAAGGTACTCAAAACCACATTCAAGAAGTTTATTAACCCTTCAGGTGCTTCACAGTAACTAAAGCAACGTGGAAGGAAAAAATGAATATTTTACTTTTTAGCCACAAAAATTATCTTTTACAAACTTTTTTTTTATTTTCACAAGGGTAAAAGGAGAAAATGGATAGATAAGGTTGTTATGCAATTTCTCCTGAGTACGCCAATACCCCATATGTGGGGGAAAACCGCTGTTTGGGCACACGGCAGAGCTCGTAAGGGAAGGAGCTACGTTTGACTTTTTCAAACTAAAATTGGCTGGAATTTAGATTGGATGCCATGTCGCGTTTGGAGAGCCCCTGATGCGCCTAAACAGTGGAAACCCCCCACAAGTGACACCATTTTGGAAACTAGACCCCCTAAGGTACTTATCTAGATCTGTTGTGAGCACTTTGAACCCTCAAGTGTTTCACAAAAGTTTATAAAGCCTGGGTGTGAAAAAAAAAAAAAATCAATTTTCCACAAAAATGATTTTTTAGTCCCAAATTTTTGAATTTTCCCAAGGAAATTGGACCCCAAAAGTTGTTGTCCAATTTGTCTTGAGTACGCTGATACCCCATATGTGGGGGGGGGAACTGTTTGGGCACACGGCAGGGCTTGGAAAGGAAGTAGTAACGTTTTGGAATGCAGACGTTAATGGGGGTCATGTTCCGTTTGCAGTGCCCCAGATGAGCCTAAACAGTGGAAACCCCCACAAGTGACCCCATTTTGGAAACTAGACCCCTAAGGAACTTATCTAGATCTTTGGTGAGCACTTTGAACCCCCAAGTGCTTCACACAAGTTTATAATGCCCGGGCATGAAAATAAAAAATCCTATTTTTTTCCCACAAAAATTATCTTTTAGTCACTAATTTTTTATTTTCCCAAGGGTAACAGGAGAAATTGGACCACATAAGTTGTTGTACAATTTGTCCTGAGTACGCTGATACCCCATATGTGGGGGGAACCACTGTTTGGGCGCACGGCAGAGCTCGGAATGGAAGGAGCACCATTTGACTTTTTCCAACCAAAATTGGCTGGAATTGAGTTTGGATGCCATGTTGCATTTGGAGAGCCCCTGATGTGCCTAAACAGTGAAAACCCCCCACAAATGACCCCATTTGGGAAACTAGACCCCTAAGGAACTTATCTAGATTTTTGATGAGCAATTTGAACCCCCAAGTGCTTCACACAAGTTTATAACGTAGAGCCGTAAAATTTAAAAATCATATTTTTTCCACAAAAATGATCTTTTCACCCCAATTTTTATTTTTCCAAGGGTAACAAGACTCCAAAAGTTATTGTGCAATTTGTCCTGAGTGCGCTGATACCCCATATGTGGGGGTAAACCACTGTTTGGGTGCATGGCAGAGTTTGGAAGGGAAGGAGCGCCGTCTGACTTTTTCAACGCAGAATTGGCTGGACGCCATGTCGTGTTTGGAGAGCTCCTGATCTGCCTAAACAGTGGAAACCCCCATAAATGACACCATTTTGGAAACTAGACCCCTCAAGGAACTTATCTAGATCTGTGGTGAGAACTTTGAATCCCCAGGTGTTTCACTAAAGTTTATAACGTACAGCCGTAAAATAAAAAATCTTTTTTTTTTTTTACAAAAATGATTTTTTCGCCCCCAATATTTTATTTTCACAAGGGTAACAGAAGAAATTGGAACCCAAAAGTTGTTGTCCAATTTGTCCTGAGTACACTGATACCCAATATGTGGGAGAAAACTACTGTATGGGCGCACGTCAGGGCTCGGAAGGGAAGTAGTGACGTTTTGGATTGCAGACTTTGATGGAATGGTCTGGGTGCGTCATGTCGCATTTGGAGAGCCCCTGATGCGCCTAAACAGTGGAAACCCCCCACAAGTGACCCCATTTTGGAAAATAGACCCCACAAGGAACTTATCTAGATGTGTGGTGAGTAGTGTTGAGCGATACGATATTGCAAATATCGGGTATCGGCCGATATTAGCTGTATCGGCCTTTCGACTCCGAATACCGATATTTTCGTCATATCGAATACCGGAATCGGATTTGTCACTGTCACTGTGAGTGTCCGTCGGTCGGGTCTGTCAGTAGTCAGCGGCACTTACCTGGCAGAAGATCTCCGGCGGTCACGTCCTGGACTGCTTGATGGCCACCATTATCTTCTCCCTGGCGGTCACATGCAGTTTTTCGCGATAACTGCAGTGACTGCAGGGTAATCCCGGCCGTACACCAGTCCGATGACGTCACCGCCGGGGAAGCAGGTAATCAGCTGTGCTGCGCCGGGATGACAGGCTCTGCTTGTCATTCTGATGTAGCAGAGCTGGATCGTCGTGGGACACTCGTTACTATGGACTGCGTCGGTCAGGTGGTATACTTTTTTTTTTTTTTTTTACAGGAGATCGATGGCGTCGCAGGATGAGACTGTAATAAAAGTAATGAAAACTGTGTTTTTTTTTTTTTTATTAAATTAAAAAACTTTTTTATGAACATTCACCCGTCCGGGTACATCAACAATTTAACTATTTACATACAGGGACCCTGTCCGGGTTATTTCTAATTCTTTGGCAGGGGTGTTCCAGGTACCACCTGGTACTCTTCTGATGCTTGCCAAACATCCGAGGCACCAAGGACCACCAGGACCTGATGACGTCGTGTGGCCTGTACAGTCAAGTCGTGATCCGCTATCTGGGTCTGTGTGGCCACCTCTTTCATCTCCCTCCGGGTCTGGAACCCTATGTCCCGGACTGAACGAACCCCAGGGGGCCTAACAGGCGCCGGGTACGGGCCAGCTATACTTATCATGTCCATAGCTGGGGCTGCTGAGGAGACCACTGAGGGAGGCTGGGGAGATTTACGGCGTGGGGTGGGCACTTTTGCAGAGGCCTGGATGTGGGAGGCTGAAGGCTCCGAGGGCCTCACAGGTTCCTGACACTCTGGGGAGTAGGGGTCGCACCTGGTAACATTTAGGGCGTACCATCCATTGTAACCCCAGTGTCGGGTGTAAGTCACCAAGTCTCCTGGCAACAGGTCACTCCCCGGGTGTCCTTCTGGGAGGTGAGTCTCCACGTCCCGCCGGGTCACAAAGACTTCTAAATAAAGTCCAGGCTCCTGGATGAAGCCCCAACCACCTTTCAATTTAAAGCTCCGTACTGCACCCTTACGCCGCGGCTCCCACAGGGTTCCTTTATCTTTTCTCATCCGGTCCTTATCTGCCCGGTCCTTCTCCAGCTGACGTTGGCGAAGCTTTTGGGTTTCTCGCTGCTCCCTTTGTCGCTCTGCTTCCCGCTCCCAACGTCTCCACTCTTCCTCCTGACGCCGGTTGAAATTCTCCTCCACCAGCAGCTCCATGTCTCCACCATCAAACTGCAGCTTACAGTGTCCGGTTTGCGGCAGCTCTCCTGGCACCCCCCAGTCCTGGCGGCGCTCACCTGCGGAGGAAGCAGCCGGCTCTGGAACAGATGACAGTCGGGCTCCGGTACAGGCAGGTAGACCTCTGGTGCCTGCGCGGCCTCCTCCATGAGGACGGGTGTCGCTTCTTCTGTCTCAGCGATGGGGGCAGACAGCGGGATCTGGGGTGCTGCCGGTGCAGAGTTTTTTCCAGGAACGGGTGCCTCCACTGCGACAACGTCAACCGGATCACATTGCAAGGGCTCCTCTACTAGAACGGGTGCCTCACCTTCCGGTACAGACACTTCAGGTAAGAGGGATTGGCGCCGCTCCAAGTTTAGTTTTAGGGCACGCCAGCTGGCTTCCATCCTGGTGACCTCCTCCCGGTGCCGGGCCAGGCCTCTTAGGGTATCCTCCGCTTCTTGCAGCGTAGGAGGGTTTCCAGGCCGGGTGCCCAACGGTGGTTCCGTGGCGATCGGGTCGCTTCCGTGGGGGGAGAGCTCTGACTGCTCCATCCCTTCACACTTCTGCTCGTGTCCATTAGCCATCTCTGCCAAGTCACATGTGTCATTAGCATCTGGAGAGGGCCCCTCTTTTGTAGGGAGGCGGGACCTTCGTGTTAGTTTCCGCACACTGAGGAGGATGAGGAGGCGGAACTGAAGAGCTGTGGGGCACGATGTTACATTGCAGTACCATTTACAGTGGTCGGCCATCGTTTTCGCACCACTGAGTGAGTGTACACCCACGAAGAGCACGCCCTTCTTCTTCACCAGTGCCTCGTCGTGACGCAGATATGGCTGAAAAATGGCAAATACATTCTCTGATGATTTTAGCAATTCTCAAGCACAAAACCAGTTCAATTCAGGCACACAGGACTCGCTTATAGCGAGCTACAGAATCCTGTTCATGACGCCCAAGTTGAGTCGCACAGAGCCAGAGGTTTTGGGGTATTCGGCACCGAGCCCGTCGCCTTCTATGGGGTATGTCACGGCTTTACCCGGCAATTGAATCAGAGTCTATTTTACTATGTAGAAGTGTATAAACTATAAATATATGTATATATATATGTCACAATGACATGTATATATATATATATATGTATTCTATGTGTGTATATTTTGTGTTTACAACGAAAGAAAGGGTTTTTTTTGTTGCGATATTTTGTTCCCATAGACTTACATGGGACTTCCGGTATCAGAATCGGATATCGACGATATTTAGTGATATCGGCGATACCATTTCGATACGATATTTTTAGATATCGAGCAGTATCGCTCAACACTAGTGGTGAGCACTTTGAACCCCGAAGTGCTTCACAGAAGTTTATAACGCACAGCCGTAAAAATAAAAAATCTTTTTTTTTTACAAAAATGATTTTTTCGCCCCCAATATTTTATTTTCACAAGGGTAACAGGAGAAATTGGAACCCAAAAGTTGTTGTCCAATTTGTCCTGAGTACGCTGATAACCAATATGTGGGAGAAAACTACTGTATGGGCGCACGTCAGGGCTCGGAAGGGAAGTAGTGACGTTTTGGATTGCAGACTTTGATGGAATGGTCTGGGTGCGTCATGTCGCATTTGGAGAGCCCCTGATGCGCCTAAACAGTGGAAACCCCCCACAAGTGACCCCATTTTGGAAAATAGACCCCATAAGGAACTTATCTAGATGTGTGGTGAGCACTTTGAACCCCGAAGTGCTTCACAGAAGTTTATAACGCACAGCCGTAAAAATAAAAAATCTTTTTTTTTTTTTGCAAAAATGATTTTTTTGCCCCAATATTTTATTTTTACAAGGGTAACAGGAGAAATTGGACCCCAAAAGTTGTTGCCCAATTTGTCCTGAGTACGCTGATACCCAATATGTGGGAGAAAACTACTGTATGGGTACACGTTGGGGCTCGGAAGGGAAGTAGTGACGTTTTGGATTGCAGACTTTGATGCAATGGTCTGGGGGCGTCATGTCGCATTTGGAGAGCCCCTGATGCGCCTAAACAGTGGAAATCCCCAACAAGTGACCCCATTTTGGAAAATAGACCCCACAAGGAACTTATCTAGGTGTGTGGTGAGCGCTATGAAGCCCCAAGTGCTTCACAGAAGTTTATAATGTACAGCCGTAAAAACAAAAAAATATTTTTTTTGTACAAAAATGATATTTTCGCCCCCAGTTTTTTATTTTCCCAAGGGTAACAGAAGAAATAGGACAAATTGCACAATAACTCTTGGGGTCCAGAGTACGCTGATACCCCATATGTGGGGATAAACTACTGTTTGGACGCATGGCAGAGCTCAGAAGTGAAGGAGCACCGTTTGACTTTTTCAACGCAGAATTGGCTGGAATTGAGATCAGACGCCATGTCACATTTGGAGAGCCCCTGATGTGCCTAAACAGCGGAAACCCCCCAATTCTAACTCCAACCCTAACCCCAACACACCCCTAACCCTAGTCCCAACCCTAACCACAAACACAAACCTAACCCTAACACACCCCTAATCCCAACCCTAACCCTAATCCTAACTTTAGTGCCAACCCTAACCCTAACTTTAGCCGCAACCCTAACCCTAACCCTAATGGGAAAATGGAAATAAATACATTTTTTTAATTTTATTATTTTTCCCTAACTAAGGGGGTGATAAAGGGGGTTTGATTTACTATTTATAGCGGGTTTTTATGATTGGTAGCTGTCACGCTAAAAGACGCTTTTTATTGCAAAAATAGTTTTTTGCATCGCCACATTTTGAGAGCTATAATTTTTGCATATTTTGTCCCACAGAGTCATGTGAGGTCTTATTTTTTGCGGTACGAGTTGACGTTTTTATTTGTACCATTTTTGAGCAGGTGACATTTTTTGATCGCTTTTTATTTCGATTTTTGGGAGGTTAGAATGAACAAAAATCAGCAATTCATGAATTTCTTTTGGGGAGGCGTTTTTATTGTTCCGCGTGTGGTAAAATTGATAAAGCAGTTTTATTCTTCGGGTCAGTACGATTATGGCGATACCTCATTTATATCATTTTTTTATGTTTTGGCGCTTTTATAGAATAAAAACAATTTTATATAAAAAATAATTATTTTTGCATCGCTTTATTCTGCGAGCTATAACTTTTTTATTTTTTCGCTGATGATGCTGTATCGCAGCTCGTTTTTTGGGGACAAGATGACGTTTTCAGTGGTACCATGTTTATTTATATCGGTCTTTTTGATCGCGCGTTATTCCACTTTTTGTTCGGCGGTATGATGATAAAGCATTGATTTTTTTGCTTCGTTTTTTTTTTAAGGGGTTCACTAAAGGGGTTAACTAGTGGGACAGTTTTATGGGGGGTCGTTACGGACGCGGCGATACCAAATATGTGTACTTTTGTTTTTTTTATTTACAGGAAGAAATTAATTTATTGGGGAATATTTTTTTTTTTTTTTATTTATTTTGGATTTTTTTTTTAAAACATGTTTATTTTTATTTTTTTAACTTTTTTACTTTGTCCCAGGGTGGGACATCACTGTATTTTATCAAATCGCTGGTGTGACAGTGTGCACAGCACACTGTCACACCAGCGATCGCTCAGGCAGTGCAGCAGGCTTCTCAGTGCCTGCTCTAAGCAGGCACTGAGGAAGCCGCCTCCCTCCAGGACCCCGGCGCAATCTTGGATCCGGGTCCTGGGAGGGAGGAAGCCCTCAGAACAGCGCGATCACATTGCGCTGGTCTGAGGGTCTCAGGGGGGCGCGCAGGGAGCCCCCACCCTGCGCGATCCTCCCCTGTGCCCCCAGTACACCGCGATCATGTTTGATCGCGGTGTGCTAGGGGTTAATGTGCCGGGAGCGGTCCGTGACCGCTCCTGACACACAGTCACGGGTGTCAGCTGTGATAATCAGCTGACACCCGGCGGGCGATTAGCTGCACTTCCCTCAGGAGCGCAGCTGATCGCCTATGACGTACTATCCCGTCCATGGGCAGAATGGCACGGGTTTTATGGACGGGATAGTACGTCTAATGTCAGAGAGGGGTTAAACAGATATGGATGGTGACAACACTGATCATGGCTGATGCATCAAGTTGTCATCTATAGCGTACAGCTGACAGCTGCTGGATTGTCAGTGTCACCTGTATGTGGATGCTATTCTCTTATATCTCCGGTTAGTTAAAAGACATATTGATGGTCATTAAGGGGTTAAACAATAACATATTTAGTATGTAAAGTAAGGGGCAGGTCACTGAGGGATCAGTGGCCTGTCATAAGCCAGTACAAATGAATATATAACACAAAGCCTACAAGAAGCAAAATAAACATGAATCCTGATGTAAATAAATAAGTAAAAAGCAAAGAACCTTGTCGACGGTGAGATGGCTTTTATGCTATTTTTGATCAAAAACAGTATTATTAAGAACCATGTATTATTTAAATGCACTTTTGCTTTTTACTTATTTAGTTACAGCAGGGTTTTATTTTTTTTCTTTGCATTTTTGCATTCTGTGCAAGCCGGGGTGTGGCCTCCCTCCCTTGAGCTGGAAATTACATTTAAAGACTTCCCCAGACTGGTGTCCATAGGTTTGGATCAAGTCCTTTTGTCTGCCCTTATTCACACATTGAGGTAAACTCTGACACATGGTAAGGTTTTTAATGTTAGACAGTGTAGAACCATCCCGAACAGGGTCACCTTGTCGATGGTGTGATGGCTTTTATGTTATTTTTGATCAAAACCAGTGTTACTAAGAACCCTGTGTTATTTAAATGTTCTTTTGGTATTTACTTATTTAGTTACAGCAGGGTTTATATTAGCTTCTTGTAGGTTTTGCATGCTTTATGTCCAAAGTGAACATGCGTTTATGTACTGCATGTATACTAATTTAACCCCTTTCTTCCATTTGACGTACTATTCCATCCATGTGACCTAGGACTTAATTCCCAAGGATGGAATAGTAGGTCATGCCCTTTAATGCAACATCGCGACGTAAGTCAGATTACTTAATCAGATTGGCTGAAACAGTGAGATCCCTGGCTAGGATCGAGTACTGATGTACTCGATCCTAGGCTGGTGCCTGGCAACGCCAGGCATCATCCAAACCCCTCCTGGATTGGTGCGATCGACGATCACATCAATCGCACGGCACAGCCGCGGTTTTACCACTCTGTGCCTTGCTGCTGACCTGCCTGTGACCTGATGGATCGGTGCTGTAACAGCACCGATCCTAGGCCGGAGCCTAGGACAGGCCTAGCAGGGCCTGCAGGAGCTGATTGACGTGATCGATGTCATCGTCAATCGCGCCAATTGCAGGGCACAGCCGCGGTATTACCAAGCTGTGCCTTGCTGCTGACCTGCCCGTGACCTGCTGGATCGGTGCTGTAATAGCACCGATCCTGCATAAAGAGCTTAGGACAGGCCTAGCAGGGCCTGCAGGAGCTGATTGGTGTGTTTGATGTCATCATCGAGCGCGCCAATCACAGGGCACAGCCGCGGTTCACCGCGGTGTCACAGCGCTGTGCCCTGCTGGTGACCTGGCTGGTGACCTGGCTGTGACCTGTCTAGGATCGGAACTGTGAGATCCGATGCTAGGGATGTTACCAGAGTAACCAGGAAAGCTCTGATTGGTGGGATCATGTTATGATCGATCCCACCAATGACAGGTCACAGCAGCTATATGACCGCTCAATGACCTGTCTCACCTGGCTGTAACCTGTGTGTGACTGCTCTGCAGGGGTCCTCACTAGTGTTGAGCATTCCGATACCGCAAGTATCGGGTATCGGCCGATATTCGCGTTATCGGAATTCCGATACTTAATTCCGATACTTTTTCAATATCGTATACCGGAATCGGAAGTTCCCATAATTCTTTGAGAGGCAATGTGATTTTAGTCAGCCAATGAGGAATCCTACGAAGTGTGGGCACATCCTGTAATGCTGCGGTCATCTTAACTAATGGCATGGCTGTGATTGGCTGCTGAAATGATGTCAGAATGCACTATAAAAGGCGCCGCCGCCATTTTAGCGTCACTGTGCTGTGAATTCAGATAGGGACAGAACGCTGCTCTGCTGACTCTGAGGGACAGTTAGAGATTGCGATTTAGTGTACTGTGCTGTAGGCAGGCTATCACCAACCGCTGTGTAAAGCTTCCTTTTGCCTGCAGTGTTGTTTTAACAGCTCTGCAAGGTGTGTGTGAGTGCAGGTGACGCTGCAGTTTGCTCTGCATCCAACGCTGTCTGTAGGCATCTGCACGTGTCACTCACAGACCTTTTTTTTTTTCTTTAGTGTAATTCTAGCTGCTCCATTCAATAGAAATTATAGTGTGATGCGCTTCCATCCGTATCCAATACATTGGTTGCAAACACTATAGAAGTAGACAAAGGAGTAGCCTTTCCCAGATTGTGGACAGTTGTGTTTCAGTGTTCACTTCAGTCTGTGTTTTTTATATTTTTGAGTGCATATCACGCTCCAGTTACTTGTTCAAGCACTGCTGCTTGTACTCTGCTGAGCGTGTCTCAGTGCCTCATCCTTTTCATTTTTCTCCAATTGGTTCTGCTCCATTCCATTTAAAATCTAATCTATTAGTGTGACGCGCTTCCATCCGTATACAATACATTGGTTGCAAACACTATAGAAGTAGACAAAGGAGTAGCCTTTCCCAGATTGTGGACAGTTGTGTTTCAGTGTTCACTGCAGTCTGTGTTTTTTTTTTTTGAGTGCATATCACGCTCCAGTTACTTGTTCAAGCACTGCTGCTTGTACTCTGCTGAGCGTGTCTCAGTGCCTCATCCTTTTCATTTTTCTCCAATTGGTTCTGCTCCATTCCATTTAAAATCTAATCTATTAGTGTGACGCGCTTCCATCCGTATACAATACATTGGTTGCAAACACTATAGAAGTAGACAAAGGAGTAGCCTTTCCCAGATTGTGGACAGTTGTGTTTCAGTGTTCACTGCAGTCTGTGTTTTTTTTTTTTGAGTGCATATCACGCTCCAGTTACTTGTTCAAGCACTGCTGCTTGTACTCTGCTGAGCGTGTCTCAGTGCCTCATCCTTTTCATTTTTCTCCAATTGGTTCTGCTCCATTCCATTTAAAATCTAATCTATTAGTGTGACGCGCTTCCATCCGTATACAATACATTGGTTGCAAACACTATAGAAGTAGACAAAGGAGTAGCCTTTCCCAGATTGTGGACAGTTGTGTTTCAGTGTTCACTTCAGTCTGTGTTTTTTATTTTTTGAGTGCATATCACGCTCCAGTTACTTGTTCAAGCACTGCTGCTTGTACTCTGCTGAGCGTGTCTCAGTGCCTCATCCTTTTCATTTTTCTCCAATTGGTTCTGCTCCATTCCATTTAAAATCTAATCTATTAGTGTGACGCGCTTCCATCCGTATACAATACATTGGTTGCAAACACTATAGAAGTAGACAAAGGAGTAGCCTTTCCCAGATTGTGGACAGTTGTGTTTCAGTGTTCACTGCAGTCTGTGTTTTTTTTTTTTTGAGTGCATATCACGCTCCAGTTACTTGTTCAAGCACTGCTGCTTGTACTCTGCTGAGCGTGTCTCAGTGCCTCATCCTTTTCATTTTTCTCCAATTGGTTCTGCTCCATTCCATTTAAAATCTAATCTATTAGTGTGACGCGCTTCCATCCGTATACAATACATTGGTTGCAAACACTATAGAAGTAGACAAAGGAGTAGCCTTTCCAGATTGTGGACAGTTGTGTTTCAGTGTTCACTGCAGTCTGTGTTTTTTTTTTTTTTTGAGTGCATATCACGCTCCAGTTACTTGTTCAAGCACTGCTGCTTGTACTCTGCTGAGCGTGTCTCAGTGCCTCATCCTTTTCATTTTTCCAATTGGTTCTGCTCCATTCCATTTAAAATCTAATCTATTAGTGTGACGCGCTTCCATCCGTATACAATACATTGGTTGCAAACACTATAGAAGTAGACAAAGGAGTAGCCTTTCCCAGATTGTGGACAGTTGTGTTTCAGTGTTCACTGCAGTCTGTGTTTTTTTTTTTTGAGTGCATATCACGCTCCAGTTACTTGTTCAAGCACTGCTGCTTGTACTCTGCTGAGCGTGTCTCAGTGCCTCATCCTTTTCATTTTTCTCCAATTGGTTCTGCTCCATTCCATTTAAAATCTAATCTATTAGTGTGACGCGCTTCCATCCGTATACAATACATTGGTTGCAAACACTATAGAAGTAGACAAAGGAGTAGCCTTTCCAGATTGTGGACAGTTGTGTTTCAGTGTTCACTGCAGTCTGTGTTTTTTTTTTTTTGAGTGCATATCACGCTCCAGTTACTTGTTCAAGCACTGCTGCTTGTACTCTGCTGAGCGTGTCTCAGTGCCTCATCCTTTTCATTTTTCTCCAATTGGTTCTGCTCCATTCCATTTAAAATCTAATCTATTAGTGTGACGCGCTTCCATCCGTATACAATACATTGGTTGCAAACACTATAGAAGTAGACAAAGGAGTAGCCTTTCCCAGATTGTGGACAGTTGTGTTTCAGTGTTCACTGCAGTCTGTGTTTTTTTTTTTTGAGTGCATATCACGCTCAGTTACTTGTTCAAGCACTGCTGCTTGTACTCTGCTGAGCGTGTCTCAGTGGCTCATCCTTTTCATTTATCTCCAATTGGTTCTGCTCCATTCCATTTAAAATAAATATAATCTATTAGTGTGACGCGCTTCCATCCGTATACAATACATTGGTTGCAAACACTATAGAAGTAGACAAAGGAGTAGCCTTTCACAGATTGTGAATAGTTGTATTTCAGTGTTCACTGCAGTCTGTGAGGTATTTTTTATTTTTTTTTTTAAATGCAGATCACGCTCCATTTACTTCTTCAACCACCGCTGCGTGTACTCTGCTGAGTGTCTGTCACTGGCTCATCCTTGTCATTTTTCTAAAATTGGTGCTGCTTTATTCTATTTAAAATAATTCAAATCTATTACAGTGACGTGCTTCCATCCGTATACAATACATTGGTTGCAAACAATATAGTAGTACACAAACGGGCCTTTCACAGCTACTGAACAGTTGTGTGCACTGTTTACTGTAGTCAGAGGTTTTCATTTTTGTAGTGCAGATCCCGCTCCAGTTACTTCTTCAACCACTGTTGCTTGTACTCTGCTGAGCGTGTCTCACTGCCTCATCCTTCACATTTTTCTCGAATTGGTGCTGCTTTATTCTATTTAAAATAATTCAAATCTATTACAGTGACGTGCTTCCATCCGTATACAATACATTGGTTGCAAACAATATAGAAGTACACAAACGGGCCTTTCACAGCTACTGAACATGGGTTTTTAATTTTTAACTAAAATATGTATTTTTTCAAATGACACAAATATAAGTAATGTTGAAGAGGAATAGTCCTACATCCATTGTTTGCACAATATTACAGGTGTACATCATGTCCCTTAATCAACAATGTATTATTATATTTACTTGTATGCTTTTATTTAAAAGCCAAGAACACAGAAGGATAACCTTCGCACTGCAGCTGTTGTCAAAGTTCAACCCACATTATGCACTTCCAACATTGCAGCATTTGAGGCATGATGTGAGTTGGATTTGTCAAAGTTATGGAGTGAGAAGGTTCACCATCAGTACCCTATAGCATAAGTATGCTTTTGTGTTAGCATTTGTGTTAGACATGTGGATATCTGCCATAATATGTCACAATTATTTAGTTACAGATTTGTTACCAACACTAATCATTGAATGGTTTTAAATTTGACGTTTCACTTGTTTACAGCTTAGAAATAAGGGTGTAGCCTGATATCTATGTGTAGCTCTAGCCACTTTAACATGTCATGTTTTTTTCAACATGTGTAGCTAGGTAGCAGTAATTTTTGCCGGACACACAGCAGGGGAACAGCAGGCGTTACTGAACCCCACAAACACATCATCGATTGTTTTGATCTGTGCATCCAACACTTCTGAGCCCAGGGTCAAGGAGGGTGTAGCCTGAGGCCTAGTATGAGATGTTTGAACTTTAATTTGAACTTTAATTTGGAGTTAGCAGCATTAATTTTTGTCAGACACGCAGCAGGGGAACAGCAGGCGTTACTGAACCCCACTATCACTATAGCTTGTGTATTGGCTGTGGACACGACACTTCTGAGCAGCAACTGGCAGTGTTGTAGCCCAGGGAGTATACTCAGGTGGTAGAAAGATGAACATAACAGGAGACATGGAAAACGTTGCCAACCAGTTAGTTAATCTGAAACCGGACAGACAAATTCAGGCGAGATCCATGCCTAGTTCATTTTCAGAAAAGTAAGCCGTTCTACATTATCGGAGGATAGTCGCATGCAACGGTCTGTTAGTACACCACCTGCAGCAGTAAAGACGCGCTCCGATAATACACTGGCAGCAGGGCAAGCCAGCACCTCCAATGCATACTGGCTAAGCTCTGGCCATGTATCCAGCTTAGAGACACAAAAGTTGAATGGGGAAGAGCCATCTGGGAGTACACTGAGAGGGCAAGACATGTAGTCTGTCACCATCTTACGGAAATGTTGCCTCCTGCTGACTGGAGCCGTCTCGGATGGTGTAGACATTGGTGGCGCTGCCACAAAACTTCGACACATTTGGAACATACTGTTCTTGCCCTGTGCAGAGGCGCTGCTTGTGCTCCCTCTTGTTGCAGAGCTGTCTCCACTGCCTCGACGCACAGAGCTGCTTTGTAAAGCAGTAGCAGCAGCGCTCTCGGCTGGAATGGAGAACATTATGGATTGCACCAGTGTGTCTTGGTACTTCCGCATTTTACGCTCCCGGTTCAACGGTGTGATGAGGCTTTGTAAGTTGTCCCGGTAGCGAGGGTCTAGGAGGGTGTACACCCAATAATCAGACGTGGTGTGAATGTGTTCGATGCGGCGGTCGTTTCTCAGCCACTGCAGCATGAAATCAACCATGTGCTGCAGACTCCCAACTGGCCAAGAAACGTTGTCCCCTGCAAGAGGCGTCATCTCTGCCTGCTTTGCATCACCCCACCCTTGGTCTACATACTGACTAGAGCATTGTCTACCTCCCTCTGGAGCGATGTCTTCCTCCTCCATTGACTCCTCCTCATCCTCCTCACAAAGTCCTTCAAATACATAAAAATTTACAAAATTTAAAACTCAAAATTTAAAAACTTTGTATCATAATTCTGTAACATCAGTTTATGGAAACACAATAGCATTACAAAAGGATAGACAAAAACTGTACATTATGTGCTTTGTAAATACATTAAAAGTTTGTAATGGTTATGAAAATATAGACAGCGACTCTGGAGGTTCAATTGTTGATACAGCATGGTACTTTGAAAGTCCTCCAGCCCTTTGTGAGGAACCACGTTGCGCTGACTGTCCAGAAGGTGATGGAATTTGTGACTCCTCATCCTCCACCTCTTCCAAAACCTCATGCCTTAGTGCTTGCAGTGTTTTTTGAAGCAGGCAGATAAGGGGGACAGTCAGGCTGACTAGTGCATCATCTGCACTCGCCATCCGCGTTGACTCATCAAACGCACGCAAAACGTGGCAGATATCCTTCATAGAGTCCTTCGGCACTCATTACACTGGCAGTGGCTGCCCATTCATTATAGGATCCAATTCTAATTACTGGTTCTCACCAACAAAGCTCTCCACAGCGCAGCACCCCCCTACATCTCCTCCCTTATTTATATTTATCGGCCTAACCGACTGCTGCACTCTGCAAACGACCTTCGACTAACCTCTGCACTAATCCGTACCTCCCACTCCCAACTCCAAGACTTCTCCCGCGCTGCGCCAATCCTCTGGAATGCTCTACCCCAAGAAATTCGGACTATCCGCAATTTGGATGGTTTCAGGCGCTCCCTCAAAACACATTTGTTCACAGTGGCCTATCACATTCACTAATCAAAGTCATTCTATGTGTAATTCTGTGTGTGTAGCCCATTCACTATCTCCATGCATACCTCACTCCCTTAAAATGGCTGGACCATCATTGTAAAAACACCATTGTATATAAACACCTGTACTTTGTATCTCCCCCACCTCATTGTAGATTGTAAGCTTTCACCAGCAGGGGCGGCTGATTTTGCTTTAATTATTGTATTGTTAACGTTGTTACTTATGACTTGTGTTTTGAAACTGTTAAACTGTAAAGCACTGCGGAATATTATGGCGCTATATAAATAAATAATATTATTATTATTTATTATAGAGGCCCACTCAGTAGTGGTGAAGTGTGAACGGCGCAAATTGCGAGTTGACTGCGCCTGATGCAGCTGATCCTCCATTACTGTTGGCTGCTGCTCACACAACCGCTCCAACATATGCAACGAGGAATTCCACCTGGTGGGTACGTCACATATGATGCGATGTTCATGAAGGTGAAATCTGCGTTGCAGAGCTGCAATCAGCGATCTGGCCATGCTGGAACGTCGCAAGTGAGCGCACTCTAGGCGGACCTTGTGCAGCAGTGCATCAAGATCCGGATAGTCCCTCAAAAAACTCTGCACGACCAAGTTGAGCACATATGACAGACATGGTATGTGAGTGAGGTTGCCAAGGCCCAGAGCTGACACCAGATTTCGGCCATTGTCACACACTACCAAGCCTGCCTGTAGATTCTCTTCCAAAAACCACACGTCGCTCTCCTGCTTTATGGCATTACAGAGCTCCTGCGCTGTGTGGCTAAGATTCCCCATGGAAATTAATTTCAGGACGGCCTGTTGACATTTGGACACGGCTGTGCTCATATCGGTCGCAACAGGTAAACGTTCACGGGTCCATGTGGAGGTAGACCGTGACGGCTCCTGCAGCGATGATTCTGAGGAACTGGAGTAGGAGGAGGAATCAATGTGTACAGACTTGATTCCTGCAATCCTTGGAGTTGGCAGAACACGTACAGCGCCACTCGCAAGATCAGTACCCGGCTGCACAACATTGACCCAATGGGCAGTGAGGGAAAGGTATTGTCCCTGGCCATGGGTGTTAGAACCCTCTTGTTAGGTTTTGTTTCAGTTTGCTGGTCACATGACCTTTTTTCCCTATTTAGTCTGGCTCCGCCCTTCTGGATTTGCTTGACTTCATTGTATTATCTACTGTTAAGCTAGCCGGGTGCTTAGGTGCCTTAATCTGTCAGTTTTGCTTGATGTTAGGATCACAAAGTATTTATTTTTCTGTTTAATTATCCATGCTACAATTTATGTTAGGAGGTGTCCACCTTTTCTCCCAGTCCCTAGATCTTGTAGGGATTACTCCCTCGCAACTATAGGTCTTCGTTCACACTAGATGAGGACTTTAGCGGGTCTGGTCGCAGGATCAGGTTCCCCGTTACATCGTAGGGATTCAGCTTAGTTGTATTGTAGGGACAGAATTCCCTTCTTTCCTTACTGGTTGTAGCAGATCATAACAATGGGTACTGCTCCACGCATCGGTGGTCAGGTGGACCTTGCTACTGAGGGCTTTTAGTAGCGCATGTTTAATTTTTCCCTCAACATGCTTTTGCAGACCAGGGACGGCTTGCCTGCTGAAATGAAATCGGCTTGGCACATTGTATTGTGGGACTGACAATGATATTCAGTTACGGAAACTGTCTGTCTCCACCAGCCTGAATCACAGCATTTCAAGGGACAGGAGTTTTGCAATGCCAGCATTCAGAGCCTGTGCTCGTGCATGGTTTGCGGAGTATGGCCGTCTTTTATCCCATGCCTGTGCTACCGATGGCTGTTTTGTGGCCTGGGAGTGTGAGGATGACAGGGAACTTGCTGCTGTGTGTGGAATAACAGTTTGTCTCTGGACAACAGTGGCCGAGGTTCTTCCATGGCGATCCTGTGAGGAAGCAGAACCAGCTGTGTGTGAGCTCGATGAAGAGGCTTCAACACAACCTGAAGATGTAGGTGCTGCTGTAGGTTGGCCTACATCTCCAGTGTGTCTTTGTAACTCAACTACGTGCTTTGTCCGCACATGTTTCCACATTTTGTGGTATTGAGGTGACTGACACTTTTAGCTATTTTTAATTTTTGATTACACAGCTTGCATTTCACATAGCAAATATCATGTGCAAGTGTGTGAAAAAAGGACCACGCAGTGCAAGTCCTGGGAGCGCACGTTTTGACTTTTGGAAGACAACTGCTCCGAACAGGTGCCAAACTGGAGGCTACAGGCAACCGAGTCTGCAGCCTAACTCTCCCTCCTGTTTGTACCGTTGGGGCAATGTCTTCCTCTATCTTCCTTCTATCACTAACCATTTCTCTAGGCCTCTCCCAGCTTTCAACCAAAGTACTGGTTCTCAGCCACAAAGCTATCCACAGTGCAGCACCCCTCCTACATCTCTCCCTCATTTCTATCTATCGGCCTAACCGACTGCTGCGCTCTGCAAACGACTTTCGACTAACCTCTGCACTAATACGTACCTCCCACTCCCGACTCCAAGACTTCTCCCGCTCTACGCCAATCCTCTGGAATGCTGTACCCCAAGAAATTAGGACTATCCACAATTTGCATGGTTTCAGGCGCTCCCTCAAAACACATTTGTTCAGAGCGGCCTATCACATTCACTAATCAAAGTCATTCTATGTATTCTGTGTAAGTGTGTGTGTGTCTCTAGCCCATTCACTATCTCCATCCCTCAGTCCCTTAAGATGGCTGGAACATCATTGTAAATGCACCATTGTATATAAACACCTATACTTTGTATCTCCCCCATCTCATTGTACATTGTAAGCTGTCACGAGCAGGGGCGACTTATTTAGCTTAAATTATTGTATTGTTAACGTTGTTACTTATGACTTGTGTTCTGAAACTGCTAAACTGTAAAGCGCTGCGGAATATGATGGCGCTATATAAATAAATATTATTATTATTCCTCTGAGCTGCTCCCACCACCTTCCTGTTCCTCATGCCATGTTGGGTCTTGGACCTCATCATCTCCACTACCCTCTTCCAACACCTGCTGTTGGGTGGTCTGCCCAGCACCATGCTCAACAGAAACTGGCACCTGGGTCTCATCATCATCAGATGCGTTCTGCGGTGTGCTGACCATCGGCACTGTCTCACCCGCCTCTTCAGATTCAGAGAGACACAGCTGTTGCGCATCACTGCATACTCCCTCTTCACATTACAGAATGCTGCTTGGCTGGGCCCCTGTTTGCAAGCCAATAGATTCTGAGAACAGAAGCAGACACTCAGCTGGCTCCTGTACAGAACTCTCTGACTGCCTGGGCAATTTGCCAGGCGGTGAAGAGACAGATGGTTGCCCAACAGTGCTGTGGTCCTGAGAGGAGGTGGAAGCAATTGAAGTCGATGCATTGGCTGACATCCAAACAACAACGGCTTCAATTTGTTCTTCCCGCAGCAGGGGGGTACTCCGAGCTCCTACAAAAGTGCGCATAAAGGAACGCTCACGGGGAAAACTGGTGGATGCTGTGTCACTGGGGGCCGCAGCAGCCACAGAATCCCCACATCCTCTCCCTGAAGAAACTCCACGACCACGTGCCTTACTCCCTGCCTTCTTCATCTTGGTAGATTGATAAAGAAAGTCTGAAAAGTTATAAGGTCTAAGTGTGGTTATTCCGCAGAGACTGCAGTGAACACTGCACACAACTGTTCACTACCCAACGCGTCTCAGCAGGAAGGCAGTCTGTGCGTCAAAACAAAGGCACAAGCATACATCCATGTACCCTGTTTATAAAGCTATATAAAAAAAATTATGTAGTAGTGACGCACACTTTATTGAGGTACAGTATTACATCGCCATTCACCATCTGTGGCTATGCAGTGTCATCTATATATACCTTATCTATCTGTTGTCATGCTTCCAAGTCGACAGTCAGCCATAAATAGCAATTTTCACTAGGCACTATGCACTTTTTAAAGGTTATGTTTGTTAATAAAAATGATTATTGCCACATATTATGAGTATTACATGATGGAAATTGTATAATTTTGTATAAACTATTTAGTGACATTATTCAGCAAATGGAACATTTTAGTAATATCACAGATAACTTGTAATGCTGATGATGTTTTGAAGTCAGACATTCATTGTCTATACAATAAAAATGGTGTACATACTGTTACTTATCCATCATTAATGGATTCAGATATGTACTTGTATGCTTTTATGTACAACCGTATAGCAGATTCCTTAACTAATTTATTTTGTGGTTTGCATTGCTGTTCAACATGTTAATGTATGTGTTTATGTTTGTCAATTCTTTATTTATCTAGATATTAGTTTAAATAAATCATCATCTTATGGTAGTAAAGGTTATCTTTCTCTTGTTTGAAGTATAGACATTTAAAATTGACAGGTAACAAGGAAATTACTTGATCTAGTATTTAAACATCCTCCTTGACCCTGGGCTCCAACACCGCCAGTTGTTGCTCGGAAGTGCTGTTAGCACAGTCAACACTTGCTCCTGTCTTACTGGGGTTCAGTAACATCAGCTGGTCCTCGGTTGTGCCATTGGCTCTTTTCCTTCTGCTGCCCCTCCGGGTTCCAGTACCGTCAGCTGGTTCTCCGCAGTGCCTTTGGCCTAGGTGCCTCCATCTCGGTATCCGAGTTCCAGCAACGTCTGCTGGTCCTTGGTAGTGCTTTGGAGCACAGATACCTCCTGCTTAGTAACCGTGTCCCAGTAACGTCAGCTGGTCCTCGGTTGTGCCATTGGCTCTTTTCCTTCTGCTGCCCCTCCGGGTTCCAGTACCGTCAGCTGGTTCTCCGCAGTGCCTTTGGCCTAGGTGCCTCCATCTCGGTATCCGAGTTCCAGCAACGTCTGCTGGTCCTTGGTAGTGCTTTGGAGCACAGGTACCTCCTGCTTAGTAACCGTGTCCCAGTAACATCAGCTGGTACAAGATTGTGCTACAAATACAAGATACAGAACAAGAGACACAAGAACAATAAGCAGAAGATCTAAAAGCAGAAGAACATGAAGTATAAGACCAAAATGAAGAGCAAAATATATGCTCTAAATTCTAAGCAGAAGAAGACTAAGCAGTGTATGGGGGTGAGTCCGTTCCTCCTCGTGGTGCCCCTGGAAAATGCCTGCTGCTGCAGGCTAAACTGAACACGGACAAATACTGTTGTAATTTAAATCTTTTGTGACAGCAAGAACGGAAGGATGAAAAATTCATACTTTGACAGATTACAAGTACAGGATTCTCTGTCACAAATAAGAATATGATGAAGAAGATGAAGCAGAATATGAATAAGAATAATAGTTTAATAAGAAGAATATGAGTAATGTTAACAAAGATGAATAGCAAGAAGTTTAAGAAGAAGATAAAGAAGGTGAAGATGAAGAATAATTTGATGAAAAAGATGATGCTGCAGAAGATTATGAAGGAGAAAGTGTGTGAAAAGTTAAAAAGGTGAAGATGAAGAGCATGGAAGTTGTGTAATATACATATTTGCCAAAATAGAAAAAACGTTAACAACATTGTCAATTTCTTCGTCAATCCGAACATCTTTAAAAAAAAAAATATTTATGCTATTCCATTTGATTGGGTTAAACATCTATGCCTTTAATGTCTCCTCATCCTCAACCTTCCCCAATACATTCTACATTACTCTTTCTTGTTTTCCTTCATGTACAATTAACCAACAAGGCAAGAATGGGTTTTTTTTTATTTCGATATTTTGTTCCCATAGACTTACATGGGACTTCCGGTATCGGTATCGGGTATCGCCGATATTTTTTGGGTATCGGCGATACCATTCCGATTCCGATACTTTTGGATATCGGAAAGTATCGCTCAACTCTAGTCCTCACACTTGCTGAGGATTCCAGCAGAGCGGTCACACTGCTAGATTTCCTCCTGTGCTGGGCCTTGCAGTGCTGAAGAAAGAAGACAGCAGAAAGAAAAAAGAAGAAAGAAAAAAGAAGAGAGACTACAACCGTAAGTGTTGATCCCTGCCAAGATCTCTCTTCTTCCCCCCATCCACCCTTCCCCCTCTTTCTAACCCCTCCACTCCCCTTTTGCATCGCCTCCGTGCGCACATTTAGCAGCCGCCGAGCGTTGATTGGTGACGCAGTTCACCAATCAACACTCGTGCTCTCGGCCTCCTTTGCGCCAATTCCGTGCGCACACCCTGCAGCCGCCGAACTTTGATAAGTGGCGCAGTTCACTTATCAGAGCTCGCATCCGGCAGGTTTCCTTTTTTTTACCCCCTCCTTGCCATCCCTAGCAGCTGCTGAACTTTGATAAGTGACACAGTTCACTTATCAGAGCTCGCGCCTGCCGTTTTCCTTTTTTTTACCCTCCTTTGTGCCGCCTCCGTTTCCACATAAAATCTTCCGCTGAATTTCACTTATAAGATCTCCTGCCGGCCATTCCATCAAAGTCTGCATTCCAAAACGTCACTTCTTCCCTTCGGAGCCCCGACGTGTGCCTAAACAGTTTTATCCCACATGTGGGGTACCAGCGTACTCAGGACAAATTGAAAAACAACTTTTGGGGTCCAATTTCTTCTGTTACCCTTGGGAAAATTAAAAATTGGGGACTAAAAGATCATATTTGTCGGAAAAAAATAGGATTTTATATTTTCATGCACGGGCACTATAAGCTTCAGTGAAGCACTTGGGGGTTCAAAGTGCTCACCACACATCTAGATAAGTTACTTAGGAGGTGTAGTTTCCAAAATGGGGTCACTTGTGGGGGGTTTCTACTGTTTAGGCACATCAGGGGCTCGCCAAATGGAATATGACGCCCGCAGACCATTCCATCAAAGTCTGCATTCAAACACGTCACTACTTCTCTTTCGAGCCCTGTATGCCCAAACAGTAGTTTTCTCCCACATGTGGGGTATCAGCGTACTCAGGACAAGTTGGACAACAACTTTTGTGTTCCAATTTCTCCTGCTATCCTTGGGAAAATAAAAAATTGGGGACTAAGGATCATGTTTGTGAAAAAAATATGATGTTTTTATTTTCACGCCCAGGCGTTATAAACTTCTGTGAAGCACTTGGGGTTCAAAGTGCTCACCACACATCTAGATAAGTTCCTTAGGGGGTCTAGTTTCCAAAATGGGGTCACTTTTGGTGGGTTTCCACTGTTTAGGCACATCAGGGGCTCTCCAAATGCAACATGGTGTCCAATGTCAATTCCAACCAATTTTAGTTTGAAAAACTCAAACGGCGCTCCTTCCCTTCCAAGCCCTGCCGTGCGCCCAAACAGTGGTCCCACCATATATGGGGTATCAGCGTACTCAGGATAAATTGGACAACAACTTTTGGGGTCCAATTTCTCCTGTTACTATTGGAAAATAAAAAATTTGGGACTAAATGATCATTTTTGTGGGGAAAAAATATGATTTTTTATTTTCATGCCCGGGCATTATAAGCTTCTGTGAAGCACTTTAGGGGTTCAAAGTGCTTACCACACATCTAGATAAGTTCCTAAGGGGGTCTAGTTTCCAAAATAGGGTCACTTGTGGGGGGTTTCTACTGTTTAGGCACATCAGGGGCTCGCCAAATGGAACATGGGTATCAGCGTACTCAGTATAAACTGGACAACAACTTTTGGGATCCAATTTCTCCTTTTCTCCTTGGGAAAATAAAAAAAAATTGCTAAAAAATCATTTTTGAGGCTAAAAATTTAAATGTTAATTTTTTCCTTCCATGTTGCTTCTGCTCCTGTGAAACATCTGAAGGGTTAATACATTTCTTGAATGTGGTTTTGATTAGCTTGAGGGGTGCAGTTTTTAGAATGTTGTCACTTTTTGGTATGTTCTTCCAATCTTCCATATAGACCCCTAAAAGTGACTTCAAATGTGAGGTGGTCTCTAAAAAAAATGGTTTTGTAAATTTTGTTGTAAAAATGAGAAATCGCTGGTCAAATTTTAACCATTATAACTTCCTAACAAACAAAATTTTTGTCTCCAAAATTGTGGTGATGTAAAGTAGACATGTGGGAAATGTTATTTAGCAACTATTTTATGTGACATATTTCTTTGTTTTAAGTGTATAAAAATTCAAAGTTTGAAAATTGCAAAAATTTTTCAAATTTTCGCCATATTTCCATTTTTTTTTATAAATAAACACAAGTTATATCGAAGACATTTTACCACTATCATGAAGTACAATATGTCACGAGAAAACATTCTCAGAATCGCGAAGATCCATTGAAGCGTTCCAGAGTTATTACCTCATAAAGAGACAGTGGTCAGAATTGTAAAAATTGGCCCGGTCATTAATGTGCAAACCACCCTTGAGGGTTAAAGGGTTAAACCAAGCTCAACTTTTAGTTTTTATTTTTCAAATGAATATATAAGCAAACACTACATAAAGCCCCGGTAATAGGCATCCCCAAAGTACGAGAATCTCATTAACTGAAAACTGCATATAAAGATTAAACAACAAACAATAGACGGATTTCATCAAATAAGGTATTATTTTAATTGATATACAGTAACAGTGTCAACCTGAAACTGCCTGTAGTTTACTGAGCACAATCCTGCTGACAAGTTCATTTTAAACAAAACAGAAAATCAAAGTTTTGATGTCCCTGAGAGGTAATGACTCTGTTAGTGGACCAACAAGTTTCAGCTTTCCAAACTTCACAGTGATTGGCCACATGTGGGAGAGCTTGGGAGGAAGTAAAGCAGTGAATACTCTCTGTTCCGCTTCCCTGCATTCCCAATGAATGAATTGTTGCTAAGGAGTGCTTCCCTTTGGGAGATATCATGAGTCTTGGCCTTGAAGCATTTCCCCTCCCTGTCAAGGTTCACCAGGAGGACAGTATGAAACTAGATGCACAACCTAATTGTAGAGTTGCAAGGTTATAATAGATCAAGAGACTGGATAAGTCTCCTAATGTCCCATTGCGCATGTTCTGAAAAACTGGATGCTAATGAACATTCACATGACATCCCCATGTGCTCCAAAACTCTTATGACGCTGATCCTATCATAGATGACGTGATGATGACCTGTCACCAGCTGGCATTGTACATGACAGAGCGATTAGGGCAAAGCCACACATGCGCAGAACAGAAGAAGCCCATGCTGTGGGCTTAGTGAAGAGCTGCATGTGCACATTTAAGATGTAATAACAAGTGGGAGACTATTTCTGCTTAGTGTTAGGACTCGTAAGCGTGGGGACCCATGACGTGGGTTACGAGCTTGCGTATTTTGTCCAAGATATTAACCAATACCTCACATATTTTCATATGTGTTTTTTGCACTTTTTTCAGGGTGCAGTTGGGCCCATCCTGTCTTGTAAACTGTGGTGTCTGTTCACATGGATGCATTTGGATAGCGCTGGACAGTCCGCCTAATCTAATAGAAGGGCGTCACTAAAAGGCTGATAACCTGGATGCTGTACATTTCCTTTGTGTAAACAACACCGCACACAAGTTTTCATTGTGCATAAATATACCAAGCAACTGCCTCCTCCATAGATTGGTAGGCTGTGAGCGGTTGTCTCATCGGTAGTGTTGAGCATTCCGATACTGCAAATATCGGGTTTCGGCCGATATTTGCTGTATCGGAATTCCGATTCTGAGATCCGATATTTTTGTCATATTGGATACCGGAATCAGAGTTTTCCTCTAAAGTCTATGGGGAGTTCCTGTGTCACAGAACGAAGTACGTGACACAGGAACTTCCCGAAAGTGTCACTGTCAGTGTCGGTCGGGTCTGTCAGGTGTCAGCAGCACTTACTTGGCAGAAGATCCCCGGCGGTCACATCCTGGACTCCTTGATGGCGGCCATTACCCTCTTCCTGGCGGTCACGTGCAGCTTCTCGCGATAACTGCACGTGCTGCCGGGTACTGGGTAATTTCGGCCAGCTGTACTCTCGCGACAGCTGGCCGTAAGCCAGTCCGATGACGTCACCGCCGGGGAATCTCCTCAGGTAAGCAGCTCTGCTACATCTGGATGCCATGCTCAGCCTGGCATGCAGATGTAGCAAGCTGGACTCGTCGTGGGACACTCGTGATTTTGGACTGCGTCGGACAGGGAGTATTTGTGTTGGTTTGTTATTTTTGTTTTTTTTGCAGGAGAACGATGGCGTCGCAGGATGAGCGTAAAATAAAAATAATGAAAACTGTGTTGTGTATTATTTCATTAAAAGACTTTATTCTGGCTGTGTATTTTTTTACAAATTTACAAACTTTATGATTAATAATGGATCGGTGTCTTATTGACGCCTCTCCGTTAATAACCGGGCTTATTGTCACCGTTCAATCAAAGGTGACATTAACCCCTTATTACCCTGCTTGCCACCACTACAGGGCAAGTGGGAAGAGCCGGGTAAAGTGCCATAATTGACGCATCTTTGGATGAGCCAATTGTCGGGCTGCTGCAGCCTGGTATTTTTAGGCTGTTGAGGGCCAAAATCCATGGGCCTTGACAGTCTTTTAATACCAGGCCGCAGCAGTCTGCTTTTTACTTGGATGGTTAACAAAAATAGGGGGACCCCCACGCCATTTTTTTTTCGAGGGGATCCCTTATTTTTGCTAACCAGCCAAGCTAAGCAGACTGCTGTGGCCTGGTATTATCAGGCTTGCAAGGTTCATGGATATTGGATCCTTACCAGCCTGAAAAAACAGGCCTCAGCAGTCTGTTTCATCTGGCTGGTTAACAAAAATAGGGGGGACCCCACGCCATTTTTTTTCGAGGGGATCCCCTATTTTTGTTAACCAGCCAAGATAAGCAGACTGCTGTGGCCTGGTATTATCAGGCTTGCAAGGTCCATGGATATTGGCTCCTTAACAGCCTGAAAAACCAGGTGTCAGTAGTCTACTTTATCAGGCTGGTTAATAAAAATAGGGGGGACCCCACGCCATTTTTTTTCGAGGGGATCCCCTATTTTTGTTAACCAGCCTAAGATAGCAGACTGCTGTGGCCTGGTATTATCAGCTTGCAAGGACTCATGCTAATTGCTCCTTAACAGCCTGAAAAACCAGGGTGTCTGTAGTCTACTTTATCGGCTGGTTAATAAAAATATGGGGGACCCGCGCCATTTTTTTTTCGAGGATCCCTTATTTTTGTTAACAGTTCACTTCAGGTCAGCCGGGATTCTCTTACGTCACTGATGCTGTGGTGTTTCCCTGGCTGACCTGAAGTGAAAGTGGGAAGCAATCAATTTTGCTAACCACTTCCTATACTGTCAGCCAGGAGAGGAGATGATTCAGTCGGGGGTTTACTGTGAGGCTGTCAGCATTAGCTGCGGTCCCTGCAGTAAACATTAACCCTTTCAGAAGGATTACATCGGGGGACCTGACAGAACATCGGAAAGGTAAGAATAATGTTAATTTATTATTTTATTTTTATTACAGGTGAACAAGGGCTTCACAAGGAATGGCAGTAAAATAAAATATGGTCAAAAACTGTGTGTTTATTTCATTAAAATTATTTTTAATTAAAGTGTGTGTGTTTTATTTTTATTTCATACAATAGGATTAATAATTGATAGTTGTCTAATTGACAGCTCTTAATTATTAACCTGGCTTAAAGTCACCTTTCAATAGCAAGGTGGCTTTAACCCCTTATTAACCCATTCACCACCGCTACAGGGCAATGGGAATAGACGGGCAAAGTGCCAAGAGGGCGAATCTAATTATAGATTTGCCTTTTCTGGGGTGTCTGGGGGCAGATGTTAGTAGCCGGGGGGGGGGGGTGCAAAAATAATGGTCCCTGTTGTGAATGTGCTAGAAATGAATTCTGAGCAGAAGCTCCCTCTGGTGGTTACAGACAGTACTGAACTATTCAATGAAGATTGTGAAGATTGGCGATCAGGTGTTACTGACTGGTCTTATATAAGGGAGGTTCCCTCCCATCAGGATTGCCGGTGAGCAATTGTTCTGGTCTCATCTTTGATTCCTGTTCACTTTGAAGCTTGCTGTTTCGTGCCTGCATCTTCTGCTAACAGATAAGACATTTTCTTCTTTTAGTTTTTTGGTGCTTGCTTTTTGCATTTTGTCCTGCACTTCTGTGGGGGTCTGCCGGGTCCCCTCCGGGGGCTTGTGCTCCTCTCAGTTTAGTTCAGCCACTGTTGTTTGTTCATTTGCATTTTCCAGTTTTTTCAGTGGCTGCTGTTTAGTTTTGTTACACCAGAGAACTAATTTAGGTGGTAGAAGTCGTGTGATCTCAGGTGTTTTTGTAATTATATAAGTCACAAAAAGTATTGCCTAGATTAAATAATACTTCCAAACATCAACAAATTCAAAAAGAGAAATAGGAAGCTTCTAACATTATAAGATACAAATTTTATTCAATTTAAAATACATTTTTATGGATAAAAAAATCCAAATGGAGACAATAAATGCAGCAAAAAACAGGCTCAATATCAACAGGTACAGGCACGGTAAGAAAGGTATACAAAAAGTGCATATATCAATACTTTATATAAAGCCACAATGGCTGGTAGTGGGCTAAACAAATAGCTTCCATATGATGTATATCTGAGCACCAAATACATAGAATGATCTAAATAGAAGAAAATGCCCTCCCACGCACGCTCCCTTGTGAACAAGCTAAACGCGAAACGCGCGTCAGGGGTGCCAAGGCCATATCAGGTATGATCTCCCACTAATAGCTTATTATCTCTAGTACTCTAATTTGCCTTATACATTGATGTGCAGACTTGTTTTTGCATGTACTTAAAGCACTTGCCGCGGGCTATGCATTTGTATGCTGACATTGCAAGCTAACATCCATGGTGGGAGGTCATTTTCTTATATTTAGATCATTCTATGCATTTGGTGCTCAGTATACATCATATGGAAGCTATTTGTTTAGCCCACTACCAGCCATTGTGGCTTTATATAAAGTATTGATATATGCACTTTTTGTATACCTTTCTTACCGTGCCTGTACCTGTTGATATTGAGCCTGTTTTTTGCTGCATTTATTGTTCCCATTTGGATTTTTTTATCCATAAAAATGTATTTTAAATTGAATAAAATTTGTATCTTATAATGTTAGAAGCTTCCTATTTCTCTTTTTGAATTTGTTTTTGTAATTAGTAGAGTTGGTACTTTTTAGGGTTTTTTGGGATTGCAGTAAGTGACCTTCCCATCCTTTTCTATCTAGGAAGTTTGGGCCCCAACGTTTGCTCATACTATTTTCTGTCTGTGTCTGTATTTCCTCTTGTCTAACCGCCATTACATGTTTGGGGGCTTTCTATGTTCTTTGGGGATCTGCTCTGGGGCAGATAGTTTTCCTCTTTCTGTCTTTAGGTGTAGTTAGCTTCTCAGGCTGTGACGAGGCATCTAGGACCAACGTAGGTACGCTCCACGGCTGCCTTTAGTTGTGGTGGTTAGTCAGGGTACTGCAATCCAATAGATTCCAACCTCTCTGGTGTATTTCCTTTTTTGCCTGCTCTCCTCAGCTACCAAATCATAACAGTATCACCGGCCCAAAAACTGATATTTATATGGTACTCACAGAAGGGAAAAATAGTGTTAAAGAAAGAAGATTGTCAGAGTTGTCAGAGATTTTTTTTTTTTCCCTCTGTATCTCTGGGTGCTGAGGAGGATTCTGTTTTCTCTCAATGGAGTTTGCACAGTTGTCTGGCCGTGTGGATCAGCTTGCCACTGAGGTTCGGAGTATTGCTACCTATCTTGCAGGGTTGCCTGTTGTGGAACTAGGATTCCCATGCCAGATTTGTTTTTAGGGGATCGAGCTAAAGTTCTGAATTTCAAAAATAACTGTAAGTTGTTTTTTGCCTTAAAATCTAAGTCCTCAGGGAACGCAGCACAGCAGGTTCAAATTGCCATCTCTCTCCTACGCGGCGATCCTCAGGATTGGGCTTTTTCCCTGACACCTGGGGATCCTGTTTTGAGTAATGTTGATGCATTTTTTCAGGCTCTGGGGTTATTGTACGATGAACCTAATGTCACTGATCAAGCTGAAAAAACCTTGTTGGCATTAAATCAGGGGCTTGAGGATGCTGAGTTATACTGTCAGAGATTCCGAAGGTGGGCAGTCCTGACCAAATGGAATGACGATGCTTTGGCAGCCCTTTTTCGGAAGGGTCTGTCAGAGAATGTAAAGGATGTTATGGTGGGATTCCCTGTCCCCTCTGGTCTCAATGATTCTATGTCTTTAGCGATTCAAATTGACAGACGTTTGCGTGAGCGTAGAGGTATGCGTGGAATAGTGTTGCCTTGTGAACCAGCTTCTGAACCCATGCAGTGTGATAGAGTGGCTTCTGGGGCACAGCGTCATGAGTTTCGAAAACGCAATGGGTTATGTTTCTACTGTGGTGATGCCTCTCATGCTATTTCAGTCTGCCCTAAGCGGGGAAGACGTTTTGCACGCTCAGTTGTCTTGGGTAGTGTTCAGACTAAATTTTTGTTGACTGTTACCCTGATTTGCTCCCTGTCCAAATTTTCTGCTCAGGCTTTTGTTGATTTGGGAGCAGCTATTAACCTGATGGATTTTGATTTTGCTAAACGTTGTGGATTTCCCTTGATACCCCTACGGAAGTCTATTCCCCTACTGGGATCGATTCTACCCCTTTGGCTGAAAATAAACCTCAGTTATCTACTCAGGTGATAATGAGGGTTGAACCTGATCATCAGGAGAGTTGCAAATTTTTGGTGCTGTATAATCTGCATGACATTATCGTACTGGGTTTCCCTTGGTTACAGTCTCATAATCCTGTTTTGGATTGGAAATCTGTGTCTCTGACCAGTTGGGGCTGCCAATGTGTTAATGCCAACACTCCTGTTTTTTCTGCCTCCCCCAGGCTCAGGATGTTCCTGACTTTTTGACTGATTTTTCTGATGTGTTTAGCGAAAGTAAATCTGCATCCTTGCCCCCCCATAGGACCTATGACTGCGCTATTGAATTAGTGCCTGGTAGTAAATTCCCTAAAGGTTGCCTTTTTAACTTGTCTGTACCTGAACATGACGCTATGCGGTCTTATATCAAGGAGTCATTGGAGAAGGGTCATATCATACCATCCTCTTCACCCTTGGGTGCCGGTTTTTTCTTTGTGGCCAAAAAGGATGGTTCATTAAGGCCGTGTATTGATTATCGTCTCTTGAACAATATCACTGTGAAATATCAATATCCGTTACCCTTGATTTCTGACCTGTTTTCCAGGGTCAAAAGTGCTACTTGGTTTACCAAGCTTGACCTCAGGGGGGCATATAACCTTATTCGCATTAAGCACGGGGATGAATGGAAGATGGCATTTAATACCCCAGAGGGGCATTTTGAGTACCTGGTGATGCCCTATGGGCTCACTAATGCTCCTTCTGTCTTCCAGTCCTTCATGAATGATATTTTCAGGGATTTTGTGGATAAATTTCTGATTGTTTATTTGGATGATATCTTGATTTTTTCCAATGACTGGGACTCTCATGTGAAACATGTTCGGACTGTGTTCCAGATTTTGAGAGAGAATGCTCTGTATGTGAAGGGATCAAAGTGTCTTTTTGGCGTACAGAGGATCTCATTTCTGGGATTCATTTTGTCCCCATCTGTTATTGAAATGGACCCGGTCAAGGTTCAGGCCATCTGTGATTGGGTCCAACCTACTTCATTAAAGGCTCTTCAGAGATTCTTGGGTTTTGCCAATTTTTATCGTAAATTTATTGGTAATTTCTCTGTTATTGTTAAACCATTGACTGATTTGACCAAAAAGGGTTCTGATGTGGTGAATTGACCTCCTGAGGCAGTCTCTGCGTTTCAGGAACTTAAGCAGAGATTCACTTCTGCTCCTGTTCTACGGCAGCCTGATGTTTCTCTGCCATTTCAGGTGGAGGTTGATGCCTCTGAAATTGGGGCAAGTGCTGTTTTGTCCCAAAGAGATCCAGAGACCTCTAAAAGTAACCCTTGTGCCTTTTTCTCTCGAAAATTTTCTCCAACTGAACGTAATTATGATGTGGGTAATCGGGAGTTATTGGCCATGAAGTTGCCTTTTGAAGAGTGGAGACATTGGCTGGAGGGAGCCAAACATCAGGTGGTGGTCCTCATGGACCATAAGAATCTGGTTTATCTGGAATCAGCCAAGCGACTTACTCCTAGACAGGCCAGGTGGGCCTTGTTTTTCACACGTTTTAATTTTGTGGTTTCCTTTCTTCCTGGCACTAAGAATGTTAAGGCGGATGCCCTCTCGAGGAGTTTCCTTGCAGACTCTCCTGAGTTATCTGATCCTGCTGTTATTTTGAAAGAGGGTGTAGTTCTTTCCGCCATCTCGCCCAATTTGAGACTGGCTCTGGAAGGGTGTCAGGAGGATAAACCCGAGCGCTGCCCTATTGGGAAATTGTTTGTCCCAGACCGGTGGAAAAAGAGTGTGATGTCTGAGATTCATTGTTCCGCGTTGGCCGGTCATCCCGGAATTTTTGGTACCAGAGACTTGGTTAGTCGGTCCTTTTGGTGGCCTACTTTGTCTCGTGACGTCAGGGAATTTGTGCAGTCCTGCGGGACTTGCTCTCGCTCCATGCCTTGCTCTCGCTCTAGTGGTTTGTTGATGCCATTGCCTGTGCCCAAGAGACCATGGACCCATATCTCTATGGATTTTATTTCCGACCTCCCTGTTTCTCAGAGAATGACCGTTATCTGGGTGATTTGTGATAGGTTTTCCAAAATGACACATCTTGTGCCATTACCTAAGTTGCCTTCCTCCTCTGAATTGGTGCCTTTGTTCCTTCAGCACGTGCTTCAGTTACACGGCATTTCTGAGAACATTGTGTCTGACAGAGGAGTCCAGTTTGTTTCCAGATTTTGGAGGACTTTTTGTTCTAAACTTGGTGTTCAATTGTCTTTCTCCTTGGCTTTTCATCCTCAGACCAATGGACAAACTGAGAGAACAAACCAGACATTGGAGACTTATCTGAGATGCTTTGTGTCTGCTGATCAGGATGACTGGGTCTCTTTTTTGCCTTTGGCTGAGTTTGCTCTTAATAATAGGGCTAGCTCTGCCACTTTGATGTCTCCATTTTTCTGCAATTTTGGGTTTCACCCTCGATTTTCTTCAGGACAGAAGGAGGCTTCTGTCTGTCCAGGTGTTGACTCTGTTGTGGAGCGTATGCAGCAGATTTGGGACCAGGTAGTGGAGAGGTTGTCCCTCTCTCAGGAGAGGGCCCAGCGGTTTGCCAACCGGCATAGGACTGATGGTCCTCGGTTTAAAGTGGGGGACTTGGTCTAGTTGTCCTCAAGAAATATCCCTATGAGAGTTGCATATCCTAAGTTTAAGCCTACGTTCATTGGACCTTATAAGATCATGGAGATACTTAATCCTGTTTCCTTTCGTTTACCTCTTCCAGGGACATTTAAGATCCATAACGTGTTCCACAAGTCCTTATTGAAGATGTTTGTCGAGCCAGTGGTTCCTATGGCTGTGGCTCCTGACCCTGTTTTGGTTGAGGGCAATCTGGAGTATGTGGTTGAGAAAATATTGGATTCTCGTTTTTCTAGACGGAAACTCCAGTATTTGGTTAAGTGGAGAGGTTATGGTCAGGAGGACAATTCTTGGGTGTTTGCTTCGGACATCCATGCTAGGAGACTCATCCGTGCGCATCACAGAGCTCATCCTGACCGACCTGGTTGCTCAAATGAGGGTTCGGTGACCCCTCCTCAAGGGGGGGGGGTACTGTTGTGAATGTGCTAGAAATGAATTCTGAGCAGAAGCTCCCTCTGGTGGTTACAAACAGTACTGAACTATTCAATGAAGATTGTGAAGATTGGCGATCAGGTGTTACTGACTGGTCTTATATAAGGGAGGTTCCCTCCCATCAGGATTGCCGGTGAGCAATTGTTCTGGTCTCATCTTTGATTCCTGTTCACTTTGAAGCTTGCTGTTTCGTGCCTGCATCTTCTGCTAACAGATAAGACATTTTCTTCTTTTAGATTTTTGGTGCTTGCTTTTTGCATTTTGTCCTGCACTTCTGTGGGGGTCTGCCGGGTCCCCTTCCGGGGGCTTTTGCTCCTCTCAGTTTAGTTCAGCCACTGTTGTTTGTTCATTTGTATTTTCCAGTTTTTTCGGTGGCTGCTGTTTAGTTTTGTTACACCAGAGAACTAATTTAATTGGTAGAGGTCGTGTGATCTCAGTTGTTTTTGTAATTAGTAGAGTTGGTACTTTTTAGGGTTTTTTGGGATTGCAGTAAGTGACCTTCCTATCCTTTTCTATCTAGGAAGTTTGGGCCCAACGTTTGCTCATACTATTTTCTGTCTGTGTCTGTATTTCCTCTTGTCTAACTGCCATTACATGTTTGGGGGTTTTCTATGTTCTTTGGGGATCTGCTCCGGGGCAGATAGTTTTCCTCTTTCTGTCTTTAGGTGTAGTTAGCTTCTCAGGCTGTGACGAGGCGTCTAGGACCAACGTAGGTACGCTCCACGGCTGCTTTTAGTTGTGGTGGTTAGTCAGGGTACTGCAATCCAATAGATTCCAACCTCTCTGGTGTATTTCCTTTTTTGCCTGCTCTCCTCAGCTACCAAATCATAACAGGTCCCTCTCTGGGCTATTATTATCTGCCCCCACTCGCTGGCTTTGTCTGTCTTGCTGAGAAAATAGGGCGGGAGCCCACGCATTTTTTTTCAACAATTTTACATCTCATATATATATATACATGACATTGAATTTGTGACTAGTGTTGAGCGATACTGCTCGATATCTAAAAATATCGGATCGGAATGGTATCGCCGATATCACTAAATATCGTCGATATCCGATTCGATACAGGAAGTCCCATGTAAGTCTATGGGAACAAAATATCGCAACTAAAAAAACACTTTCTTTCCTTGTAAACACAAAATATACACACTTAGAATACATATATATATATATATATATATATATATACATGTCATTGTGACATATATATGTGTCCTGTGTGCCTTAATTGAACTGTTTTTTTGCTTGAGAATTGCAAAAATCATCATAGACTGTATTTGCCATTTTTCCGTCATATCTGCGCCACGAGGCACAGGTGAAGAATAAGGGGGTGCTCTCGTGGGCGTACACTCCGTGGCGCGAAAACGATGTCCGCACACTCTAAATGTTACTGCAATGTAAGATCGTGCCCCACAGCTCTGGAGTTCCGCCTCCTCATCCTCCTCAGTGGGCGTAAACGAACGCGAAGGTCCCGCCTCCCTACAAAAGATGTCGCCTCTCCTGATGCTAATGACACATGTGACTTTGCTGAGATGGCGAATGGACGTGAGCAGAAGTGGGAAGGGATGGAGGAGTCAGAGCTCTCCCCCCACGGAAGCGACCTGATCGCCACGGAGCCACCGTTTGGCACCCGGCCTGGAAACCCTCCTACGCTGGAAGAAGCGGAGGATACCCTGAGAGACCTGGCCCGGCACTGGGAGGAGGTCGCCAGGATGGAAGCGAGCTGGCGGGCCCTAAAACTACAATTGGAGCGGCGCCAATCCCCCTGAAGTGTCTGTACCGGAAGGTGAGGCACCCGTTCCAGTACAGAAGGCCGTGCGGGCATCCCAGCCCTTGCAATCTGAACCGGTTGCCAGTATCTCAGTGAAGGCACCCGTTCCAGTACAGAAGGCCGTGCGGGCATCCCAGCCCTTGCAATCTGAACCGGTTGCCAGTATCACAGTGGAGGCACCCGTTCCTGCAGAAAACGCCGCACCAGCACCCCAGATCCCGCTGTCTGCCCCCGTCGCTGAGGCAGAAGAAGCGACACCCGTCCTCATGGAGGAGGCCGCGCAGGCACCAGAGCACTACCTGCCTGTACCGGAGCCCCGACCGTCATCTGTTCCAGAGCCGGCTGCTTCCGCCACTGGTGAGCGCCGCCAGGACTGGGGGGCACCAGGAGAGCTGCCGCAAACCGGACATCGTAAGCTGGCATTTGATGGTGGAGACATGGAGCAGCTGGTGGAGGAGAATTACAACCGGCGTCAGGAGGAAGAGTGGAGACGTCGGGAGCGGGAAGCAGAGCGACAAAGGGAGCAGCGAGAATCCCAAAAGCTTCGGCAACGTCACCTGGAGAAGGACCTGGCAGAGAAGGCACGTATGAGAAAGGATAAAAGTACGGTGAGGGAGCCGCGGCGTAAGGGTGCAGTACGGAACTTTAAGTTAAAAGGTGGTTGGGGCTTCATCCAGGAGCCTGGACTTTATTTAGAAGTTTTTGTAACCCGGCGGGACGTGGAGGCTCACCTCCCAGAAGGACACCCGGGGAGGGACCTGTTGCCAGGAGACTTGGTGACTTACACCCGACACTGGGGTTACAATGGATGGTACGCCCTAAATGTTACCAGGTGCGACCCCTACTCCCCAGAGTGTCAGGAAACTGACAGACCCTACGAGCCTTCAGCCTCCCCCAACCAGGCCTCTGCACAAGTGCCCACCCCACGCCGTAAATCTCCCCAGCCTCCCTCAGTGGTCTCCTCAGCAGCCCCAGCTATGGACATGATAATGATAGCTGGCCCGTACCCGGCGCCTGTTAGGCCCCCTGGGGTTCGTCAGTCCGGGACATAGGGTTCCAGACCCCGAGGGAGACGAAAGAAGTGGCCACACAGACCCAGATAGCGGGTCACGACGTCACTGTACACGCCACACAACGTCATCAGGTCTGGGTGGACCCTCCTGTCACGGATGTTTGGCAAGCTCCACAACAGTACCAGGTGGTACCTGGAAGAGGCCAGCCAAAGAAGTCTAAATAACCCGGACAGGGTCTCTGTATGTAAATAGTTAAATTATTGATGTACCCGGACGGGTGAATGTTCATAAAAAGAAGTTTATTGTTGCCTTAATATACCCATGTTGGGTAATGGTTTGATGTACCCGGACGGGTGAATGTTCAGAAGAACAAGTTTATTTTTGCCTTAATATACCCATGTTGGGTAATGGTTTGATGTACCCGAACGGGTGAATGTTCAGAAGAACAAGTTTATTGTTGCCTTAATATACCCAGGTTGGGTAATGGTGTTTCACTGTAATGAAAATGTTCAACTTTGAAGCCATGAACTGTAGTGGCTCACAAATTTTTCTGTAAATAGTTGGCACTTCGGTGCTCCATTTTGGTTTTACAAAAAACTTTACTGTGCACTATTTTCAACTACCTCAGAAACTAAAAACCCGTTTGGTGTGGCCGAAAGTGAGGTCTGCTCAAGGAAAGTCTTGCAGCCCACCCAAGACCACAGTTGGAGGTTTGGAGCGGGTCCTCCACAAGCACAAGTAAAGGACACTGTGAAGTTACCCCGGTGGGGTTGTAGTCCTAAGAAGTCTCCACGAACTTCGGCACTAATGCTATTTGCACTTTTGTTGAATATGTATTTATTAACACACATGTATAACACATATCAAGGGTATCAACAGTAACAAAACATGTCACATAATATAAGCCATTTGCACTTTTGTAATGTTATTATTAAAAATTTTATTATGCAACGTTTAACTTGAAGTGTTTCCTGCTTTCTTACTACGTCGCATAGTCCACTCTGCTACATCACTTTGCACCATTGCTCTATCTCACATCTATCTGCCCTGGAAGGATAGCGTGTTACCTGTAGAAGACTTTTCACCTACCTGCACTACACCATCCCTTCCAGAGGACCTGCACAGCAGCGCTGGACACCCTGACCAGGTACTACAGGTGGCGTCACGACAAACTACACGAACATTCTATCATCCCCTGGAAATATCCCACATTCCAGTGATCGCCCAGGTCACGGACCGAGCTGTGCTACTCGTGACATCCCCCATAGAAGTCGACGTGATCGGTGCCGAGTACCCCCAAAACCCCTGTCTCTGTGCGACTCAACTTCCCTCACTGTGCTGGCACTTTACATTTACAATGCCTCTGGGTTTTTTTTTGGGGGGGTGGGGAACATTCAGACTTTTGCTATGGGGCCCCATGATTTATATGTATGCCCCTGCTGCTGAGGAATGGTATTTAAGGCTGTTAAGGAGCCAACATACATGGACCTTGCCAGCCTGATAATACCAGGCCACAGCAGTTTGCTTAGCTTGGTTGGTTAACAAAAATAGGGGATCCCCTCGAAAAAAAAAGGCGTAGGGGTCCCCCTATTTGTGTTAACCAGTCAAGTAAAATGCAGACTGCTGCGGCCTGGTATTAAAAGACTGTCAAGGCCCATGGATTTTGGCCCTCAACAGCCTGATAATACCAGGCTACAGCAGCCCCACATTTGGCGCATCAAAAGATGTGCCAATTGTGGCACTTTACCCGGCTCTTCCCACTGCCCTGTAGCGGTGGCAAGTAGGGTAATAAGGGGTTAATGTAACCGTTGATTGCACGGTGAGAATAAGCCCGGTTAATAATGGAGAGGTGTCAATAAGACACCGATCCATTATTAATCCCAAAGTTTTTAAATGTATAAAAAAAAAGACACAGCAAGAAAAAAGTATTTTAATGAAATAAAAGAGACAACACAGTTTTCATTTCTTTTATTATACTCTCATTCCTGTGATGCCATCGATCTCCTGTAAAAAAAAAAAAAAAAAAACAACAGTATACCACCTGTCCGACGCAGTCCATAGTAACGACTGTCCCACGGCGATCCAGCTCTGCTACATCGCAATGACAGGCAGAGCCTGTCATCTCGACGCAGCACAGCTGATTACCTGCTTCCCCGGCGGTGACGTCATCGGACTGACTGCTTTACGGCCGGGATCACCCAGCAGTCACTGCAGTTATCGCGAGAAACTGCATGTGACCGCCGGGGAAAGATGATGGCGCCATGAAGCAGTCCAGCCCGTGACCGCCGGAGATCTTCTGCCAGGTAAGTGCCGCTGACTCCTGACAGACCCGACCGACGGACACTGACAGTGACAGTGACAATCCCGATTCCGGTATCCGATAAGATGAAAATATCGGAACTAAGTATCGAAAGGCCGATAGAGCTAATATCGGCCGATACCCGATACTTGCGGTATCGTATCGCTCAACACTATTTGTGACACATATATATATATATATTTATAGTACATACATTTCTACATAGTATAATAGCCGCTAATTCAATTGCCAGCTTTTGTGAAATTACAGACCCGACATGAAATGACACATAGTTTACATAGAGTTAACCATGTCATTTTATGTAGTTTGATATATGGTTTTCACTAACAATTACATGAGTGTATGTGTGCAAAATTTGACACATGTAGGGGTTAATTAAAGGTGTAAATTCGTAGCAAAAAAATGTGTTTTTTTACAACGAATTTACACCTTGAATTAGCCCTTACATGTGTCAAATTTTGCACACATACACTCATGTAATTGTTAGTGAAAACCATATATCAAACTACATGAAATGACATTGTTAACTCTATGTAACCATGTGTCATTTCATGTCGGGTGGTTCTGTATTTTCACAAAAGCCGGCATTGCCCGGCAATTGAATCAGAGGCTATTTTACTATGTAGAAGTGTATGAACTATAAATGTATGTATATATATATATGTCACAATGACATGTATATATATATGTATATATATATATATATATATGTATTCTATGTGTGTATATCTAGTGTTTACAAGGAAAGAAAGAGTTTTTTTTTAATTACGATATTTCTGTCCCATTGACTTGCATTGGGTTTCCGGTATCAGAATCGGCGATACCCGATACTTTTTGAGTATCGGGCCGATCCAATCTGATCCGATATTTCGGGATATCGGGCAGTATCGCTCAACACTACTCATCGGTATTCTTGCACCTGTGTTGCCGCCATATTAACTATATGGGTCCACTGCATCCTGATATTGCATTTGTTTGGAGGTCTGGTGTCACGGGTGTGTCGCCACGAAGATTGTCGCGATTGCACAGCCTGACTTCTCGCAGCTGAGTTTTTGGTGCTTGGTGTTTTTCGGCAGTGAGGGAGTTAATTCTCTCTCTCTGTGCTAGACGAGGCCCAGCCTCACCCAGCTGTAGTTAATTCTGCAGTATTGGGACTCCTTCAAATACCTGCCGGTCTGATAGGGTAGTTGTCGGTGAAAGCATTTCAGCATTTCATACAGACCATCAGAGCGGATCGTGATATTGAAGAGTTTGGAGCGAAGTGTACTCGGTGTGTTTTTTTCCCTTCCTCGCTTTATCATTTATCTCCTTTGTATTCCCTCTGTTATTGTGGTGTGAGTTTTTGTATGCAAGGTGGTTTTTGGTTTTCCCCTTGTACTGTCTCGTTCGTCTAGTACTGTGTATAAGCATTTACTACCCTGTCCCCTACTGTTGTGATCGGGGTCCTTCTCAGGACTAGATTACTGAGGTTCAGGGATTCTCAGGAGGTAGGGTTACGCTGGCGGCCTGGACCTCTGTACCATTAACAGTACCTCCAGGTAGAGGGATTAGTCAGGGCCCCAGCTTAGGGTCAGCATAGGACCCTGACCTCCTGTACGCAGTGACAGCGTGACATTTTCACCGACCGACAAAAGATTCTCTCCAGCCTCCATGGATCCAGTAGATAGTCTAGCTCGGCAGTTGCAGAGTTTGTCCATGGAGCTGGCGGACGTTAAGTCCAAGGTTTTGAATCCCCGGAGCAAGCCGGACCAGAACCTAGAGTAGCTCTCCCTGACAGGTTTACTGGGGGGCGGGACAAGTTTTTTGTTTTCTGGGAGGCATGTAAGTTGTACTTTCGGCTGCGGCCACGGTCATCGGGGAGTGAAGAACAAAGGGTGGGAATTGTCATCTCGCTCCTACAAGGGAACCCACAATCATGGGCGTTCTCTCTTCCCCCGGGCTCCCCGGCTCTCCAGTCAGTGGATAGGTTTTTTTCGCAGCTCTGGGTCTCGTATATGATGACCCGGATCGGATCTCCCTTGCTGAATATAAGTTACGTAGGATCCATCAGGGAGATCGTCCAGCGGAGGAATTCTGTTCGGAGTTCCGTAGGTGGGCCACGGACACCCAGTGGAATGACCTGGCTCTTAGGAGCCAGTTTTGTCAAGGTTTATCTGACAAATTAAAGGATGTATTGGCACAGTATGACCCTCCCGCGTCACTGGAAGCCGCTATGGCCCTTGCTATTCGCATTGACAGACGGCTTCGGGAGAGGTGCGGGGTAACTCCGCCCCCTGTGATGACTCCACCTTCTACAAGGGCCCCTTATATGGAGGTTCCCCTGGTCAGTCCAGAGGAGCCTATGCAGTTAGGAGGGACATCATTTCGGGGGAGGGGACCGACGGTGCGCCACAAGACAGGAAGGTGTTTCTTCTGCGGAGAAAAGGGACATTTTATTGGGGGGTGTCCATCCCGTCCTTTGCAGAGTAAAGGGTCGTCGGAAAACTATTGATCCCAGGTTGTGTGGTGGACGGCAATCTGGGAGTAGGTATTTCGTCCCTAGGTTCGTCTCAGTTTCTCGTACCGGCAGAGGTGGTGGTGGGCATGAGAACTGAGAGGATATCTGTTCTTCTGGATAGTGGGGCCGGGGCTAATCTGGTGGACGCTCGGTTTGCCCGGGTTCAAGGTATGCGATTGAGTGTGTTGTCTAAACCCGTCCCCATATTCTCGATCGATGCCAGGCCTCTCAGTCAGGGAAGTTTTTTGCAAGCAGTGCATAACGTAAATCTTCAAGTGGGGGCGATACATAAAGAACTGTTGTCTTGTTACGTGTTGGAGGGTCTTCCACTCCTATAGTGTTGGGCCTTCCTTGGTTAACTAAGCATAACCCGGTTATTAATTGGCAATCCAGAGAGATAAGCCAATGGAGTGAATTCTGTAATAAAAACTGCATGAATACGGTCATCGGTGCGGTCGCTCCTAGAATCTTACCTCCATTTCTAGCGGATTTTGAGGATGTATTCTCGGAGAAAGGGTGTCAGGAACTACCTCCTTATTGCGTGTATGACTGTTCTGTAAAACTGCTCCCTGGGGCCAAGTTACCTAAATCTAGGTTGTATAACCTATCTGGTCCTGAGAGGCAGGCCATGAAGGATTATATTTCAGAGAGTTTGGCTAAGGGGCATATTAGACCTTCATCTTCCCCGGTGGCCGCGGGGTTCTTCTTTGTGAAGAAGAAAGATGGAGGCCTACGCCCTTGACTGGATTTCCGTGAACTTAATCGGATTACGGTCCGAGATCCGTATCCGCTCCCACTTATCCCCGATCTCTTCAATCAGATCGTGGGCGCCAAATGGTTCTCTAAGTTGGATCTCAGGGGGGCGTACAATCTGATTAGGATGAAGGAGGGGGATGAGTGGAAGACGGCGTTTAACACTCCGGAGGGGCATTATGAGAACCTTGTCATGCCATTCGGTCTGACTAATGCTCCGGCGGTGTTCCAACACTTTGTTAATGACATTTTTCGCCACTTGGTGGGACAGTTTGTTGTCATATATCTGGATGATATCTTAATTTACTCGCCAGATCTTGTGTCTCATCAGGAGCATGTTAGGCAGGTGTTACAGATCTTGTGGGATAATAAACTGTACGCCAAATGGGAAAAGTGTGTGTTCGCCGTACAGGAACTCCAGTTTTTAGGCTTCCTGGTGTCAGCATCCGGTTTTCGTATGGACCCTGGGAAAGTGCGGGCAGTTCTTGAGTGGGATCTGCCAGAGAATCTTAAGGCACTACAACGTTTCCTGGGGTTTTCTAATTATTACCGGAAATTCATTCGTAATTTCTCGTCCATGGTTAAACCTCTCACAGACATGACAAAAAAAGGGACGGATTTTTCTAGGTGGTCTGACAAAGCTTGTCAAGCATTCTCCTCCTGAAAAAATGTTTTGCCTCGGCACCCATACTCATTCAACCTGATGCGTCACAGCCGTTCATTGTAGAGGTAGACGCTTCTGAGGTAGGGGTGGGAGCAGTATTATCACAAGGTTCATCCCCTGGTAAGTGGCATCTGTGCACTTTTTTCTCTAAAAAATTGTCGTCCGCTGAGAGGAATTACGATGTCGGCAATAGGGAACTCTTGGCCATTAAGTTAGCTTTTGAGGAGTGGCACCATTTTTTGGAGGGGGGAGTCCATCCGGTCACCGTCATCACCGATCACAAGAACCTGCTATATCTTGAGTCCGTAAAACGTCTGAATCCCAGACAAGCTAGGTGGTCGTTGTTTTTTACCAGGTTTAATTTTGTCGTCACATATCTTCCGGGGTCAAAAAATGTAAAGGCGGATGCCTTATCTCGTGATACCGTCACCTTTACCTCCTCCTCCAGTGGTGGTCAATGGTAACTTGGAGTTTCAGGTATCGAAAGTCGTCGATTCACGTTTTAATCGCTGGTCCCTTCAGTACCTGGTTCATTGGAAGGGGTATGGTCCTGAGGAGAGGATGTGGGTTCCTGCGTCGGATATTAAGGCAAACCGATTAATTCGGGCCTTCCACACGACTCACCCGGATAAACCTGGCCCTGAGGGTCCGGAGGCCCCTCGTAGAAGGGGGGGGTACTGTCACGGGTGTGGCGCCACGAAGATCATCGCGATTGCACAGCCTGACTTCTCACAGCTGAGTTTTTGGTGCTTGGTGTTTTTCCGCAGTGAGGGAGTTAATTCTCTCTCTCTGTGCTAGACGAGGGCCAGCCTCACACAGCTGTAGTTAATTCTGCAGTATTGGGACTCCTTCAAATACCTGCCGGTCTGATAGGGTAGTTGTCGGTGAAAGCATTTCATACAGACCATCAGAGCGGATCGTGGTATTGAAGAGTTTGGAGCGAAGTGTACTCGGTGTGGTTTTTTCCCTTCCTCGCTTTATCATTTATCTCCTTACCCGTTTGTATTCCCTCTGTTATTGTAGTGTGAGTTTTTGTATGCAAGGTGGTTTTTGGTTTTCCCCTTGTACTGTCTCGTTTGTCTAGTACTGTGTATAAGCATTTACTACCCTGTCCCCTACTGTTGTGATCGGGGTCCTTCTCAGGACTAGATTACTGAGGTTCAGGTATTCTCAGGAGGTAGGGTTACGCTGGCAGCCTGGACCTCTGTACCATTAACAGTACCTCCAGGTAGAGGGATTAGTCAGGGCCCCAGCTTAGGGTCAGCATAGGACCCTGACCTCCTGTACGCAGTGACAGCGTGACACCTGGGCAAGTAAGCATCTCTGCCATTTTGCTGTATTTTTGAATTTTTGGAGGATTTTTAAGTCCTTTTTTTGTGCTATTTCTGTTTAGTGTTAGGACTCGTAAGCGTGGAGACCCGTGACGTGGGTTACGAGCTTGCATATTTTGGCCAAAATATTAACTAATACCTCACATATTTTATATGTGTTTTTTGCACTTTTTTTCAGGGTGCAGTTGGGCCATTCGGTCTTGTAAATTGTGGTGTCTGTTCACATGGGATGCATTTGGATAGCGCTGGGCAGTCCGCCCGATCTAATAGAAGGGCGTCACTAATAGGCTGATAACCTGGATGCTGTGCATTTCCATTGTGTGAACAGTACCGCATACAAGTCTTCATTGTGCATCAATATACCAAGCAACTGCCCCTCAATAGATTGGTAGGCTGTAAGCGGTTGTCTCATCGGTATTCTTGCACCTATGTTGCCGCCTCTTAATTATATGGGTCCACTGCACACTGATAGTGCATTTGTTTGGAGGCCTGGGCAGGAAAGCATCTCTGCCATTTTGCTGTGTTTTTGAATTTTTGGAGGATTTTTAAGTCCTTTTTTTATGCTATTTCTGTTTAGTGTTAGGACTCGTAAGCATGGAGACCTGTGAGATGGGTTACGAGCTTGCGTATTTTGGCCAAAATATTAACTAATACCTCACATATTTTTATATGTTTTTTGCACTTTTTTTCAATTTGCAGTTGGGCCCATTCAGTCTTGTAAATTGTGGTGTCTGTTCACATGGGATGCATTTGGATAGCGCTGGGCAGTCCGCCTGATCTAATAGAAGGGCGCCATGAATAAGCTGATAACCTGGATGCTGTGCATTTCCATTGTGTGAACAGCACCGCATACAAGTCTTCATTGTGCATCAATATACCAAGCAACTGCCCCTCAATAGATTGGTAGGCTGTGAGCGGTTGTCTCATCGGTATTCTTGCACCTGTGTTGCCGCCATCTTAACTACAGTCATGGCCAAAAGTTTTGAGAATGACACAAATATTATATTTTCACATGATCTGCTGCCCTCTGGTTTTTATGTGTGTTTGACAGATGTTTTTATCACAGACAGAAATATAATTGCAAACATATGAGTAACAAAAGCTTATATTGACAGTTAGAATGAGTTAATGCAGCAAGTCAATATTTGCAGTGTTGACCCTTCTTCTTCAGGACCTCTGCAATTCTCCCTGGCATGCTCTCAATCAACTTCTGGACCAAATCCTGACTGATAGCAGTCCATTCTTGCACAATCAATGCTTTCATTTTGTCAGAATTTTTAGGTTTTTGTTTGTCCACCCGTCTGTTGATGATTGACCACAAGTTCTCAATGGGATTAAGATCTGGGGAGTTTCCAGGCCATGGACCCAAAATCTCTATGTTTTGTTCCCTGAGCCATTTAGTTATCACCTTTACTTTATGGCAAGGTGCTCCATCATGCTGGAAAAGGCATTGTTGATCGCCAAACTGCTCTTGGAGGGTTGGGAGAAGTTGCTCTTGGAGGACATTCTGGTACCATTCTTTATTCATGGCTGTGTTTTTAGGCAAGACTGTGAGAGAGCCGATTCCCTTGGCTGAGAAGCAACCCCACACATGAATGGTTTCAGGATGCTTAACAGTTGGCATGAGACAAGACTGGTGGTAGCGCTCACCTTGTCTTCTCCGAATGAGGCGTTTTCCTGATGTCCCAAACAATCGAAAAGGGGATTCATCAGAGAAAATAACTTTACCCCAGTCCTCAGCAGTCCACTGCCTGTACCTTTTGCAGAATATCAGTCTGTCCATGATGTTTTTTCTGGAGAGAAGTGGCTTCTTTGCTGCCCTCCTTGAGACCAGGCCTTGCTCCAAGAGTCTTCGCCTCACAGTGCGTGCAGATGCACTCACACCTGCCTGCTGCCATTCCTGAGCAAGCTCTGCACTGCTGGTAGCCCGATCCCGCAGCTGAAACACTTTTAAGAGACGGTCCTGGCGCTTGCTGGTCTTTCTTGGGCGCCCTGGAGCCTTTTTGGCAACATTGGAACCTCTCTCCTTGAAGTTCTTGATGATGCGATAGATTGTTGACTGAGGTGCAATCTTTCTAGCTGCGATACTCTTCCCTGTTAGGCCATTTTTGTGCATTGCAATGATGACTGCACGTGTTTCTTTAGAGATTACCATGGTTAACAGAAGAAAAACAATGATGCCAAGCACCAGCCTCCTTTTAAAGTGTCCAGTGGTGTCATTCTTACTTAATCATGACAGATTGATCTCCAGCCATGTCCTCATCAACACCCACACCTGTGTTAATGGAGCAATCACTGAAAAGAGGTTAGCTGGTCCTTTTAAGGCAGGGCTGCAATGATGTTGAAATGTGTTTTGGGGATAAAGTTCATTTTCTAGCCAAATATTGACTTTGCAAGTAATTGCTGTTAAGCTGATCACTCTTTATAACATTCTGGAGTATATGCAAATTGCCATTAGAAAAAGTGAAGCAGTAGACTTTGTAAAAATTAATATTTGTGTCATTCTCAAAACTTTTGGCCATGACTGTATATGGGTCCACTGCACCCTGATAGTGCATTTGTTTGGAGGCCTGGGCAAGTAAGCATCTCTGCCATTTTGCTGTGTTTTTCGAAACATTGTTACCCTTTTGCTCGTCAGTGTATATTTTGTACACAAGAGTAACCAAAGGGAGAAAGGGAACCGAGGCATGGTTAGATGAATAAATAAATAAATATCAGGACAATAAAAGATTGGATGAAAATAAAATGCCTTTATTAACTAGTACAAGGGTAAGTGGTGGCACAGGAGGTGCTCACAGACAGTAAAAGATGAAAATACTCAAGAAGGTAAAAACACAGCCTCAGGCATTATAGACAAATATATTGTACCCCTGGATGTATCAATAAAGTGCAATGTGCCAGCAGCATAAAAAAGACATATGTGACCAAGAGTAAACAATGGAGCAATGCTGTAGTAGGTGATAATAAAGGGAAGCATATATTAATTCACACACAGTGTCAAGGGGATCAAATGCTGGAGAATTTTTTTTTAAAACGGACATAAAGGTAAATACTAACCAAGGTGTTTGGGGATAGGTTGTGTAGTGGTATCAAGTCATAATCACATGTACAGGTTAATAGACGTACAGTATATATCCTTAGGAAGGTGATTAACCAGGATTGCATCATATCTGTAATTGACCTGTGGTGGAAGCCATGGAGCTCTCATGAGTATGCCCATGTGTTAATAGAAGTATATATCCTTAGCAAGGTGATTAACCTGTGCCTGCAATGCCCTCTCATGGAACTAAATACGCCTCCGGGCGCATCCTGGAGGAAAGATATTGCGACCCCTACATGTAACACCAGTCACTGCCTCAAACCTCACACAGACTATTCAAAGTGTGCTCCAGTATGTAGATGATTGTCTTATACACCTGTCTTATTCTCTATCTCTCAGATAACTCTATTCTCGACCCTCTCCAATCTGTTTTCCGCTCTTTACACTCTACTGAAACTGCCCTCACTAAAGTCTCTAATGATCTACTAACTGCTAAATCTAATGGTCACTACTCCATGCTAATTCTCTTGGATCTCTGCGCAGCATTCGACACTGTGGATCATCAGCTCCTCCTCACTATGCTCCGCTCCATCGGCCTCAAGGACACCGTTCTCTCCTGGCTCTTCTATTATCTCTCTGACCGTTCCTTCACTGTATCTTTTGCTTTTTCCTCCTCCTCTCATCTTCCCCTTACTGGTGGGGTTTCTCAAGGATCAGTCCTAGGCCCCCTCTTCTTCTCTTTGTACACCGCCCCTATTGGACAAACAGTCAGTAGATTTGGTTTCCAGTACCATCTCTATGCTGATCAAACCCAATTATTGTTAGGGTCTGCAGAACGCACCAAATATATGATGTAGAGAGGTGCGTTCGCAGCCCGGGGTCCACCGTGCAGATGGAGCCTGCTGCTAGTAAAATTGCGCAAGAAGCGAACTCTGTTATCCCGCAGAGTCGCCAAAATAAACGCCGTAACGCGCTGTGGCAATATGTGAGAACTCTGTTATTCCACAGAGCCACTAGAAGGAGTGCCGCAGCGCTATATGGCGATGTGTGCGAACTCACTTAACACCACTGAGTCACAAAATAAACACGCTAGGGCGCTGTCTAGCGTTGAAAAAGAACCCTGTTACGTCACAGAGCCACTGAGACAAACTTCTGTGTCCTGTCAGGCACTCAGGTACACAGTTGACTGCTAAGCGAACATAGAACGTGATCATGCGCTAATGTCCTCGCGGGAGTCACCCGCAATCTATGGCGTCTGAACGCCAGGCCCTGAATACGGCAATCAAACTCCTCACCGGTTATGCCGGTAATCTAGGGTATCTAGGACACCGACCCTGACCAGCTAGCATACCAAACTCCTCACCGATTAAGTCGGTATTCTAGAGGCTTATTTCAGCCGAGCCCTAACCACACACACGCATGACCACACTGGAGCAAAGCATATAACGGTTGATATTAGCGCATGGCGGCCCAGCCATGCCACCCTTTTATAGTAACAGCTACAGGACCTGCCAGAAACAAGGACCAATGAGAAACTGTTCCAAAACACATGTAGTTTCAGGACCTTCCTGGCGGACCAATAGGTGCTGCTGCAGTACCTGGACATGTGACCCCTGATCTCCAATGAGAGATCTTACCCTGGGCATGCTCAGAAGGGGAAACGCAGGACTTCGTCCCAAAGATGTCTGCTCCAGCATTGGCTATAATAGCAGATCCAGGAGACGCAGCAGCAAGTCTCTGCACAGTATTGGAATGGGCAAGACGCTGGGACCGACGTCTCTGCTGAAGCAGGCTCCACTGCGGCCGGAGAAGAATGGGGGACCACAGCAGGACTGGTTCGATACTCCCCTTCTGTAGCAGCGGGAACTCGAACCCTAACATTACTCCCCTCCTAGGGCCCCCTTCTTTGGGCCTCGCTGCGCTCAAAGGCAGCGATGAGCTGCGGAGCATGAACATGCTCTGCAGGCTCCCAGGACCTATCCTCAGGCCCATAACCCCTCCAATCCACCAATTAAAAATTTTTTGCCTCGTACCACCTTGCACCCAACAATGGTGTTCACCTCATGATCGTCGGTAGATGAACCCGACGTCCCGGCAGATGACTCGGAAAACCGGGAAATGGCCACGGGTTTCAGGAGGGACACGTGAAAGGTGTCGGTGATACCAAGGTGAGGCGGAAGGGCTAGGCGGTAAACCACCGGGTTCACCTGCTCAAGAACTTTAAAGGGGCCCAAAAAGCGAGGTGCCAACTTGGTGGACTCTACACGTAGCCTGATGTTTCGGGCAGAAAGCCACACTAGGTCACCCGGAGCAAATGTAGGAGCGGGGCGTGTTATGATTTGGTAGCTGAGGAGAGCAAGCAAAAAAGGAAATACACCAGAGAGGTTGGAATCTATGGGATTGCAGTACCCTGACTAACCACCAAAACTAAAGGCAGCCGTGGAGCGTACCTACGTTGGTCCTAGACGCCTCGTCACAGCCTGAGAAGCTAACTACACCTAAAGACAGAAAGAGGAAAACTATCTGCCCCGGAGCAGATCCCCAAAGAA
>JARQOD010000001.1:175544153-175630982 GCA_033576555.1 Oophaga sylvatica | reverse complement strand
AAACGGATAGATAAGGTATATATAGATGAGACTGCATAGCCACAGATGGTGAATGGCGATGTAATACTGTACCTCAATAAAGTGTGCGTTACTACTACATCCTTTTTTTTTATATAGCTTTATAAAAGGGTACGTGCATGTATGCTTGCGCCTTTGTTTGGACGCACAGACTGGCTTCCTGCTGTGACGCGTTGGGTATTGGAGCGTCTGTGCGTCTTATGAGCAGACTAACATTCACGGTGCGCATCGTTCATCATCGCAAGCGTACCGACAACACAAAGGCGTTGTCATGACTGCTTTACTCAGTAAACATGCACCTATGATGAAACATACACGCATGTGCCCTATTACATAACAAGCTACAAGAAAAATGCGTGTGAGGTGTGACACAGCTGTTTGTTAAGGTACAGTATTATATCGACATTGTACAGGTGTCGCTATTCAGTCTGATAAATAGATATCATTCACCTATTCTATCAGTTGTCGTTCTTTCAGCACCACTTACAGGTATATATTTTGCTATTGTGACTATGCACTATTGACTTTACCAAGGTAATGCATGATTTTTGTTAGCGATTATCATGTTTACATGAAGGACCTTTATGATATGGGCTGTTAACTTTCTAATCAAATATGTATTTTTTAAATGACACAAATATAAGTAATGTTGAAGAGGACTATTCCTACATGCATTGTTTGCACAATATTACAGGTGTACATCATGTCCCTTAATCAACATTGGATATTATATTTACTTGTATGCTTTTATTTCAAAGGCAAGAACACTGAAGTATAACCTTCGCACTGCAGCAGTTGTCAAAGTTCAACCCACATTATGCACTTCCAACATTGCAGTATTTGAGTCATCATGATGTGAGTTGGATTTGTCTAAGCTATGGAGTGACAAGGTTGACCATCAGTATCCTATAGCATAAGTAGGCTTTTGTGTTTGCATTTGTTTTCGACATGTGCATATCTGTAATAATATGTCACAATTATTTTGTTACAGATTTGTGACAAAGACAAATCATTTTATGGTTTGAAAGTTGACGTTTCAAATGTTTACAGCTTAGAAATCATGGTGTAGCCTCATATCTATGTGTAGCACTAGACACTTTGAGATGTCATGTTTTTTTCACCATGATTAGGTAGCTAGCAGTAATTTTTGCCGGACACACAGCAGGGGAACAGCAGGCGTTACTGAACCCCACAAACACATCAGCGATTGTTTTCATCTGTGCATCTAACACTTCTGAGCAGCAACTGGCGCTGTTGAAGCCCAGGGTCAAGGAGGTGTAGGCAGAGGCCTAGTATGAGACGTTTGAAGTTGAAGTTGTAGTTAGCAGCAGTAATTTTTGCCAGACACACAGCAGGGGAACAGCAGGCGTTACTGAACCCCACAAACACATCAGCGATTGTTTTCATCTGTGCATCTAACACTTCTGAGCAGCAACTGGCGCTGTTGAAGCCCATGGTCAAGGAGGGTGTAGGCACAAATATTGAGTTATTGCCTTGTTACGTGGCCATTGCAAATGTATGTACTTCAAACAAGAATAAATGAAGTTGTACTACGACAATAAAATGATGAATTTCAATTACAAGAATAGAAAAATATTTATACTTGACAGTCCTCTGTGGTTGATAACGTTTAATGGCTAACTGAAAATATGGTAACAAATTCAAAGCTTTCGAGACTACTCAGGTGTCTTCATCAGGCTAAGAGTAAAGCCAAAAATGAAGAATCACATATTTCTACACACAACAGGACACAGGAATAGCTAAGACAAGTGAGGGAGGGACAAGTGAGGGGAGACCGGCAACAAAAGGAGAACAAGGATGAATTATCAGCGCCACACAATCACAGATAAATTAATGAATTTACCTGTGGCAAAAGACTTTTGTATGCCCGGTCATAGCATCATGGATATGGAATTACTGGTATTAAAATATAACTTCAAATATGAGAAACGTACAAAGGTTTCAGAATATAAGCTCATCATGACCTTTGATACTGTTAGTGATGGAATGAATAGATCACATGGATTTATGTCATTCTATATCAATTAAGGAATCTGCGTCTATGCCCTTCCAGGGTCATGAAAACCCAAAAAAAGACGCCAATGAGAGGGCAATCAAACTTTCTATCCTTATCTAGGAACTGTTCCAATATTTATGTTCATCCCTGTGAGATAATGACAGTTCTGATACACGTCACTTACTTGTCTTACCTATTGCACTATTCCTGTGTCCTGTTGTGTATAGAAATATGTGATGCTTAATTTTTTTATTTAGTCTTTGCCTGATGAAGAGACGTGAGTAGCCTTGAAAGCTTGCAATTTGTTTCCATCTTTTCAGTTATCCATTAAAAGGTATCAACCACTGCTGACTCTGAAGTCTAAATATTTTTCTATCTACTGGCTAACACGGTACAAAGATACACATGTTTTCTAATTTCAAGAAGGAAAAATAAAGAAAATACAAATATAAACGCATATATGCACATGCCAAAAATAAATGGAACAACACAACACCCAAAAAATTGGTAACAAAATATAGTGTTGTAAATTTAAGAATAAAAGTCCTTTTTTTTTTTATGAATAATGCTTAAGGAACGCTATGTTAAACCATAACATAGTGAAGACAATGGATTTTGTAATAGTCACTCATCATCATCATCGCAAATTTTATGTGACAGTCACAGACATTTCAATTATTTAAGTTCATAAAATCGTAACTTTCTATAGCATGTATGACATGTCCAGCATGGACTCATCAATGTGATTGATGACACAATAATGTACGATAAAAAATAACCATTTAAAAAAACATTAGGCATTGTTTGTCACAATTTAAGTGTGTGCCTGCAAGTGTAGGTGAAACAAAGGCTACGGATAGCAAAGGTATATTCTATGTCTGTATCAGACAGTGGACAGCCTCTGATGGGTAATGCCGATGTTATACTGTACGTCAATAAAGTCTGCGGCTGAAATCATGCATTTTTTGCTTGTAGAGTGTTGAAGAGGGTAAAAGAATGTCTGGTTGCGCAAAGCTTTATCCGTCAACACTACCTTCCTACTGTCACGCGTAGGGTAGGGTAGCGTGTGGCAATTAGCTGACTATCAAATGTGAGGTTAGGCTGCGTTATTGCGCACTAGGGACGCAAAAAAAAATACAGCAGTAATAATTTAATGTGTAATACTCCACCTATGACAAACAAAAAAATTACGTTCCCTCTTTAACAATGTACAAGACTAACAAGCCTAATGGTTGACGCTGACTTAATTGAGATACAGTATTACATCAACATTGTCCATGAGTAACTATGCACTGTGATACCTATATACCAGTATTAATTTATATCTCTTGTGGTTGTTTCAACAGCACTTGCAGGTATAACTAGTACTACCTATTGTCAGTATGCATGATGCACTTTCTAGATGTAATAATTTATTATTGGACATTATTACCATGTTTACATGCTGGCCATTTCATATATGGTGTTTGAAGTTACAGTTGGCATCAGTATGTGTATTTTATAATGTCTGTCATAAATAAAACTCGTGATGATGATGATGAGGATTTAATGATTCGTACATCCATTGACTGCATTATCTTACAGGTACAGATAAAGTTCCTTAAAAAGCATTAATTCATAAGTCTGAAATGTACTTTTATGCATTAATTTCAAAATGTGAAGAGTAGACTATGTTTTATTTTTTGTTACCATTTCTAATAGACATGTGCAGATATGCGCTGTGATGACAAATTATTATTTGTCCATATTTGTCATAAAAATTTATCATTCTAGGCCTGCAAAACTTCACAATTTCATGTTTTCAGCATAACAAGCAGGGTGACGGCTCTTCCCTATTTGGAGCATGTTGGTCATGTGTTTTTCTGTCCATGTGTCGGGAACAGGAGACTTCTTGCCGTTCACACAGCAGGGGAACAGCTGGCGTTACTGAACCCCACTAACAGTAGAGCTTGTGTTTTGTTCTGTGGACACGACACTTCTGAGCAGCAACTGGCAGTGTTGGAGCCCAGGGAGTAGAGTTCAGGTGGTAGAAAGATGAACATAACAGGAGACATGGATAACGTTGCGAACCAGTTATTTAATCTGAAAATGGACAGACAAATTCTGGCGAGATCCATGCCTTGTTCATTTTCAGAAAAGTAAGCCGGTCTACATTATCGGAGGATAGTCGCATGCGACGGTCTGTTAGTACACCACCTGCAGCACTAAAGACGCGCTCCGATAATACACTGGCAGCAGGGCAAGCCAGCACCTCCAATGCATACTGGCTAAGCTCTGGCCATGTATCCAGCTTAGAGACCCAAAACTTGAATGGGGAAGAGCCATCTGGGAGTACACTGAGAGGCAAAGCCAAGTAGTCTGTCACCATCTGACGGATACGTTGCCTCCCGCTGACTGGAGCCCTCTCGGATGGTGTAGACATTTGTGGCGCTGCCACAAAACTTTGCCACATTTTTAACATACTGGTCTTTCCCTGTGCAGAGGCACTGCGTGTGCTCCCTCTTGTTGCAGAGCTCTCTACACTGCCTCGATGCACAGAGCTGCTTTGTAAAGCAGTAGCAGCAGCAGTGCTCTCGGCAGTAAGGTAGAACATTAGGGATTGCACCAGTGTGTCTTGGTACTCCCGCATTTTACAGCTCCCGGTTCAACGGTGTGATGAGGCTTTTGACGTTGTCCCGGTAGCGAGGGTCTAGGAGGGTGTACACCCAATAATCAGACGTCGTGAGAATGTGGGCGATGCGGCGGTCGTTTCTTAGGCACTGCAGCATGAAATCAACCATGTGCTGCAGACTCCCAACTGGCAAAGAAACGCTGTCCTCTGCAAGAGGCGTTATCTCTGCCTGCTCTGCATCACCCCACCCTCGCTCTACATACTGACTAGAGCGTTGTGTACCTCCCTCTGGAGCGATGTCTTCCTCCTCCATTGACTCCTCCTCCTCATCCTCCTCACAAAGTGAGCCCTGACCAGCCCTTTGTGAGGAACCACGTTGCGCTGACTTTCCAGAAGGTGATGGAATTTGTGACTCCTCATCCTCCACCTCTTCCAAAACCTCATCCCTTATTGCTTGCAGTGTTTTTGAAGCAGGCAGATAAGGGGGACAGTCAGGCTGACTAGTGCATCATCTGCACTCGCCATCCGCGTTGACTCATCAAACGCACGCAAAACGTGGCACATGTCCTTCATAGTGGCCCACTCATTAATGGTGAAGTGTGGACGGCGCAAATTGCGTGTTGATTGCGCCTGATGCAGCTGATACTCCATAACTGCTGGCTGCTGCTCACACAACCGCTCCAACATATGTAACGTTGAATTCCACCTGGTGGATACGTCACATATGATGCGATGTTCAGGAAGGCGCAATCTGCGTTGCAGAGCTGCAATGCGCGATCTGGCCATGCTGGAACGTCGCAAGTGAGCGCACTCTAGGCGGACCTTGTGCAGCAGTGCATCAAGATCCGGATAGTCCCTCAAAAAACTCTGCACGACCAAGTTGAGCACATGTGCCAGACATGGTATGTGAGTGAGTTTGCCAAGGCCCAGAGCTGCCACCAGATTTCGGCCATTGTCACACACTACCAAGCCTGGCTGGAGATTCGCTGGCAAAAACCACACGTCGCTCTCCTGCTTGATGGCATTCCAGACCTCCTGCGCTGTGTGGCTTCGATTCCCCATGGGAATTAATTTCAGAACGGCCTGTTGCCGTTTGGCCACGGCTGTGCTCATATCGGTCGCATCAGGTAAGCGTCCACGGGTCCATGTGGAGGTAGACCGTGACGGCTCCTGCAGCGATGATTCTGAGGAACTGGAATAGGAGGAGGAGTCAATGTGGACAGACTTTATTCCGGCAATCCTTGGAGTTGGCAGAACACGTACAGCGCCACTCGCAAGATGTGTACCCGGCTCCACAACATTCACCCAATGGGCAGTGAGTGAAAGGTATCGTCCCTGGCCATGGGTACTGGTCCACGCATCGGTGGTCAGGTGGACCTTGCTACTGACGGCGTTTAGTAGCGCATGTTTAATTTTTGCCTCAACATGCTTTTGCAGACCAGGGACGGCTTGCCTGCTGAAATAAAATCGGCTGGGCACATTGTATTGTGGGACTGCCAATGCCATTAATTCACGGAAACTGTCAGTCTCCACCAGCCTGAATGACAGCATTTCAAGGGACAGGAGTTTTGCAATGCCAGCATTCAGAGCCTGTGCTCGTGGATGGTTTGCCGAGTATGGCCGTCTTTTATCCCATGCCTGTGCTACCGATGGCTGTTTTGTGGCCTGGGTGTGTGAGGATGACAGGGAACTTGCAGCTGTGGGTGGAATAACACTGTGTCTCTGGACAACAGTGACAGAGGTTCTTCCATGGCGATCCTGTGAGGAAGCCGAACCAGCTGTGTGTGAACTGGAGGAAGAGGCTCCAACACGAGCTGAAGATGTAGGTGCTGCTGTAGGTTGGCCTACATCTCCAGTGTGTCTTTGTAACTCAACAAAGTGCTTTGACCGCACATGTTTCCACATATTTGTTGTATTAAGGTTACTGACACTTTTACCTCTTTTAATTTTTTGATTACACAGCTTGCATTTGACATAGCAAATATCATCTGCAACTGTATCAAAAAAGGACCACGCAGAGCAAGTCCTGGGAGCGCCCGGTTTGGCTGTTGGAAGAGAACTGCTCCGAACGGGTGCCAAACTGGAGGCTACAGGCAAGCGAGTCTGCAGCCTACCTCTCCCTACTGTTTGGACCGTTGGGGCAATCTCTTCCTCAGAGCTGCTCCCACCACCTTCCTGTTCCTCACGCCATGTTGGGTCTTGGACCTCATCATCTCCACCACTACCCTTTTCCAACACCTGCTGTTGTTGGGTGGTCTGGCCAGCACCATGCTCAACAGAAACTGGCAACTGAGTCTCATCATCATCAGATGCGTTCTGCGGTGTGCTGACCATCGGCACTGGCTCACCCGCCTCTTCAATTCAGAGAGACACAGCTGTTGCGCATCACTGCATACTGCCTCTTCTTCACATTCCAGAATGCTGCTTGGCTGGGCCCCTGTTTGCAAGCCAACAGATTCTGAGAACAGAAGCAGAGACTCAGCTGGCTCCTGTACAGAGCTCTCTGACTGCCTGGGCAATTTGGCAGGCGGTGAAGAGACTGATTGTTGTTCAACAGTGCTGTGGTCCTGAGAGGAGGTGGAAGCTATTGAAGTCGATGCATTGGCTGCCATCCAACCAACAACGGCTTCAATTTGTTCTTCACGCAGCAGGGGGGTACGCTGAGCTCCTACAAAAGTGCGCATAAAGGAACGCTCACGGGGAAAACTGGTGGATGCTGTGTCACTGGGTGCGGCAGCAGCCACAGAATCCCACGTCCTCTCCCTGCTGCAAATCCACGGCCTCGACCACGACCACGTGCCTTACTCACTGACTTCTTCATCTTGGTAGATTGATAAAGAAAGTCAGAAAAGTTATAAGGCCTAAGTGTGGTTATTCCTCACAGACTACAGTGAACCCTGCAGACAACTGTTCAGTATCTGTGAAAGGCCCCTTTGTGTACTTCTATAGTGTTTGCAACCAATGTATTGTATACGGATGGAAGCGCGTCACACTAATAGATTAGATTTTTTTCCACTAAAATGGAGCAGCACCAATTAGAGAAAAATGTGAAGGATGAGGCAGTGACACACGCTCAGCAGACTACAACCGGCAGTGGTTGAAGAACAAACTGGAGCGTAATCTGCACTCACAAAATGAAAAGCTCACAGACTACAGTGAACACTGAAACACAACTGTTCAGTAGCTGTTAAAGGCCCCTTTGTCTACTTCTATAGTGTTTGCAACCAATGTATTGTATACGGATGGAAGCGCGTCACACTAATAGATTAGATTTTTTTCCACTAAAATGGAGCAGCACCAATTAGAGAAAAATGTGAAGGAGCAGTGACTCATGCTCAGCAGGCGACAACCCGGCAGTGTGAAAATCCAATCTGGGGCTAATCTGCACTCAAAAAATGAAAAGCTCACAGGCTACAGTGAACACTGAACACAACTGTTCAGTAGCTGTTAAAGGCCCCTTTGTCTACTTCTATAGTGTTTGCAACCAATGTATTGTATACGGATGGAAGCGCGTCACACTAATAGATTAGATTTTTTTCCACTAAAATGGAGCAGCACCAATTAGAGAAAAATGTGAAGGATGAGGCAGTGACACACGCTCAGCAGACTACAACCGGCAGTGGTTGAAGAACAAACTGGAGCGTAATCTGCACTCACAAAATGAAAAGCTCACAGACTACAGTGAACACTGAAACACAACTGTTCAGTAGCTGTTAAAGGCCCCTTTGTCTACTTCTATAGTGTTTGCAACCAATGTATTGTATACGGATGGAAGCGCGTCACACTAATAGATTAGATTTTTTTCCACTAAAATGGAGCAGCACCAATTAGAGAAAAATGTGAAGGATGAGGCAGTGACACACGCTCAGCAGACTACAACCGGCAGTGGTTGAAGAACAAACTGGAGCGTAATCTGCACTCACAAAATGAAAAGCTCACAGACTACAGTGAACACTGAAACACAACTGTTCAGTAGCTGTTAAAGGCCCCTTTGTCTACTTCTATAGTGTTTGCAACCAATGTATTGTATACGGATGGAAGCGCGTCACACTAATAGATTAGATTTTTTTCCACTAAAATGGAGCAGCAACAATTAGAGAAAAATGTGAAGGATGAGGCAGTGACACACGCTCAGCAGACTACAACTGGCAGTGGTTGAAGAACTAACTGGAGCGTAATCTGCACTCACAAAATTAAAAGCTCACAGACTACAGTAAACCCTGCAGACAACTGTTCAGTAGCTGTGAAAGGCTCCTTTCTGTACTTCTATAGTGTTTGCAACCAATGTATTGTATACGGATGGAAGCACGTCACACTAATAGATTTGATTTTTTTCTAATATAATGGAGCTGCACCAATTCCACAAAATAAAATAAAAAAAAAAAAGAGTCAGTGACACGTGCAGATGCCTACAAACAGAGGTGGATGCAGAGCAAACTGCAGCGTCACCTGCACTGTCACACACACACCTTGCACAGAGCTGTTAAAACAACACTGGCAAAATGAAGCTTTACACAGCGGTTGGTAAACTAGCCTGCCTCAAGCACAGTAGTACACAAAATCGCAATATCTAACTGTCCCTCAGAGTGAGCAGAGTAGCGTTCTGTCCCTAACTGAGTTCACAGCACAGTGACGCTAAAATGGCTGCGGCGCCTTTTATAGTGCATTCTGACATCATTTCAGCAGCCAATCACAGCCATGCCATTAGTTAAGATGACCGCAGCATTACAGGATGTGCCCACACTTCATAAGATTCATCATTGGCTGACTAACATCACATTGCCTCTCAAAGAATTATGGGAACTTCCGATTCCGGTATACGATATTGAAAAAGTATCGGAATTAAGTATCGGAATTCCGATAACGCGAATATCGGCCGATACCCGATACTTGCGGTATCGGAATGCTCAACACTAGTCACGAACTACCTATACCTAATAATCCCCTGTAAATATTCCCCCATCGCATTGACTGCCAGGGCCACGGACCGAGCCACCGCTGCCAGTGACATCTCCCATGGAAATCGATGGGCTCAGCTCCGAGTACCCCATAGCCCTGGTATCCACAATTGTGGTGCGAGTCACATATATACGGGAATCCCACAGGGCAGGGACGAACTGAAGGTCCTGGTAGGATGAAGGTTCAGGTGCCGTCAGTGTTGGTGTGATACTTAGCTCCAACTGCAATGGTCGCCAAGTTTCAATTTAAAAATGTGTGCCTACGCAATAAATGCCTAGGTGAAGTACTTAATATGTGTCCCTTTTGTTAATCCCATCGCTGTGTCACAAATAAATGCTCATAGAGCTTTGTATGTATGACCCCCTGTAATATTAAGTTATTTTATCTACATACAATATGTTGTGGTGTTCTGTACCCCTAAGACGCCAAAAAAAAATAATATTGCAGTTGTACGGTATTTATTTGTAAAATACATAAGAAGGGCAGATAAGTATAATTTCTTATTTTATCCATTACTTTTTCAGTCTCAGATGTTACAAGGCGTTGGCGCAGCTGTAGAGACTGCTACATGCGAGAGAGACAGCTGAGGGGGCGCAGTGGGGCAGCAGCAACCAGTAAACGCAAATATGTCTATTATGATAGACTGAATTTTCTGCCTCCAGCTATGGATTTGCGACCGTAAGTTAATGTCTGTACAAAGTGTATTGCTATTTTTAAGAATAAATTGTAATACAATTTTTTTATTCTCTAGCACCGAGTCAAACCTTACTGAGAGAGACCCAGCTTCTGACTCTGAGGCAGTGATCGACCCCATGGGGGATGTTGAGGAGGCTGGCCCGTCATCAGCAGCAAGTGCAGCAGCAGCATCACCACCACCACCACCAGCAGTGGAGTCAGAGAGCTTGCCTCTTGAGTCCCAAGACCCTCCCCTCAGCAGCAGCCCTGGTAGGCCCCTGGATGTGGCTTCGCCTCCTGCAGTTGTGGCACGGCGAGCCAGGCGTAGAAGAGAAGGAGTTGGTTCTGGCACAAGGAGGCAGGTGGACCGAGGAGTTCTGGACTATTTGTCCAGTGTAGCAAATGATGATGGGGAGGAGGGATTTTGCCGCAGTCTGGCCCGTTACCTCCGGGCTATTCCAAGACAGCACAAACTGCGGATCAGAAGCGGACTGCAGATTGTTTTGGATGCTGGAACAGCGCCTAATGATCCAAGCAACCTACTAGATTATCTAGACAGATGGGTGGTTGGTCCAGAAAATGTCTTAAGGTTGTTTGGACCAAATCTATCACAATCTGCTTCAGCCTCTGATCCTTCTCCTCATCATCATCCTCCTCCTCCACCTCCTCCTTGTGTCCAACAGAACCCAACTCCTCCTCCTCATCCTACTGCAGCTCCTTCTTTATATGGAGCTCCCCAGCTCCAAGCCATGGGACAGAATGCCCATTCACAATATGCCCACTCGACCATACCCAATGTTCAATGCTGGCCACAACATGGGTATGGTCGACATGGGCATTTTGGGGGCTACAGTGGAAGTGGGCAGTCATATTATGACTACCCACAACAGTTCCCAACCTTCCCTTACCCAAACCCACATACAGACCCAGCAACAACCAGACAGCAAACTACACAGTCAGCCACCACTCATGGTGACACAGTGGCTGGAGAGCAGTCAAGGCAGCCCTCACAATCTGGGCCTCCACCTTCACCACCCCACACCTACTACCATTTATAGGTGTAATGTATTTTTGTTCTATTTGTTTTAAGTTATGAACATTATAGTTTGTTATAGTCCTTCAATTTTCTCAGGAAATATGTTTAAAAAAATGTATGAGCCAGTTGTAATTGTTCATTATGTTTACAGCGACAAAACATTATCTACTACATAAAAAATTGTTTTGACTCGCATTAATTTTATGTGATTATTTAAATATGTATTTGTTTAGTTAAATATGTTATGGTGTGCCTAACTTACACACAATATGATACAAAAACAAACACAACATATACAATTAAGTGAGCATAAATATCTTTATGACACAGCAACATAGCCACACTACATGTGTAATAATGCATCCTCTTGCCAGGCAGTAGCACCCTCAGGGGACACAAAATATTGAGTCAACACATCACGTACTTTTAGGCTGAAGGGGGACAACGGGGATGGATGGGTGGTGACATAGGCAAAGAGACATTCACAGAGGCTAACTCACCCACATGTTGTGAGGAGCATTCATGGATTCTACAAAAATTATGTAGGACCACACATGCTTTGAGGACCACATTAACATTGTCTTCACTGAGTTGAATTGCAGATTGAAGTACCCGCCATTTAGCACAAAGAATTCCAAATGTGCACTCCACCAGCCGCCGAGCACGTGACAGGCGACAATTAAATATTCGACGCCGATGGGTGAGATAACGACGGGGATATGGCCTCATTAGATGACGGCTTAATTGAAATGCCTCATCCGCTACTATAACATAAGGCACATGTTCTGGAATAGAGTCTGTAAGTTGACTTGCTGGTGGTAGGTCCAGTTGGTTATTGCGTATCCGCCTACCCATTATGGAAGTATTGAAGACTCTTGAGTCTCCAGTCCTTCCATAGGCCCCAATGTCTACAATTATAAACATGTAGTTTGTGTCGACCAAGGCCAACAAAACTACTGAAAAATATTGTTTGTAATTGAAGAATTGGGAGCCTGAGTTAGGAGGTTTACGAACACGTATGTGCTTGCCGTCCAGGGCTCCTATACAGTGTGGAAACTGGCAATTTTCCTCAAAACCCTGTGCTATCCTCAACCAGTCACTCATTTTTGGCTCAGGCATGACGTCTTCATGTAGTCTGTTCCAAATTTCCACACAAGTTGACCGAACAATGCCTGAAATTGTTGATCGGCCTATTAAGAATTCTAAGTGCAGAGCAGCGTAGGACATGCCAGTAGAAAGGAACCTGTAACACACATAGAACATGGAGAAATCAGCAACAAAAAAAAAAAAACACCATGCACAACACTTACAATGCTTGAGTTTGTTAGAACACACATGCTGGAAATTTGATTACAAGCCATGGCTTCTGTGGAATACACCAAAGCCAATCATTTCGATAGGTAAGCTTCAGAAATACATTACTCACATTATAAGTTTCCGAGAAGTGTGCTCAAACACTTGCAAAGTCACTATGTCGAGGAAAACATCATCAACATATCGTTGACACACATACCTTATTGTTAGGAGAAGGCGTTCCTCTGCAGAAATTGCTGGGTTGCCAGTGGTGCTGCGGCAAAGACCACAAGAAAGTATCGCTATCATCGGGCTTTGGCTTTCTTAAGATCGGTCCTTTCCACCAGAGTGTAAGTATTTTGTTGTTGTTGTATTGTGTTGAATCTGTGTTTTTCTATTCCACAGGACTTGGCATTTGTAAATGCATGATAGTAATTGTTTTTTTTTGTTTTTTTTCACAGCACTTGCAGCAGCACCCTGCAACCTGGTCCTGAAGCGGTCCTTCAGAGAGCTGTCTCGGACCCGTCCCAGCCATCCACCAGCCAAGAAGCACCTTGCAGGCCAATAACACAGTCAGCTGGGGATCAGGAAGCTGGTGCATCAGGTCTTCCCCTATTACAGGTCTCTGCCACAGGTTATGCGGGTACTTCCAGGAATCTCCTGCCTGAGTTTTTGCATTTGAGCTCGGTTTTTCAAGATAGCCACAAGGCGTTGGGCAACAGAGTGGATAGCGGTTTGGCACTAGTGGGCCAATGCATCCATTCTGTCGAGCGTCGCCTTGACTGTCTTGAAGCCGAGCTCAAAAGACCAGTGCACCATTTTTTCCAACAAATTGAACGGGGCATGGCGGAATACCTTACTCCTGAACTCCAGCTGACTGTGATGCATGCCTGCAACAATGCTTACACGCAGGCTATGCAGCAGAGTCGGTACGTGCAGCAGCAGCAGCCAGTGGTGCCTTTCCCAGCCGTTCCACCACTGACTCGCTTCACCGCACTACCGACTTCTGCTGCATACCACTGCATGGCCATGAGCATTCCAAGCCATGCTGGACCACACTACACCACACACAGTCACAGTGCAGCTGGACACTCCCACGCCACCACGATGACAAGCACTGGTCCTGTTTGGACTTCCTCCACCCCTGCTCGGCCCTCCACCCCTGCTTGGACCGCCACCACCGAGCAGCAGCTGGTGCCACAAGCCACACCAGGTCTCCAAGCACCAGGAGGTCCCCAAGTCACAGGAGGTCCCCAAGCCACAGGAGGTCCCCAAGACACAGGAGGTCTCCAAGCCACACGAGGTCTCCAAGCCACACGAGGTCCCCAAGCCACAGGAGGTCCCCAAGCCACAGCAGGTCTCCACTCACCAGGAGGTCCCCAAGCCACACCAGGTCCCCAAGCAGCAGGGCCTCAAGCAGCAGGATTTCCAGCACCAGGTCCCCAAGCACCAGCACCACAAAAAGCAAACAAAGACGGGATTAAAAGGCCAGAAAAAGAGTTTTGCCCTCCCAGTCCTCCCACCCCCCCTCACCTCCCACTGTGTTTTTCCCGCTGCCTTCCCCCACCACTTTCGTCGCCCCTTCCCCTCGAACCCCTTCGTCTCCCTCCCAAAGTCAATCCTCGCCGCTCCACACCTCCAAGTTACCTCCTTCTTCACCCAAACGTCGTCCACATTAATTTTTTGTTTGTTTCTTGTCAAAATAAATGTTATTTTTTTTTCCCCCAAACTGTTTGTTTTCATTGTGTCTTTCGCGCCTACACACACTGCGCCGTACACACACTGCGCCGTACACTTTGTGATTTTGCCACCACATAGCTCCAGTACTGACACATGCTTCTTCTGTCAGTCTTGGAGCTGTGTGGTGGCAAAATCACAAATATATGACTTGTATTTTCAACACCAGTCTCTTCAGTCTAGAAATATTATTAGACTGAATAGAGAATGTTGCTGAGTGCAAGGCATATGTATTATTACCTTGCCAGGTATCATAAAGAGTGATTTGAGGATGGTGTGTTTTGCCCATCTACATTTCACTCTTTGTGACACAAGGCCAGGGGATTGTAGATATACCTTTTAAGTAACCACATCCTCTATTCAGTCTACTAATATTTCTAGACTGAAGAGACTGGTGTTGAAAATACAACTCATTTGTGATTTTGCCACCACATAGCTCCAGTACTGACACATGCTTCTTGTGTCAGTCTTGGAGCTATGTGGTGGCAAAATCACAAATATATGACTTGTATTTTCAACACCAGTCTCTTCAGTCTAGAAATATTATTAGATTGAATAGAGGATGTTGCTGAGTGCAAGGCATATCTATTATCACCTTGCCAGGTATCATAAAGAGTGATTTGAGGATGGTGTGTTTTGCCAATCAACATTTCACTCTTTGTGACACAAGACCAGGGGATTGTAGATATACCTTGTAATTAACCACATTCTCTGTTAAGTGTGTGTTGAATAAACTGAAGAGATGATGGCGAAAATACACGCCGTATCTACAATCCCCTGGCCTAGTATCATAACTATTTATAACACGTGGCCAGGTGACTATACCTATGAGTTGTCATCTGCAGCGTCGCTTCAGTCTGCATCATCTATTGCAGGCAGACTGGAGAGATGCTGCTGGTTACTCATATGTGTATTCACCTGCCCAGTTGTCATAAAATTCTGAAGTCAGGATCCTTTTTTTTGGCATCCTCACTTCAGCATGACACCAGGCCAGGGGCTTGTAGAAGTTGTATAAACTTTATCATCTCTCCAGTGTGCGTGCATACTGAAGCCACAGTGGAGATACTAGAAATAATATTTATACTCATATGGTCAGGTGTCATAAAGAGAGAAGGATGCTATTGCATCCCAAACTCACTTTTTTAACACCAGGCCAGGTGTATAATATTTGTGGTATGTCCACCGTCGCTGCATATATCTCCAGCAGCGCTGCAATATGTTTTAACATAGACTGGAGAAATGATGAAGGTCATACAACTTTTATCTGTTGACTCACCTGGTAGGAGTCCTAATAAAGTCACGATGCAGAAAACACAGCATCCTGACTTCACTGGGACACTCAGTACGGGTATCAAAATCGTTTTTTTATTAACAACAACACAAGAAAATAATTTTACACCATTTGATCTTGCCATTCCACACGTCCCACATCAGATAGAAAATAGGCCGCAAATTGGTCCCTCATTTGGCCTACTTCAACAGATGACCTGAGAGGGTGCTGAGTGAATTCAGGCAATGGGTTGACAGGTGGTTCATCTATTTCAAAGGTAGGGTGGTCTTTAGCCATCACAAAATTGGGAAGAACCATACAGGCTTTCACCACCTCATCCACAGTTTCTAGTTTAAGATTGATGGCTGTGCCTAGAATGCGCCATCTGGACACAAGAATCCCAAAGGCACACTCGACAGTTCTTCGGGCCCTGGTCAGTCTGTAATTAAATATTTTATTGCTGTGGTCCAAGTCACAGCTGGAGTAGGGTTTCAACAGGTTTGTGCACATTTGAAAGGCCTCATCACCAACCATTACAAATGGCAGTGGCGGACCTTCGGTGTGGGGAAGAGGCCGTGGCAGGGGGAAATTAAAATGGTTGCCATACAACCTGCGGCCCATGTCCGAGTTCTTAAAGGTCTGTGAGTCATTGCCCAATGTCATTGCCAAATGCCCCAATGTCCACAGCAATAAACCTGCAGTCTGCATCCTCAATAGCCATGAGTACCGTAGAAAAGTACTTTTTATAATTAAAGTACTCAGAGCCACTTCTTGGGGGTTTTGTTATCCGGATGTGTTTCCCATCAACCGCTCCCAAACAGTTGGGGAAATTGCAGACTGTAAAGAATTTTTCTGCAATATCCATCCACTTTTCCGCGGTAGGCAGGGGCATAAATTCAGGACATAGAGCGTCCCACAAAGCCCGGCAGTTGTCCGCAACTATTCCGGACAAGGTGGAGATTCCAAGCCGGTACTGAAAGTGGAGTAAAGAGAGGGTCTCGCTAGAAGCCAGGAAGCTGCAAAAAAGATGAAACAAAATAGCAATTGTCCAGACTTTGTCAAAACACTGACATGAAAAAAATTACTGTTAATTGCAGAACTATAATTAAGCTGTATTTTACTAAATGGCAGAACAAAAACAATTACACGCATTTGTTTAATATTACGTACCGTAATGTGACGAGGAGCCGTTCCTCAGGAGGAATCGCAAAACAGAGGGAGCTGTGTGTCCTGTCTCCGGATGGCTCCTTAAACACGAGAAATCAAATCCCTAAAACTTTCTTGGGACATTCGTGTATAGTCCTCAACCACCAAGTGCTGTGACTCCCATCTCACCCTGCATTTCCCTTGGCTCACTTCCCACATTTGATCCCATCACAGAAGAAGAAGTCTCCAGACTCCTCTCTTCCTCTCGTCCGACTACATGCACTACCGACCCCATTCCCTCACATCTCCTCCAGTCTCTTTCTCCAGTTGTCACAACTCACCTAACTACAATCTTTAATCTCTCACTCTCCTCTGGCATTTTCCCATCTTCCTTCAAACACTCCATCATTACTCCACTACTAAAGAAACCCACTCTCGACTAGCGTTGAGCGATACTGCTCGATATCTAAAAATATCGTATCGGAATGGTATCGCCGATATCACTAAATATCGTCGATATCCGATTACGATACCGGAAGTCCCATGTAAGTCTATGGGAACAAAATATCGCAACAAAAAAAACCCTTTCTTTCGTTGTAAACACAAAATATACACACATAGAATACATATATATATATATATATATATATATATATACATGTCATTGTGACATATATATACATATATTTATAGTTTATACACTTCTACATAGTAAAATAGACTCTGATTCAATTGCCGGGTAAAGCCGTGACATACCCCATAGAAGTCGACGGGCTCGGTGCCGAGTACCCCCAAAACCTCTGGCTCTGTGCGACTCAACTTGGGCGTCACGAACAGGATTCTGTAGCTCGCTATAAGCGAGTCCTGTGTGCCTGAATTGAACTGGTTTTGTGCTTGAGAATTGCTAAAATCATCAGAGAATGTATTTGCCATTTTTCCGCTATATCTGTGTCACGACGAGGCACTGGTGAAGAAGAAGGGCGTGCTCTTCATGGGTGTACACTCACTCAGTGGCGCGAAAACGATGGCCGACCACTCTAAATGGTACTGCAATGTAAGATCGTGCCCCACAGCTCTTCAGTTCTGCCTCCTCATCCTCCTCAGTGTGCGGAAACTAACACGACGGTCCCGCCTCCCTACAAAAGAGGGGCCCTCTCCAGATGCTAATGACACATGTGACTTGGCAGAGATGGCTAATGGACACGAGCAGAAGTGTGAAGGGATGGAGCAGTCAGAGCTCTCCCCCCACGGAAGCGACCCGATCGCCACGGAACCACCGTTGGGCACCCGGCCTGGAAACCCTCCTACGCTGCAAGAAGTGGAGGATACCCTAAGAGGCCTGGCCCGGCACCGGGAGGAGGTCGCCAGGATGGAAGCCAGCTGGCGTGCCCTAAAACTAAACTTGGAGCGGCGCCAATCCCTCTTACCTGAAGTGTCTGTACCGGAAGGTGAGGCACCCGTTCTAGTAGAGGAGTCCGTGCGGGCATCCCAGCCCTTGCAATGTGATCCGGTTGACGTTGTCGCAGTGGAGGCACCTGTTCGTGCAAAAAACTCTGCACCGGCAGCACCCCAGATCCCGCTGTCTGCCCCCGTCGCTGAGACAGAAGAAGCGACACCCGTCCTCATGGAGGAGGCCGCGCAGGCACCAGAGCACTACCTGCCTGTACAGGAGCCCCGACTGTCATCTGTTCCAAAGCCGGCTGCTTCCTCCGCAGGTGAGCGCCGCCAGGACTGGGGGGCGCCAGGAGAGCTGCCGCAAACCGGGCATCGTAAGCTGGCATTTGATGGTGGAGACATGGAGTAGCTGGTGGAGAATTACAACCGGCGTCAGGAGGAAGAGTGGAGACGTTGGGAGCGGGAAGCAGAGCGACAAAGGGAGCAGCGAGAATCCCAAAAGCTTCGGCAACGTCAACTGGAGAAGGACCGGGCAGATAAGGACCGGATGAGAAAAGATAAAGGAACCCTGTGGGAGCCACGGCGTAAGGGTGCAGTACGGAGCTTTAAATTGAAAGGTGGTTGGGGCTTCATCCAGGAGCCTGGACTTTATTTAGAAGTCTTTGTGACCCGGCGGGACGTGGAGACTCACCTCCCAGAAGGACACCCGGGGAGGGACCTGTTGCCAGGAGACTTGGTGACTTACACCCGACACTGGGGTTACAATGGATGGTACGCCCTAAATGTTACCAGGTGCGACCCCTACTCCCCAGAGTGTCAGGAACCTGTGAGACCCTCGGAGCCTTCAGCCTCCCACATCCAGGCCTCTGCACAAGTGCCTACCCCACGCCGTAAATCTCCCCAGCCTCCCTCAGTGGTCTCCTCAGCAGCCCCATCTATGGACATGATAACTATAGCTGGCCCGTACCCGGCACCTGTTAGGCCCCCTGGGGTTCGTTCAGTCCGTGACATAGGGCTCCAGACCCGGAGGGAGATGAAAGAGGTGGCCACACAGACACAGATAGCGGGTCACGACTTGACTGTACAGGCCACACGGCGTCATCAGGTCCTGGTGGTCCTTGGTGTCTCGGATGTTTGGCAAGCATCAGAACAGTACCAGGTGGTACCTGGAACACCCCTGCCAAAGAATTATAAATAACCCGGACAGGGTCCCTGTATGTAAATAGTTAAATTGTTGATGTACCCGGACGGGTGAATGTTCTTAAAAAAAATTTTAATTTAATAAAAAACACAACACAGTTTTCATTACTTTTATTACAGTCTCATCCTGCGACGCCATCGATCTCCTGTAAAAAAATGAAAAAAAAAAACAGCAGTATACCACCTGTCCGACGCAGTCCATAGTAACGAGTGTCCCACGACGATCCAGCTCTGCTACATCAGAATGACAGGCAGAGCCTGTCATCCCGGCGCAGCACAGCTGATTACCTGCTTCCCCGTCGGTGACGTCATCGGACTGGTTTACGGCCGGGATTACCCTGCAGTCACTGCAGTTATCGCGAAAAACTGCATGTGACCGCCAGGGAGAAGATAATGGCGGCCATCAAGCAGTCCAGGACGTGACCGCCGGAGATCTTCTGCCAGGTAAGTGCCGCTGACTCCTGACAGACCCGACCGACGGACACTCACAGTGACAGTGACAAATCCGATTCCGGTATCCGATATGACGAAAATATCGGTACTCGGAATCGAAAGCCCGATACAGCTAATATCAGCCGATACCCGATATTTGCAGTATCGTATCGCTCAACACTACTCTCGACCCTTCCTGCACAAACAACTACAGACCGGTCTCCAATCTCCCCTTCATCTCTAAACTTTTGGAGCGCCTAGTCTACTCCCACCTTACCCATTACCTCTCCACTTACTCCCTTAACGGCAACCACTGTCTGCTCATTCTTTTCGACCTTTCTGCAGCTTTCGACACAGTTGACCACTGTCTCCTAGTGTCTAGGCTCCAGTCACTAGGTATTAAGGACACTGTTCTCTCCTGGTTCTCTTCCTATCTTTCTGACCGCTCCTTCAGTGTTTCGTTCTCTGGCTCCACGTCATCTCCTCTTCCTTTCACTGTCGGTGTACCCCAGGGCTCAGTCCTTGGCCCCCTTCTCTTCTCTCTCTACACTGCCCCAATTGGACAGACCATCAGCAGATTTGGCTTTCAGTACCATCTTTATGCTGATGACACACAACTATACACGTCATCCCCCGACCTGACCCCCGCTGTTCTACAGAACGCCACCGACTGTCTGTCCGCAGTCTCCAACATCATGTCCGCTCTCTATCTGAAACTCAACCTCTCCAAAACTGAACTCCTTTTGCTCCCGCCGTCTACTAACCTCCCTAAATTTGACATTTCCCTCTCCGTGGGCGGCACCATAATAACACCCCTGCAGCAGGCTTGCTGTCTGGGTGTTATGTTTGACACCAATCTCTCCTTCACCTCCCATATACAATCTCTTGCCCGCTCTTGCCGCCTACACCTAAAGAACATCTCAAAATCCGCCCTTTTCTCACCATGGAAACAACAAAAACCCTCACTGTAGCATTGATCCACTCCCGCCTGGACTACGGCAACGCTCTATTACTTGGCCTCTCCATTACTCGACTATCCCCTCTCCAGTCCATACTTAATGCAGCAGCCAGGGTCATCCATCTGGCTAATCGGTACTCGGACGCGTCCGCTCTTCGCCAGTCCTTACACTGGCTGCCCATTCATTATAGGATCCAATTCAAAGTACTTGTTCTCACCCACAAAGCTCTCCACAGTGCAGCACACCCTACATCTCCTCCCTCATTTCTATCTATCGGCCTAACCGACTGCTGCGCTCTGCAAACGACTTTCGACTATCCGTACCTCCCACTCCTGACTCCAAGACTTCTCCAGCGCTGCGCCAATCCTCTGGAATGCTCTACCACAAGAAATTAGGACTATCCACAATTTGCATGGTTTCAGGCGCTCCCTCAAAACACATTTGTTCAGAGCGGCCTACCACATTCACTAATCAAAGTCATTCTATGTGTAAGTGTGCATGTGTAGCCCATTCACTGTCTCCATCCATCCCTCACTTCTTCAAGATGGCTGGACCATCATTGTAAATGCACCATTATATATACACACCTGTACTTTGTATCTCCCCCACCTCATTGTAGATTGTAAGCTCTCATAAGCAGGGGCGTCTTATTTTGCTTTAATTATTGTATTGTTAACGTTGTTACTTATGACTTGTGTTTTGAAACTGTTAAACTGTAAAGCGCTGCGGAATATGTTAGCGCTATATAAATAAAGATTATTATTATTATATTATAGTCTCAAAATTTAGCCGGGTTTGCCTGGAGCTCGCTAAAGAGGGTGTGGTATGCTCCACGGCTCTCCCGGACTTCAATAATCGGATGTCTCCAAAAACGCCGCCGCTGCCGTCTTCGCTCTCTCTCTCCCTTTGTTACTGGCAAAAGCCTGAAACAGCGCGATGTCCATATCCAAGTTTATGCAAAAACTCTCCCAACGCAGATCCATGGTAACACAAGGAACAGCAGCAAAATTTGAAGAATTCAGCTGAACAGGGTCTATTTAAAGAAATCCCATGACACTGCCCCACTTGTGTCCCATTGGTGGGGTCTGTTTCAAGGATTTTCCTCTTGTGCAATATGTGACTCATGCGTCTAAAAAATGCAAACGTATGCAAAACGCTATATAAACGCATGTAAACGCTATGTTTTTTGTCGTTATCCGTACTTTGATGCGTTAAAAAAGCCATGCGCTTGAATGCGCTTATTTGCGTTTTTGCACATGTTTTCGGTAGCGCACGAAGCACTGCGCTAAAAGATGCAAATGTGAAATTAGCCTTAGAAATGTAGTATAGTTGTTTTTTGATTTGCTATGTCTCTTTCCTCATGTGCAGGAATTGCAGGACCTTACGTATTTATAGTTATGTCCACTGATGAAATTACAGCTAGCTAGTTGCTAGTGGTTGTAACCATGGATACCTAAGGTCTTGCAATGCCTGCACATGAGGAAAGAGACATAGCGAATCAGAAAAACTATATACTACATTTCTAATTGGAGGCATTTGCTTGTATTATTATTATTATTACACCTACTACATGTCGGGATGAGAATACCCCTTTAAGTCAATAGCTCCATGAAAAAAAGTGCATGGATTTTGTCTGTGTTGCATCCTACTGATGTCTGTTTTATCCCTGTCTAATGCGTAGGATGAACTTACAAATTATCATCATTTTTGTATTTGCATACAATAAAAACAGATAACATGTTGATACTAAAAACACACTGTCCAAAAAAAAGGAGTAAAATCAGATTCAGTACCCTGATAAACATGGTCTGCTTTTCTGGCAGTGAAAATGTCTATTTAACCCTTGCATGATGCTAAATGAAATACCACATGGAGTATACCTTTAAACTGTAAATTTTAGATTGGCTAAATGCACAGTCTGCAGTAAATATATAGAGTCTAATCATAACAAGATGCAGACTCCAGTGGTTACAAAAGGCTATCTGTATCAGAAGAGATTGAAATAATATTGGGCCAGTTTCATAGGCAAGACTTTATAGTAAATAAGATCAAGTTTGTATCTCAAGTCTTTTTATTGCTGGGTATAAATCCCGCAGACATTTCTTGATGATGCTGGTTATTGCACATATTGGTTTTCCCTGATTTATCAGTGCAGACTTAGCTTATTTATAGCACTGTAAAGAGTAAGGCTATGATTCTTTTAAACTAGCCTGTCCTAGAGTGCTGTAGCGTCTGTTTGAATGTGACACATGCTTCCTTGAGGCACCTACAAAGGGTTAATGACTCCACCGAGAAAGATACAACTATAGGAATGAAAGTTCCTTATTAAAGTTTCCTATCTGCAGAGTACACTAGATTTATGATCAAAAAAAGTTATCCAATTCCAGTCCATCTGATGCGGTTCCGGAAACTCTTTGAGACGTATGCTGAGAAAAGTATTATATACACAATCCATTCAGCCCGTACATTGAATACATTTCATGTTCTGTAACTGCCGTTTTATCCCAACATTATGCAACATAAGGGAATAGAAATGCCAAGCTACATAATACTCTTTATCTGGGATTGTATTATTTCCATAAAAGCAAAGGGGCAGAATTGTGGCCTCAGGAGATAAAATCTAAAGCCTAGAAAAAGAAGCTATAAGATAATGTCATATAATCCAGCCATGGTTTTATATGGAAAAAGAATCACCCATTGGAAAGTACCAGGGCTGATGTGGAATAATAGACACCTAGTATCTCTGTTTATATGGCCTAAATAATGTTAAAGGGCATGAACACATGTGTGAACTAAAGTAACCAGCATACCCAGGAAAGTAATCGAGCTGCAGAAGAGTGCATGTTTGCTCTGGTTAAAGAGATTTTCAGCTTCCACTATGTTCAATTAATAAACTTAGCTGGTACTCAAACACCTTAGGTCCAGCACTGTGTCTCTGACACTGCCCTGATCTTTGTTGACAGGCTGCAGCGATGATGTCATTACTACACCACCTGTGTAGTCAATCACTTGGCTCAACAGTCATGTAAATGTAGACTGCATGAGATGAGACTACCGAACACAGTGGGTAAAGGAAAATCTGTCTCCTATTTAAGATATTACTGACACTGTAGATATTTTAGAATTAAAAACAATGCCACAGAAAACAAATTAAAATAATAATAAAAAAAATAGAATAGCAGAAGAGGCAATAGTATTTACCAGCTCAGGTCACAGAAACTAACTAACAGGATGTAGCATTGTAGCCAAAATATCGACCAATATCTCATATATTGTATAACCACTACATCTGTATTACTGATTTATGTGCAATTTTAATACTAAGCAATTACCCCCTCGATCAAGTGCTTGTTTTGTGGTTGTTTTGCACCTGGATTGCCTCTGCCATAATTAAGGCACTCTGCTGCATCCTCTTGGTACATTAGTTTCTATGACCTGGGCTGGTAAATAGCCTCTTCTGTACGTTATTCTAGATATTTTAGAACTACTACCAGGAAATAATAACATTTAGCTGATATACATTATGCTGTTTCATTTCTTGTGGGGAAAGTTTGGTGCTTGTCTTCTCTTTGTGCTTTGTCTTTCTTGCATGGTTTCACCCACTTTTATTTTTGTTCTTTTATAAATGCTTTTACGTGCTTACAATGTCTGATTTCTTTATAGCAGCCGTCTACCTTCAACATCGGCCTTAAAATTTGTAAGCATTAGAAAAGATATTGAAATATTTCATCTCATCCAAGGTTGATGTATGCACTTTAAATGGCTTTAATTTTAATAATCAGCTGTAATACCTTTCAAATGTATTCATCCTTTCTTTTAAGTATGACAATCACAGAGGTACAACTAATTATCATGAGGCCAAAGTGCAGTATCTCTAGTATTTCATTATCCTTTAAAAACATACTTTTGAGAATGATAAAAATCCAAAGTATCATTATACTCAATGACACTAAATCTTCCAGCCTCTACAAATGAGAGATTAAGATTTCAGCATAAAGAAGACCCTAAAAATCTGATTTATGACAATGTAAACAACAAAATGCCAAGGCTGACCAAACACACATGACAGCTGACAATCTAGCTGACACTTATTTGGCTGTCAGCTATCTTTCCCCGACTCCCCTGTATACATGAACATTCCACTAAGCCGAATGTTTATGTTCTTCCAAAGGGTAGAGAGGAGGAAGGTATTGGTGACTTATCTTCTGAACAACAAAAGGGTTGGAGGTTAAAAAACTCAAACAGCCCTATGCTTCAATCTCCCGAAATTATCTATCAGAGGAGAGTTGGGAAGCCCCCATACATAGTACAATGCTGGTTGATCGAAACTATATCATCTTGTGCTGATGACTTTAGTCTAAGATGTATGGAGACCTTATGCTTATAATCTAAAGGCCCCAGTATGCATTAGTTTAAGTTGGCCAACCCTTTTGATATTGGCAGCATTGAACGTTAGTCTAATATTCATAATATTCATAAGGACTTCCATACTCTGCTCTGACAGATGATGTCGGTGAAACAAAAATTTGACATGTTGAAATTTCAATAACAAATCCTTTTGTTTTCCCTGGAGGTAAGCTGTTCTCTCATAGAGAACATAAGAATTATTGCCTAATCCAAATCTTCCTGCATATGGGGGAGTTGGATGAGATAGATGTCGGCTGAACAATTGCTCGGCCGACAGCTATATAATCTACATGGGCCTTTAGATCTTTCTCTCCAAAAATCTACGTGTTGAGAGATATTTATCAGTGAGTAAGATAACTGTGTACAGTTTTGGGCTCCAGTTTATAGGAAGGACATACAGCTTTGCAAAAATTAAGAGACCACTTTCAAATGTTCAGTTTGTCTGATTTTTCTCTTCATAGGTATATTTTTGAGTAAAATATAAATTGTTCTTTTAGTCTATAAACTTCTGACATGTCTCCGAATTTCCAAGCAATAAATTTTGTATTTTTTTTCTGACAAAGAAAAATGGTCAAAAAAAACAGTGCTTTCCGACCTCAAATAATGCAAAGAAAGCAAGTTAATAATCATTTCAAAACAACAATACTAATGTTTTAACCCCTTAGTGACAGAGCCATTTTGCAGCTTAATGACCGGGCCAATTTTTACAATTCTGACCACTGTCACTTTATGAGGTTATAACTCTGGAACGCTTTAACGAATCCCGCTGATTCTGAGATTGTTTTTTCGTGACATATTATACTTCACGTTAGTGGTAAAATTTCTTTGATATGACTTGTGTTTATTTATGAAAAAAACGGAAATATGGCGAAAATTTTGAAAATTTAACAATTTTCAAACTTTAAATTTTTATGCCCTTAAATCAGAGAGATATGTCACACAAATTTCTTAATAAATAACATTTCCCACATGTCTACTTTACATCAGCACAATTTTGGGACCAAAATTTTTTTTTGTTACGAAGTTATAAGGGTTAAAAGTTGACCAGCGATTTCTCATTTTTACAACACCATTTTTATTTTAGGGACCACCTCACATTTGAAGTCACTTTGAGGGGTCTATATGATATAAAATAGCCCAAAGTGACACCATTCTAAAAACTGCACCCCTCAAGGTGCTCAAAACCACATTCAAGAAGTTTATTAACCCTTTACGTGCTTCACAGGAACTGAAGCAATGTGGAAGGAAAAAATTAACATTTAACTTTTTTTGCAAAAACTTTAATTCGGAACCTATTTTTTTTATTTTCACAACTGTTAAAAGAAAAAATGAACCACAAAATTTGTTGTGCAATTTCTCCTGATTAAGCCGATACCCCATATGTGGGGGTAAACCACTTTTTGGGCGCACGGCAGAGGTTGCAAGGGAAGGAGCGACATTTGACTTTTTCAACGCAGAATTGGCTGGACGCCATGTCGCGTTTGTAGAGGCCCTGATGTATCTAAACAGTGGAAACCCATCACAAGTGACCCCATTTTGGAAACTAGACCCCCTAAGGAACTTATCTAGATGTGTGGTGAGCACTTTGAACCTCCAAGTGCTTCACAGAAGTTTATAACATAGAACAGTGAAAATAAAAAATCATATTTTTTCCACAAAAACAATCTTTTCACCCCAATTTTTATTTTCCCAAGGGTAACAAGACCCCAAAAGTTTTTGTGCAATTTGTCCTGAGCATTCTGATACCCCATATGTGGGGGTAAACCACTGTTTGGGTGCAAGGCAGAGCTTGGAAGGGAAGGAGCGCCGTTTGACTTTTTCAGCGCAGAATTGTCTGGATGTCATGTCGTGTTTGTAGAGGTCCTGATGTTCTAAACAGTGGAAACCCCCCACAAGTGACCCCATTTTGGAAATTAGACCCCCTAAGGAACTTATCTAGATGTGTGGTGAGCACTTTGAACCTCCAAGTGCTTCACAGAAGTTTATAACATAGAACCGTGAAAATAAAAAATCATATTTTTTCCACAAAAACGATCTGTTTACCCCAATTTTTATTTTCCCAAGGGTAACAAGACCCCAAAAGTTTTTGTGCAATTTGTCCTGAGCATGCCAATACCCCATATGTGGGGGTAAACCACTGTTTGGGCGCACGGCAGGGCTTGGAAGTGAAGGAGCGCCGTTTGACTGTTTCAAACCAAAATTGGCTGGAATTGAAATTGGACGCCATGTCGCGTTTGGAGAGCCCCTGATACGCCTAAACAGTCGAAACCCCCCACAAATCACACCATTTTGGAAACTAGACCCCTTAAGGAACTTATCTAGATGTGTGGTGAGCACTTTGAACCCCCAAGTGCTTCACAGAAATTAATAAACGTAGAGCCGTGAAAATAAAAAATCATTTTTTTCCTCAAAAATGATTCTTTAGCCCGCTATTTTTTTTATTTTCCCAAGGGTAACAGGAGAAATTGGACCCAAAAAGTTGTTGTGCAATTTTTCCTGAGTACGCTGATACCCCATATGTGGGGTGAAACCACTGTTTTGGCGCATGGGAGTGCTTGGAAGGGAAGGAGCGCCATTTTGTAATGCAGACTTTGATGGAATGTTCTGCGGGTGTCATGTTGTGTTTGCAGAGCCCTTGATGTACCTAAACAGTAGAAACCCCCTGCAAGTGACACCATTTTGGAAACTAGACCCCCCAAGGAGCTTATCTAGATGTGTGGTGAGCACTTTGAACCCCCAAGTGCTTCACAGAAATTTATAAACGCAGAGCCATGAAAATGAAAAATCATTTTTTTTCTCAAAAATGTTTTTTTTTAGCCAGCTATTTTTTATTTTCCCAAGGGTAACAGGAGAAATTAGAATCCCAAAATTGGTGTGCAATTTGTCCTGAGTACGCTGATACCCCATATGTTGGGGTAAACCACTGTTTGGGCGCACGGCAGGGCTCGGAAGGGAGGGAGCGACATTTGACTTTTTGAAAGCCACGTCGTGTTTGGAGACCCCCTGATGTGTCTAAACAGTGGAAAACCCCCACAAGTGACCCCATTTTGGAAACTAGACACCTTAAGGAACTTATCTAGATGTGTGGTGAGCACTTTGAACCCCCAAATGTTTCACAGAAATTTATAAACGCAGAGCCGTGAAAATGAAAAATCATTTTTTTTCTCAAAAATGTTTTTTTTAGCCAGCTATTTTTTATTTTCCCAAGGGTAACAGGAGAAATTAGAACCCCAAAATTGGTGTGCAATTTGTCCTGAGTATGCTGATACCCCATATGTTGGGGTAAACCACTGTTTGGGTGCACGGCAGGGCTCGGAAGGGAGGGAGCGACATTTGACTTTTTGAAAGCCACGTCGTGTTTGGAGACCCCCTGATGTGTCTAAACAGTGGAAACCCCCCACAAGTGACCCCATTTTGGAAACTAGACCCCTTAAGGAACTTATCTAGATGTGTGGTGAGCACTTTGAACCCCCAAGTGTTTCACAGAAATTTATAAACCAGAGCTGTGAAAATAAAAAATCATTTTTTTTCTCAAAAATGATTTTTTTAGCCAGCTATTTTTTATTTTCCCAAGGGTAACAGGAGAAATTAGAACCCCAAAATTGGTGTGCAATTTGTCCTGAGTACGCTGATACCCCATATGTTGGGGTAAACCACTGTTTGGGCGCACGGCAGGGCTCGGAAGGGAGGGAGCGCCATTTGACTTTTTGAACGCCACGTCGTGTTTGGAGACCCCCTGATGTGCCTAAATAGTGGAAATCCCTCAATTCTAGCTCCAACCCTAACCCCAACACACCCCTAACCCTAATCCCAACCCTAATCCTAACCTAAATCCCAACCCTAATTCCAACCCTAACCTTAATTGTAACCCTAACCCTAATTTTAACCCTAACCCTAATTGTAACCTTAACCCTAATTATAACCCTAACCCTAAGGCTAGGTTCATTTTGCGTTTTACCAGCCCGTTCAACACATAGCGTTGACGGGCTGGTAAGGTATAGCATAACACGATCGCGTTATGCTATACCCGCTAGCGCAGAGGAATCAGCAGATGATTCATCTGCGCTAGCGGTGACGGAGCCCAGACGCTGCAGCCCGCGTCCGAGGCTCCGTCACTGAATGATGGCACGTCGCAAACGCATCCCGCTTTACGGCATGCGTCGCGATGCGCCCTCAAATGGGGGTGAATGGCAGCGTTAACGGACTGCGTTACACCGCGTTATACCGCGGTGTAACGCAGTTACGCTCTATACGGATGCCTACTAACGCATATGAACCCTAGCTTATCTAACCCTAATATCTAACCCTAACCCTAATGCTAACCCTAACCCTAATCTAACCCTAACCCTAATTATAACCCTAACCCTAACAGAAAAATGAAAATAAATATAATTTCTATTTTTTATTATATGTCCCTAACTAAGGGGGTGATAAATGGGGGGTTATGTACTGTTTTTTTTATTTTGATCACTGTGATAGTTTATCACAGTGATCAAAATACACTTTTATGAGAATGAATGAAATCATTTTTGAATCTGCCGCCAAGCAGATCGGCGGGCGCACTGCGCATGCGCCCGCCATTTTTTTTTTACAGGAAGAAGACGCCGGGATCCTGGGGCCTGCGGGAGGACGGAGGACACCGGTAAGTATACGGGGGGGGCGATCGGGAGGGGGACCCTCATTTTCTCCCCTCTGATGTGCGTTCACATCAGAGGGGAGAGAAATCATTTTTTTTTTTTTTTGCGATCGCATCTATGCTTGCATAGATGCGATCGCAACACCGGGATCGGTGAATACCGACCCGGATCATGTTCTCTGGGGTCTCGGCTACCCCCGGTAGCCGAGACCCCAGAGAATATTTGCCCATCCCCCCCAGGACACAGCGGCACATAGCGGCGGGCGCACTGAGCATGCGCCCGCCATTTTCTTCATCGCGCCGGCCCCGGGGGACACCGGAGGGCCCTGGGGCCACATACAGGACATCGGGGGCCACATGGGGGTCCCGGGGACCCTTTTTCTCTGTCCTCTGATGTCCGATGACATCAGGGGACAAAGAAATTAAATGACACAACTTTTTTTTTTTTTGTTTTGCGGTCGCCGTTATAGGGTTAATAACGGCGATCGCAACATCGGTGTCGGTAAAAACCGACCCGATTCATGTTCTCTGGGGTCTTGGCTACCCCCGGTAGCCGAGACCCCGGAGAAAATGTGCCTCTGGGGGGCGCTATTCACTTTTTCCACAGCGCCGTTAATTAACGGCGCTGTGGTTTAAGTACCCTTAATGACCGCCGTTAAAAGGCGTATCGGCGGTCGTTAAGGGGTTAACTAAGGAAGAGTTCTGAAAGCAATATTTTGCGGAATAACCATGAATTTTAAAAGCAGCTTTCATGCGTCTTGGCATGCTTGCCACCAGTCTTTCACACTGCTTCTCGCTCATTGTGACTATCCATCATCCTCTTGATTACATTTCAGAGGTTTTCAATGAGGTTCAGGTCTGGAGAATGGGCTGGCCATGACAGGGTTTTGATGTTGTGGTCTCTTAATTTTTGCCTGAGCTGTAGCTCAACTATTGTGGGTGCAGAGAATAACCTCCAAATCTATTAAGAAAATGGGTGGACTGCAATAGCAAGACAGGTTATATTTAAGGATATTCAATTTGGAAAAATGAAGGCTTGGGGTTCATCTAGCTACAATGCAGGAACATAAGGATGGACAGTTCAGAGATCTTTCTGATGCTCTTTTTAAATCTAATACTGCAATGATGACGTCTAGAGGAAAAAAGTTTCATCATCATCACTGGCAGCAATTCTTTACTGTAACAGCAATGAGATTATGGAACTCTCTGCTACAACATATTGTAATCGTCGATTTTCTGGAAAAGTAAAAAGAGAGTCCTGAATGACTTTCTTGAAAAATATAATATTGCAGGTTATGGGTACTAAATTATGTGAAGGGACATTGATCCAGGGAACTAGTCTCATTGCCACATTTGGAGTCAGTAAAGAATTAGCATCTGTCTCAAGGGGGTTTTTGTTTTCTTGTGGATCCAAAATTTTAGTTACTCCAAAACCTTTTGACTTTGCAGTAAGTAATAAAAATACCTTAAAATATTCTCTCTTTCATATTCTGACATTTGGCAAACAATAATAATTATGTTAATCCTAATTGACCTAAAACAGGAAAGGTTTATTCTGATTTCCTGTCAGATATTGAGAAAACATGCCTATGTGTCTTTTTATATAGTGTATGTAAACTTCTGGTTTCAACTGTATATACCAAGATGGGGACATATATACCAGAATGAGGGTCATATATACAAGGATGGAGGACATACAGTGAAGGAAATAATTATCTGATCCCTTGCTGATTTTGTAAGTTTTCCCACTGACAAAGACATGAACAGTCTATAATTTTAAGGGTAGGTTAATTTTAACATTGAGAGATAGAATATCAAAAATAAAATCCAGAAAATCACATTGTATAAATTATATAAATTTATTTGCATTTTGCAGTGAGAAATAAGTATTTGATCCCTCTGGCAAACAAGACTTAATACTTGGTGGCAAAACCCTTGTTGGCAAGCACAGCAGTCAGACGTTTTTTGTAGTTGATGATGAGGTTTTCGCACATGTCAGGACGAAATTTGGTCCACTAATTTTTGCAGATCATCTCTAAATCATTAAGATTTTGAGGCTATCGCCTGGCAACTCAAAGCTTCAACTCCCTCCATAAGTTTTCTATGAGATTAAGGTCTGAAGACTGGCTAGGCCACTCCATGACCTTAATGTGCTTCTTTTTGAGCCACCCCTTTGTTGCCTTGGCTGTATGTTTTGGGTCATTGTCTTGCTGGAAGACCCAGCCATGACCCATTTTTAATGTCCTGGAGGAGAGAAGGAGGTTGTCACTCAGGATTTTATGGTACATGGCTCCATCCATTCTCCCATTGATGTGGTGAAGTAGTCCTGTGCACTTAGCAGAGAAACAACCCCAAAACATAATGTTTCCACCTCCATGCTTGACAGTGGGGATGGTGTTCTTTGGGCCATAGGCAGGATTTCTCTTCCTCCAAACACAGCATGTTGAGTTAATGCCAAAGAGCTCAATTTTTGTCTCATCTGACCACAGCACCTTCTCCCAATCACTAATAGAATCATTCAGGTGTTCATTGGCAAACTTTAGATGGGCCTGCACATGTGCCTTTTTGAGGAGGGGGGCATTGCGGGCACTGCAGGATTTTAAACCTTTACTGAGTAATGTGTTACCAATGGTTTTCTTGGTGACTGTGGTCCCAACTGCCTTGAGATATTGACAAGTTCCTCTCTCCCATGTAGTTTTAGGCTGATCTCTCACCTTCTTCATGATCAAGAATAGCCCACGAGATGAGATTTTGCATGGTGTCCCAGATCGATGTCGATTGACAGTCATTTTGTATTTCTTCCATTTTCTTACAATTGCACTAACAGTTGTATCCTTCTCACCCAGCGTCTTATGTATGGTTTTGTAGCACATTCCAGGTTTGTGCACGTCTATGATCTTGTCCCTTACATCCTTAGAAAGTTCTTTGGTCTTGCCAATGTTGTAGAGGTTAGAGTCTGATTGATTAATTGAGTCTGTGGACAGGAGTCTTTTTTAAATGTGACTGTGTAAGACAGCTGTCTCTAATGCAGGAAACAGATTGATTAGGAGCATCTAACTGGCCTGCAGGAGCCAGAACTCTTAATGATTGGTAGAGGATCAAATACTTATTTCTCACTGCAAATAAATTTATATAATTTATGCAATGTGAATTTATGGATTTTATTTTTGATATTTTATCTCTCAATGTTAAAATGAATCTACCTTTAAAATTATAGACTGTTCATGTCTTAGTCAGTGGACAAACTAACAAAATCAGCAAGAGATCAAATAATTATTTCCTTCAGTATATATACAGCTCTGGCAAAAATGAAGAGACCACTTTCAAATGTTCAGTTTGAGTAAAATATAAATTGTTCTTTAAGTCTATAAACTTCTGACAACATATCACTGAATTTCCAAGCAATAAATTTTGTATTTTTTTCTGACAAAAAACAGTGCTTTCAGACCTCAAATAAGGCAAATAAACAAGTGCATACTTATTTAGAAACAACAATACTAATGTTTTAACTCAGGAAGAGTTCTGAAATCAATATTTTGTGGAATAACCATGCTTTTTAAAAACAGCTTTCATGTGTCTTCACATGCTTGCCACCAGTCTTTTACACTGCTTCTGGTGCAAAAATGTAAGCAGTTCTTCTTTGTTTGATGGCTTGTGACTACCCATCATCCTCTTGATCACATTCCAGAGGTTTTCAATGAGGTTCAGGTCTGGAGAATGGGCTGCTCATGACAGGGTTTTGATGTTGTGGTCTCTTAATTTTTGCCAGAGCTGTATATATATCTTAACTCACATAAAAGGGAATATTGAAGAATGTGTACGTCAAAACTAGACATTTATATGGACTCACAGAAAGAGAAAATTTCAGGATAAACAAGCAAGGGCTATTCATCAATAAAAGATGTAACAGATAATGATTCATTCATGCCAAGAGGATGACTAGACCGATTACTCCTCCACCTGCACTCTATCTTGAGGATTAACATGTCCCAATTTCCCCCACAAGACAGAATTCGCACAACATTGATCACCTAAAACTGTATGTTAAACGGATTGACTGAATGTGCCATAAGAATGTGTCTAGACAAGGTAGTGTCTTCCTTGATTTAAATATAACCAACATGCTCCAGAACACATCTTCGGAATTCCCTTTTGGTCTTCCCTATATAATTCAAAGGACATTCACATGAAGCCGTATAGAACACTCCTCTAGTCTTGCATTACAGTTGCCAAATTCACGATTATGATATGTCCTATTAGTAGAGACGCTAGTAAAGGACTTACTTCTTTTTGACATATCCACATGCTTTGCAATCCCCACATTTAAAGGTATCTATAATTTTAGAATCGAGCCACATACCAATCGGTGCGCAGGAAACACACACAATGTCCTGACACAAACGGCTTGTGTCATTGGCTGCTGAAATCACATGTCCATCTCATTTAAAAAGTGGACATCTTGTTTTAGCACCATTTTGACACTGTAACAGCACAGAGAGGCTGCTCTTGACGCTGGCACTGTTCACAGCAAGATTTTAGCTACGGTAGTTAGTTAGACAGTTGTATATCAGTCAGATAGTGTAGCTAGCTAGTGTCCAGTGTGGCTGTTAAATTTACCTTCCAGCACTTTTTTTCTTTTTTGGACATTACTGAGGTCCACAAAGAAAGCCAGCTAGGCACGTGTTATGCACTGCTTCTGTTGTGCTCCATGCATGAGTATAGCATTCTAATTAATATTTTTCACTAGCTAAATGTGAAAAAGCCTTCTGTCTCCCACATTTTACCTAGTTAGCTAGGTGGTTGTATATCAGTCAGATAGTGTAGCTAGCTAGTGTCCAGTGTGGCTGTTAAATTTACCTTTCAGCATTTTTTTTTACATTACTGAGGTCCACAGACAAAGCCAGCAGGGCACATGTCGTACAAGTGCACTGCTTCTATTGTGCTCCATGCATGATAATAATATTCTAATTAATATTTTTTCACAAGCTAAATGTGAAACAGCATGCTGTATCCCACCTTGTCATTTAGTGCTGTAGTGATATAAAACTGTCTGCAGACCTAAGGCACATTAAAAAAAAACTAAACACCAAAGAAAAAAGGTCGGGAATTGAACCACCAAAATAGAGTATAATCCTTTAACAATAACAATGTTAATAATGTTTACATGTAAATAGACAAAATAACAAGCCGCTGTGCACGAAATTCAGGGGCATGAAGTTACCAATAAAATGTATATAAATAATCAATCAGCACATAAGTTATTACAGAAAAGTGTAAATGACCACAAACATAATAGCAGCAATGGCAAAGGAAAAGTGCAATGTGACAATACAGTGATCAACAAAATGTAATATAGTGGGGAAAAAGGTTTTATTCAGCCACCAATTGCGCAAGTTCTCCCACTTAAAAAGATGAGAGAGGCCTGTAATTGACATCATAGGTAGACCACAACTATGAGAGTCAAAATGAGAAAATAAATCCAGAAAATCACCTGATTGGCTGATTTGGCAAGATTTATTTTGCAAAGTATGGTGGAAAATAAGTATTTGGTCATTAACAAAAGTTCATCTCAATATTTTGCTATATATCCTTTGTTGGCAATGACAGAGTTCAAACATTTTCTGTAAGTCTTCACAAGGTTGGCACAAAATGTTGGTGGTATGTTGGCCCATTCCTCCATGCAGATCTCCTCTAGAGCAGTGATGTTTTGGCCTGTCGCTGGGCAACACGGACTTTCAAATCCCTCGAAAGGTTTTCTATGGGTTTGAGATCTGGAGACTGGCTAGGCCACTCCAGGACCTTCATATGCTTCTTATGAAGCCACTCCTTCGTTGCCCTGGTGGTGTGCTTGGGATCATTATCATGCTGAAAGACCCATCCACGTTTCAACTTCAGTGCCCTTGCTGATAGTAGGAGGAATGCGCTCAAAATCTCACTATACATGGCCCCATTCATTCTTTCATTTACACTGATCAGTCGTCCTGGTCCCTTTTGCAGAGAAACAGCCCAAAAGCATGATGTTGCCACCCCCATGCTGCTTCACAGTAGGTATGGTGTTCTATGGACGCAACTCAGCATTCTGTCTCCTTCAAACATTGCGAGTTTTGTTTCTACCAAACAGTTCTACTTTGGTTTCATCAGACCATATGACATTCTCCCAATACTCTTCTGGATAATCCACATGCTCTCTAGCAAGCTTCAGATGGGCCCGGAAATGTACTGGCTTAAGCAGGGGAAACGCCTGGCACTGCAGGATCTGAGTCCTTGGCGGCGTAGTGTGTTATTGATGGTAGTCTTTGCTATGGTGGTCCCAGTTCTATGCAGGCTATTCACTAGGTCCCCCCATGTGGTTCTGGGATTTTTGCTCACCGTTCTTGTGATCATTTTGACCCCAATGGGGTGAGATCTTGCGTGGAGCCTCAGATCAAGGGAGATTATCAGTGGTCTTGTATGTCTTCCATTTTCTTATAATGGCTCCCACAGTTGATTTCATCACACCAAGCTGCTTTACAATTGCAGATTCAGTCTTCCCAACCTGGTGCATGGCTACAATTTTGTTTCTGGTGTCCTTCAACAGCTCTTTGGTCTTCACAGTAGTGGAGTTTGGAGTGTGACTGTTTGAACTTGTTATCAGTATAAGAGACACCTGTCCACAACCTCAAACAGGTGCCATTACTACAGGTAATAAGTGGAGGACAGAGGAGCCTCTTAAAGAAGAAGTTACAGGTCTGTGAAAGCCAGAAATCTTGCATGTTTTTAGGTGACCAAATACTTATTTTCCACCATAATTTGCAAAATTAATCTTGCCAAATCAGACAAGGTGATTTTCTGGATTTGTTTTCTCATTTTAACTCCCATAGTTGTAGTCTACCTATGATGTCAATTACAGGCCTCTCTCATCTTTTTAAGTGGGAGAACTTGCACAATTGGTGGCTGACAAAATACTTTTTTCCCCACTGTATATATGGCAGTAATACACCAATGTCTACCCGCAAAGTGATCATAAAGCATAAGAAATAGGGACTAAAATAGAGTCCAAAATAGATCAAAATGAAAAGGTCAAGTCAAGAAGACTAGAGTAAAAGGGTAGTTAGTGTGGCAGTAGTGCCATGGAAATCATGGCAGGGTGAATAATCAAAAATAAAGTGCAAAGTGCTAGCACGGTATACAGAAATTTCACTGCATTAATTTAAAAAGATGAATGGCAAACAAGTCTAAACACACTACAAACACAGCACCAAAGAAGCAACTTACAAGAGGATGTTGTAACCTGCATGTCCCTGCTGCCCCCATTAAAAAAAAGTTATAATTTTCTGTTGCTAAATGTGAAACAGCCTGCTGTATCCCACGTTGTCATTTTGTGGCGGTGATATGAACCTGTCTGCAGACCTAAGGCACATTAAAATAAATTATAATTTTTCATTTTCAAAAAGTTAGACAACCTATCGAATCACACTTTGTCATTTGGTTGAGTTTAAATTAAGCTGTAGAGGTCTGAGCCAGAGGCCACAAAAAATTCTTCTGTTATTAACGTCATACAGTAAGAGACCTGACTTTAAAATATATATATCCTACAGAGCAAAACAGGAAGCTTATGCCAGATAAAATTAATCTACTTTATTGATCACAAAACAGATAAAATCTAATATAATATAAAATCATTTTCCAGTGGAGATACATGTCACAAAAGTTGAAATGTTAACAAGAAAACACATACTCAAAGAATGCCACAAAAAATGAAGTAGTTCCAAATAAGGAAAATACTATTGGTATGTTATAGGACCAAAAATATTAGTAGTTAAAACTACATATATCACCATATTAGGCATACATATACAGTATCTATCTCAAAAGGTATTCACAGATATAGATATGGTTTCTAGTACCCTGCATGTAAACAAAATGTATGAACATATGTAAACAAAACACTCTGTAGTCAACAGAACCCCCCTGGTTAAACCTTCAATAGGTTAATGAATATTTAAGTAGATTACCAACACGATCTATATATAAATCAAGTGAAAGTTCACATAGTCAAGCACAATGGTATATAGGTCAACCAACAGGGGATATCTATGAGATACCGTATATACCCATGTATAAGCCGAGATTTTCAGCCCATTTTTTAGGACTGAAAGTCCCCCTCTTGGCTTATACGCGGGTCATATACGGGGGGTCGGCGGGGAGGGGGAGCGGGGTGTCGGATCATACTCACCCCTCCGCCGGCGCGGTCTCTGCAGCCCCCCTGCTTCTCCCACGATCTCCGGCTCCTTCCTGCAGCGGTCACATGGTACCACTCATTAAAGTCATGAATATGCACAAATTCATGACTTTAATGAGTGGTACCACGTGACCGCTGCAGGACTGAAGCGCTGCGGAGACCGCCGGGAGAAGAGGAGAGGCTGCAGGGACGCGCGGCGGAGGGGTGAGTATATGCTATATTCACCTGTCCCTCGGTCCACCGCAGCGCTGCTCCCTCGGTCTGACTCCTCTGGCTGTGAATGTTCAGGCAGAGGGCGCGATGACGTCGTTAGTGCGCGCCCCGCCCCCTGCCAGATCATTCACAGCCAGAGGAGTCAGACCGAGGGAGCAGCGCTGCGGTGGAGCGGCCCGGTGACAGGTAAATATCACAGGTGCCGGGGTCCTGAGCGAGCGGTGACACCGGCACCTGTCCCCATAGCGCGCCGGTGTCACCGCCTGCTCAGGACACCGGCACCTGGCCCCGAGCGACGAGAGGTGAGTATGTCATTTTTTTTGCAGCAGCAGCAGCATATGAGGCCTATACTATGGGGCATATGGGGCATAATTGTGCAAGCATATGGGGGCATAATCTGGAGATATGGGGCATAATATGGAGCATATGGGGGCATAAGCTGTGGAACATATGGGGCATAATTTGGAGCATATGGGGGCATAATATGGAGCATATGGGGCATAATCTGTGGAACATATGGGGGCATAATCTGGAGCATATGGGGGAATAATATGGGGGCATAAGCTGTGGAACATATGGGGGCATAATCTGGAGCATATGGGGCATAAGCTGTGGAACATATGGGGCATAATCTGGAGCATATGGGGGCATAATATGGAGCATATGGGGGCATAATATGGAGCATATGGGGTATAATCTGTGGAACATATGGGGGTGAGTCGCACTGCCAGGGCCTGTGGGGTACTCGGCACCGAGCCCGTTCACTTCAATGGGGGATGTCACGGGTAGCACGGCTCGGTCCATTGCCCTGGGCGATCACCATAAAATGTGGGATCTTTACAGGGGATTAAAGTATATATACAGTTTATTCGTGACGCCACCTGTGGTACCTGGTCAGGGTGACAAGCTGCAGGATAGATCCGCTGAGGGATTGTTACTGGGCAGCAAGGTGTTAAGTCTTCCACAGGCAAGACTGGATCCCTCAGGGTATATGGGGGTGTAGGGGTGCAGGAGCAATAAGGCAGACACACACAAGGAAGTCTCTTTCTGTACCTTTACTGATGGTAGATGCAGGCACGTCCCGGGAAGCTGACAGGGTGGAGGATGCACGTCCAGTAATTCCACTGAGTAGGTGTAGGGCCTCCGTACTCCTGTATGTGTGAGTTTCTGACCTGTATGAAACGAAGTCTAACTCTGTTTTCAGCTATACGCCCGGCTGACTTTGTGATGAGGCCTTCTCGTGGATAGAACAGTGTCTCTGTATGCAGGGCCCTGCTAGCCTCCGTCTTCCTGACCCCGGTTACGTATCAGCTCTGATGGGCCCCTGTGACTTGAAGTCCCACAGGGTCTCCGGTATCACCTACTAGTCGTGTAGATGCTAGCAAGCTCGGACCCGGTGTCCGGTGGTGCAGAGTAGAGCTAAGCGATCAATGCTGTTTCAACCTCCGTTACTCTCTTTCCTTTTTCCACTCGCCTTTCGTCCTACTCTAACCTTTAACATAAGCACACTAGCAGTAGATAGCTGATTCTTCCTTCCTCTTCACAGCTCTCAAAGCGTCGGAATGCTTGCTCACTGAAAGTACTCTCAGTTGACTCAGTTCTGACCAGGCTAAAGTGGCTATCTTTCTCCACTATTACTGGCCTCCACACAATAAACTAAGTTCCAGCTGTAGTCTTCAGTCTTTCAAACACTGCAGTTCCCTTACCTTCTCCTTCTAAGGCTCTGTCTGAAGCAGCTATCAGGACCTTCCGTCAGACTGATCTATGCACATTTCAAGAGCTATCTTTCCACCTTCCAAGGGAACTAACAGTCTTTCTACGTTCTGAGGTAATCTGAGATCTGAAGTAACTCTTCCTCTCAGCTCGTCTAGGTAAAACCAACAACTAACTAACTGCTCTCTTCACAACCCTTATATATATACATACTCTTCAAGGGCTCCCTCTGGTGGCTCCAGGGAAAAGTGAAGGTGTGAATGAATATCAGGTGTGAGTGTGGGTTTACCTTCTGTGCATCCTCCTGGGTACATGTGGCTCCAGTCACAGCTGGGCTACACAGGGGCATAATCTGGAGCATATGGGGGCATAATGTGGGGGCATAAGCTGTGGAACATATGGGGCATAATCTGGAGCATATGGGGGCATAATCTGTGGAACATATGGGGCATAATCTGGAGCATATGGGGCATAATCTGGAGCATATGGGGCATAATCTTTGGATCATACGGGGGCATAATCTGTGGAATATATGGGGCATAATCTGGAGCATATGGAGGCATAATCTGTGGAGCATATTGGGCATAATCAGTGCAGCATATGGGGGCATAATCTGTGGAGCATCATATGGGGGCATAATCATTTTTCACCCTAGGCTTATACGCGAGTCAATAAGTTTTCCCAGTTTTTTGTGGCAAAATTAGGGGGGTCGGCTATTATACATGGGTCGGCTTATACATGAGTATATACTGTATATAAATTTCATACAGTGAAAAACAAATAGAGTGTGCAGATAGATATAAGCTAAAGAGCTTCAACTTTCACAGACCACAATAATTGAACCTTCACTAGTTTAAATAGATAAAAAGCAAAATAAGAACCCCCAAAAATATATGTATGTAAAAGTCCAAACAGACTTAAAATCCTTAAATATATAGATGGAATAAGGCACAATGGCCAAGCCTGCAATTATTCTGTTCCTAGTGTCATACAGTAGGGGATCTGACTTTTAAATTGTTTGGAGCATAACTTATTTGTCATACAGGCCTCATCCACACCCATTTCAACTTGGAATTTACTGTCGCTGAAATTCAGCTGTTTGCAGAGGTAGTGCAGAGCTTAAAATCTAATTTTTTGTTGCTAATACTGTGTTCCTACCACACTATCTAAGCAACATGACTGGGAAAAAGCGAGGCCATGGTGGAAGGGGAGTTATGCTTGGTGTTCATAGTGTACGTGGGATAAGTGATATTGTTTGTGAAAGCACTAGTGAAGCAACGTCATGTCCTATGCAAAGACAACAGACAACTTATGTTACTGGACAGGCTACACCACTACCTTTCTACCTTTCCTTGGCACAGCGATACGCCTTGTAGATGATGCAGAGAAAGAGCATGTAATCGAGTGGATGGCAAACACAGCTTCAAGTGGCCTCTCCTCCTCTTCCTCCACCTCAACATCATACCCAGTATAGTCCACAGTGGTGGCACCAAAATTCCCCTTGCTTCCCCCACATCCCAACTATCCAACCATTCAACTGACTGTATGGAACAACAGATGGATGAGTCTGGAGAGCTGTTCACACATTTTATGCCATGTTCATAAGAAGTGTACTCAAAAGCTTCGCAGAGTCAAAAGGAAGAAATCTGCACCGATGCCCAAAATTTTTTTAGCTTGGATGCGGGGCAGGACAAAGTACGGTCTGAACAGCATCCTGACCCTCATCATCAGACGTTAACCCCTGGGGGAGAGGTGATCCTGATGAGACTCAGATACCTGAGGCTCACGCAGACTGTACTGTGCTGTCAGGGTAAGAAGAAGGAGGAGGGTGACTCCAAGGGCAAGGAATGTGATAGCACAGAGGATGATAATGAGGTGTTAGATCCCAGTTGGCGTGAACATAGAGGCACACAGCTGAGTAGGTCTCTGAGGAGTTAGATGAGGAGGTTACATTGCGCCATCCATCGCAGACACGTAGTGATGCAGCCATGACGAGCAATGCATCCTCAGCCACAACTGAGCCTCTGACAAGCAGCATCCAAGGGTCTGCAGCTCACACGGGTGGCAAGGGTTGCCTAGCCTGAGCCTTTTTTGACACTGCAAAGGATGAGCCAACTCACGTAATCTGCAAACTTTGCAAAAAAAAAAGTGAAAAGGTAAAAGCGCAATAATTTGACTAATACATGTATGAACCTTCACATGCACCATCAACATGCTTTACTGTGGGAATCCCACTGTTCAAAAATTTGGACCAGCTGACCTCAACAACCATCAGCCACCCCATCAATTATATTTGCTGCTTCTTCCTCCTCCTCTGTTACCGTGCCAACTATTGAGATGCTGGTCTTCGACCGCAGAACCTCGGGTTCTTTACCCGCTCCAGTCACGCTGACTGAGAGTCCACCTTCAGCTGTAATGGAAGTGGACATGAATGCTGTTTTTGACCGATCTCAGAGAACAAGCACACCACAAGTTTCTCGATTCACCATAACATCTCCGCCTGCACCTCTTTCACAGTCCAGCAGTTTGTCTGGTTCACTGTACTCCGCCCTCTCTCCGCACTGCAGCCAGCCCACAGTTCCGCAGTTGTGATAATGTAAAAGATTGTTTCCTCCTACGCATGACAAAACTAAGAGGTTGAACTTCAATATCTCCAATCTGTTGGCCATGGAAATGCTGCCTTTCTGCCTGGTAGATGCAGATTGTTTCTGAAAGCTGATGGCCGTTGCAGTTCCTAATATCAATTATCCGGTCGCCATTACTAAAAATGCTGTGCCTGCGCTACACCAGCACATCGCAGACAACATCAGCCATTCCTTGACAAAATCTCTGTTTGCTAGGGTGTATTAACCCACAGACACTTTGACGAGTAAGCATGGCCAAGGGCATTAGATCTTGCTGTCTGGGCACTGGGTGACTGGTGGCTGTGGGGACAGGTGTTGCTCCACAAGTCTGGGAATCCCCAAGGCTTGCAGGACAAACCTCTACATTTAACAGTTCCTCCACTGCTTCTGTCTCCTCTATCTCCACTAGGGACTCCACCTGTGCCCTCAACCTCTGCCTTAACGAGACATGCGTTCCAACAGTGCAGAGCAAATCCCCACCACCTCCATACTGCAAAGCCAGGGCTCACCACAATCAGGCTGTATTAAAATTTATGTGCCTTGGAGATCGCATTCATACAACACACTGAAGTGTTGTGGACAGCTTTCCAGGCTAAGTTTGATCAATGGCTGTCTCCGCTGAACCTGCATCCAGAGAAGGCTGTGTCCGATAACAGTGTGTACCTGGTGGCGGCCCTATGGCGAGGCAAGCTCACACACGAGTCTTGCATGGCTCACATCCTCAACCTGGTGGTACAGCACTTTGTCCGCCACTATTGTGGCCTGGGTGAGCTGCTCCAGAAAGCACGTAAGTTGTGTGCTCTTTTCCGCTGTTTGCACCACTCTGGTAATTGACTTGCATTGATACAGAAGTCTATGTCCATGCCAGTTAACAGGTTGATATGCGATATGCCAACATGGTGGAATTCCACTCTGCACATGTTGCAGCTACTGTGGCAACAGCAACGATCCCTGACGCAGTATGTCATGTCATATAGCCTGGGCCAATGCAGTACAAACGTGGTGCATATCACGTTTACAGAGTGGGAACATATTAAGGACCTCTGCACCCTTCTGCACAGTTTCAAAATGGCTAATAAGATGGTTAACGCTGACGACGCAATAAAAAGCATCACTATACTATTCCGGTCATCTACAGCTCTGGCAACAATTAAGAGACCACCACATCTAAACCCTGTCATGGGCAGCCCATTCTCCAGACCTGAACCCCATTGAAAACCTCAGGAATGTAATCAAGAGGATGATGGATAGTCACAAGCCATCAAACAACGAAGAACTGCTCAAATTTTTGTGCCAGAAGCAGTGTGAAAGACTGGTGGAAGCATGCCAAGATGCATGAAAGCTGTTTTTAAACATCATGGATATTCCACAAAATATTGATTTCTGAACTCTTCCTGAGTTAAAACATTAGTATTGTTGTTTATAAATGATTACAAACTTGTTTTCTTTGCATTATTTAATGTCTGAAAGAGCTGGGTTTTTATTTTAATTTTGACCATTTTTCTTTGTCAGAAAAAAAATACAAAATTTATTGCATGGAAATTTAGAGACATGTTGTCAGAAGTTTATAGACTAAAAGAACAATTTACATTTTACTCAAAAATATACCTATAAAGAGAAAAATCAGACAAACTGAACATTTGAAAGTGGTCTCCTAATTTTTGCCAGAGCTGTATATGCTGGAATAGACTTTGATTAGCCTGCGGAGGAGATGGTGGTCCCAGAAGAAGAGGAGGAAGCAGAGGAGGATGCGGAAGGGATAACATTGTCTCTATGTTCAAGACTATCGTGACACAGACGGGTGCCAAGGGAGGGTGGATTACTGCGATCGAGGGGAGCTGGTGATAACAGACAAACTTATCGAAGGTGCAAGATCCGAGAAACAAATGGAGAAGGAAGAGATGATGGGCGAGCAACTGTCAAATGAAGAGGATAATCCTCCCCTCTCTGTTCATGATTGGCGGGAGGGGACAGAGGAAACGAGCCTCATTGTTACCCAGCCACCAACACAGCATGGGCCTGGACCTCATGGTAGAGCCTGGCATATGAGTGCCTTCTTACTGCACTATCTGCAACAGGATCCCTATATAGTTATGATTTGGAATAATGCTTGCTGACTACTGGGTTGCCACTCTATTAGATCCACATTATAAAACCAAATTTTGCCAGATGATTCGCGCCCTAGAAAAGGACCCGCAAATGCAATAGTATCGAAACACGCTTTTACACAATCTTAACAGAGCTTTCCCCTAAGACAGCAGTGAAGCACACAGTTCACATCGCAACTCTACACTTCCAACCTCCGGCACGTCAATTCGTCAATGCCAAAAAATTAGCAGCAGCAGTGGTGGAAGTGGAATAAGCAACTTCTGTGAGTCCTTTGACATTTTTTTTTAGACCAACTCGTGCACCAGTACAACAGAGTCCAAGTCTTACCAGCACAACAGAGTCCAAGTCTTACACATGGTGAACAAATTAGGAGGATGGTGCAGGAGTATCTAGAACTGAATATAAATACCATAGAGGAGGGTTTGGACCCTTTCACATTTTGGTCTTCCAAAATGGATGAGTGGCCTAAACTCGCCTCACACGCTTTGGAGGTTTTATCGTGCCTGCCAGCCAGCGTACTCGCAGAATGTGTCTTCAGCGCTGCTGATGGTGTCCTGACGGACAAGCGCAGGCGGTTGTTCCCTGAAAGTGTAGTCCGCCTCACTTTCATTAAGCTGAACAAGTCATAGATCTTCAAGGACTTTTGCATGCCAATCGCAAACTGTACAGACTAGGTGATATTGCATTTTTTACTGTGATGCATTAATGTCACGTAACTGCACTCTGTGATATCTTTAGTGTGGCTTCTGTGCCTGCTGTGGCTGCTGCTGATGTTAACACAAATTTGTGGAAATGTGAACAGTCATGGTTGGTCTACATCTGCTGGGTTAGCTGTAGTGGAAGACATCTCGGTCCCAATTACACTATTTCTATTCTCGTGACAGTTATTCCACTTCGGTGGTGTCAGGTCCTCATTTTTTAAAATGTGAACCCTCCTGGATGTGTGTCTATCTGCTGGATTGGGTTTAGTGGAAGACCGGTCGATCCTTATTATACTGTTTCTTCTGTGGTGAAATTGATGCCACTTCTGTGGTGTAAGGCCCACATTTGTTTAAATGTGAACACTCCTGGTTGGGTGTCCATCTGCTATATTGGGTTTAGTGGAAGACCTGTCGGTCCCTATTATACTATTTTTACTGTGGTGAACTTGATGTCACTTTGGTGGTGTCTGCCAATAATTTTTGGAAATGTGAACAATTCTAGTCGGGTCTCCTTCATGCGTGTTGCCTGCAGCAGTAGGCCACCGACACCATCAGGCCTCCACTTCTGTGGACTCAACTAATTCGTTTTACTATCCTTAAAATTTTCTGACAATGTTGTCTACAAAACTGATATTTATGGCACCTGAGTGTGGCTCAGCATGAAATCAGGTAGAGGTGTTGCATGTGGTATCAGGGCTCCCAGCAAAGGTGGCCTACACTGATCCCTCACCCACCTCGTCTTACTGTGACATTCAATTGAAAGTTGTAAATGCTGTCCCAGACCCCGATGCCTCATGCCTGCCTGATTGCTGCAGTTCCATGCTAAAATGTGTACTGTGGGTGAATTGAGGTCACTTTCCTGGTGTCTGTCCCTCATTTGATGTGTTTTGGCAGCATTAGGGGCTGTTATAAGGTGTTGTGCATGCGTTTGCTTCTGCCTCCCATTGAGTTGAATGGCGTTCGGTTATGTTCGGTGAATTTGCTACGAATTAATCATCTAATATTGCAAATTCGGCGATCATCATCTGAACTGAACATTGAATAATTCGCTCATCTCTAATCCTGACACTATTCATGTGTGGTGTTTCTTTTCATACAAAGGTGTGGGCTCACTCACAATTTTGCCAAAGAACACTGCCCAGAATAAAGAATGGTATCTAAACATCCTCCAGTAGCAACTTTTCCCAATAATCCAGGAGCAATTTGGTGTTGACCAATGCTTTTTCCTGCATAATGGAGACAATGTCACAAGGCAAAAGTAATAGCAAAGTTTCCCAGATGAATAACACATTGAAATTTTGGGCCCATAAACAGTAAGATCCCCAGATCTCAATTTATGACAACGTTTGGTCAATCCTCAAAAAGTGGGTGGACAAACAAAATTACAGAAATTGTTACAAACTCTTAACACTGGTGAGGGAAGAAAGGTCAGTATTTAGCTCAGAAGCTGATATCTGGCATGCAGAATGCTTATAAATTAATGATCATTGCAAAATTATTTCCTTAACCCCTCTCTGACATTAGACGTACTATCCCGTCCATAAAACCCGTGCCATTCTGCCCATGGACGGGATAGTACGTCATAGGCGATTAGCTGCGCTACTGAGGGGAGCGCAGCTAATCGCCGCCGGGTGTCAGCTGATTATCACAGCTGACACCCGTGACTGTGTGTCATGAGCGGTCACGGACCGCTCCCGGCACATTAACCCCTAGCACACCGCGATCAAACATGATCGCGGTGTACTGGGGGCACAGGGAGGATCGCGCAGGGTGGGGGCTCCCTGCGCGCCCCCCTGAGACCCTCAGACCAGCGCGATGTGATCGCGCTGTTCTGAGGGCTTCCTCCCTCCCAGGACCCGGATCCAAGCCTGCTGCACTGCCTGAGCGATCGCTGGTGTGACAGTGTGCTGTGCACACTGTCACACCAGCGATTTGATAAAATACAGTGATGTCCCACCCTTGGACAAAGTAAAAAAGTTAAAAAAATAAAAATAAACATGTTATAAAAAAAAATCCAAAATAAATAAAAAAAAAAAAAAATATTCCCCAATAAATTCATTTCTTCCTGTAAATAAAAAAACCAAAACAATAAAAGTACACATATTTGGTATCGCCGCGTCCGTAACGACCCCCCCTATAAAACTGTCCCACTAGTTAACCCCTTTAGTGAACCCCTTAAAAAAAAAAAAAAAACCGAAGCAAAAAATCAATGCTTTATCATCATACCGCTGAACAAAAAGTGGAATAACGCGCGATCAAAAAGACCGATATAAATAAACATGGTACCGCTGAAAACGTCATCTTGTCCCTCAAAAAACAAGCTGCCATACAGCATCATCAGCGAAAAAATAAAAAAGTTATAGCTCGCAGAATAAAGCGATGCAAAAATAATTATTTTTTATATAAAATTGTTTTTATTCTATAAAAGCGCCAAAACATAAAAAAATGATATAAATGAGGTATCGCCATAATCGTACTGACCCGAGGAATAAAACTGCTTTATCAATTTTACCACACGCGGAACAATAAAAACGCCTCCCCCAAAAGAAATTCATGAATTGCTGATTTTTGTTCATTCTAACCTCCCAAAAATCGAAATAAAAAGCGATCAAAAAATGTCACCTGCTCAAAAATGGTACAAATAAAAACGTCAACTCGTACCGCAAAAAATAAGACCTCACATGACTCTGTGGGCCAAAATATGCAAAAATTATAGCTCTCAAAATGTGGCGATGCAAAAAACTATTTTTGCAATAAAAAGCGTCTTTTAGCGTGACAGCTGCCAATCATAAAAACCCGCTATAAATAGTAAATCAAACCCCCCTTTATCACCCCTTTAGTTAGGGAAAAATAATAAAATTAAAAAAATGTATTTATTTCCATTTTCCCATTAGGGTTAGGGTTAGGGTTGGCGCTAAAGTTAGGATTAGGGTTAGGGTTGGGATTAGGGGTGTGTTAGGGTTAGGTTTGTGGTTAGGGTTGGGACTAGGGTTAGGAGTGTGTTGGGGTTAGGGTTGGAGTTAGAATTGGGGGGTTTCCGCTGTTTAGGCACATCAGGGGCTCTCCAAATGTGACATGGCGTCTGATCTCAATTCCAGCCAATTCTGCGTTGAAAAAGTCAAACGGTGCTCCTTCACTTCTGAGCTCTGCCATGCGTCCAAACAGTAGTTTATCCCCACATATGGGGTATCAGCGTACTCTGGACCCCAAGAGTTATTGTGCAATTTGTCCTATTTCTTCTATTACCCTTGGGAAAATAAAAAACTGGGGGCGAAAATATCATTTTTGTACAAAAAAAATTATTTTGTTTTTACGGCTGTACATTATAAACTTCTGTGAAGCACTTGGGGCTTCATAGCGCTCACCACACACCTAGATAAGTTCCTTGTGGGGTCTATTTTCCAAAATGGGGTCACTTGTTGGGGATTTCCACTGTTTAGGCGCATCAGGGGCTCTCCAAATGCGACATGACGCCCCCAGACCATTCCATCAAAGTCTGCAATCCAAAACGTCACTACTTCCCTTCCGAGCCCCGACGTGTACCCATACAGTAGTTTTCTCCCACATATTGGGTATCAGCGTACTCAGGACAAATTGGGCAACAACTTTTGGGGTCCAATTTCTCCTGTTACCCTTGTAAAAATAAAATATTGGGGCGAAAAAATATTTTTGCAAAAAAAAAAAAAGATTTTTTATTTTTACGGCTGTGTGTTATAAACTTCTGTGAAGCACTTCGGGGTTCAAAGTGCTCACCACACATCTAGATAAGTTCCTTGTTGGGTCTATTTTCCAAAATGGGGTCACTTGTGGGGGGTTTCCACTGTTTAGGCGCATCAGGGGCTCTCCAAATGCGACATGACGCACCCAGACCATTCCATCAAAGTTTGCAATCCAAAACGTCACTACTTCCCTTCCGAGCCCTGACGTGCGCCCATACAGTAGTTTTCTCCCACATATTGGGTATCAGCGTACTCAGGACAAATTGGACAACAACTTTTGGGGTCCAATTTCTCCTGTTACCCTTGTGAAAATAAAATATTGGGGGCGAAAAAATCATTTTTGTAAAAAAAAAAAGATTTTTTATTTTTACGGCTGTGCGTTATAAACTTCTGTGAAGCACTTTGGGGTTCAAAGTGCTCACCACACATCTAGATAAGTTCCTTGTGGGGTCTATTTGCCAAAATGGGGTCACTTGTGGGGGTTTCCACTGTTTAGGTGCATCAGGGGCTCTCCAAATGTGACATGACGCCCCCAGACCATTCCATCAAAGTCTGCAATCCAAAACGTCACTACTTCCCTTCCGAGCCCCGACGTGTGCCCATACAGTAGTTTTCGCCCACATATTGGGTATCAGTGTACTCAGGATAAATTGGACAACAACTTTTGGGTTCCAATTTCTTCTGTTACCCTTGTGAAAATAAAATATTGGGGGCGAAAAAATCATTTTTGTAAAAAAAAAAAAAGATTTTTTATTTTACGGCTGTACGTTATAAATTTTAGTGAAACACCTGGGGGTTCAAAGTTCTCACCACAGATCTAGATAAGTTCCTTGAGGGGTCTAGTTTCCAAAATGGTGTCATTTATGGGGGTTTCCACTGTTTAGGCAGATCAGGAGCTCTCCAAACACGACATGGCGTCCAGCCAATTCTGCGTTAAAAAAGTCAGACGGCGCTCCTTCCCTTCCAAACTCTGCCATGCACCCAAACAGTGGTTTACCCCCACATATGGGATATCAGCGCACTCAGGACAAATTGCACAATAACTTTTGGAGTCTTGTTACCCTTGGAAAAATAAAAATTGGGGTGAAAAGATCATTTTTGTGGAAAAAATATGATTTTTAAATTTTACGGCTCTACGTTATAAACTTGTGTGAAGCACTTGGGGGTTCAAAATGCTCATCAAAAATCTAGATAAGTTCCTTAGGGGGTCTAGTTTCCCAAATGGGGTCATTTGTGGGGGGTTTCCACTGTTTAGGCACATCAGGGGCTCTCCAAATGCAACATGGCATCCAAACTCAATTCCAGCCAATTTTGGTTGGAAAAAGTCAAATGGTGCTCCTTCCATTCCGAGCTCTGCCGTGCGCCCAAACAGTGGTTCCCCCCACATATGGGGTATCAGCGTACTCAGGACAAATTGTACAACAACTTATGTGGTCCAATTTCTCCTGTTACCCTTGGGAAAATAAAAAATTAGTGACTAAAAGATAATTTTTGTGGGAAAAAAATAGGATTTTTTATTTTCATGCCCGGGCATTATAAACTTGTGTGAAGCACTTGGGGGTTCAAAGTGCTCACCAAAGATCTAGATAAGTTCCTTAGGGGGTCTAGTTTCCAAAATGGGGTCACTTGTGGGGGGTTTCCACTGTTTAGGCTCATCTGGGGCACTGCAAACGGAACATGACCCCCATTAACGTCTGCATTCCAAAACGTTACTACTTCCTTTCCAAGCCCTGCCGTGCGCCCAAACAGTTTTCCCCCCCACATATGGGGTATCAGCGTACTCAGGACAAATTGGACAACAACTTTTGGGGTCCAATTTCCTTGGGAAAATTCAAAAATTTGGGACTAAAAAATCATTTTTGTGGAAAATTGATTTTTTTTTTTCACACCCAGGCTTTATAAACTTTTGTGAAACACTTGAGGGTTCAAAGTGCTCACAACAGATCTAGATAAGTACCTTAGGTGGTCTAGTTTCCAAAATGGTGTCACTTGTGGGGGTTTCCACTGTTTAGGCGCATCAGGGGCTCTCCAAACGCGACATGGCATCCAATCTAAATTCCAGCCAATTTTAGTTTGAAAAAGTCAAACGTCGCTCCTTCCCTTACGAGCTCTGCCGTGTGCCCAAACAGTGGTTTTCCCTCACATATGGGGTATTGGCGTACTCAGGAGAAATTGCATAACAACCTTATCTGTCCATTTTCTCCTTTTACCCTTGTGAAAATAAAAAAAAAGTTTGTAAAAGATAATTTTTGTGGCTAAAAAGTAAAATATTCATTTTTTCCTTCCACGTTGCTTTAGTTACTGTGAAGCACCTGAAGGGTTAATAAACTTCTTGAATGTGGTTTTGAGTACCTTGAGGGGTGCAGTTTTTAGAATGGTGTCACTTTTGGGTATTTTCTGCCATATAGACCCCTCAAAGTGACTTCAAATGTGAGGTGGTCCCTAAAAAAAATGGCTTTGTAAATTTTGCTGTAAAAATGAGAAATCGCTGGTCAACTTTTAACCCTTATAACTTCCTAACAAAAAAAAAGTTTGGTTCCAAAATTGTGCTGATGTAAAGTAGACATGTGGGAAATGTTTTTAACTATTTTGTGTGATATATTTCTCTGTTTTAAGGGAATAAAAATTCAAAGTTTGAAAATTGCAAAATTTTAAAAATTTTCGCCATATTTGCGTTTTTTTCAAAAATAAACGCAAGTTATATCGAAGAAATTTTACCACTAACATGAAGTACAATATGTCACGAGAAAACAATCTCAGAATCGCGAAGATCCTTTGAAGCGTTCCAGAGTTATAACCTCATAAAGAGACAGTGGTCAGAATTGTAAAAATTGGCCCGGTCATTAACGTGCAAACCACCCTTGGGGGTGAAGGGGTTAAACTTGATATATTTGGCAATAAAGTTTAAAACCTTATGAAATACTTAGAATTGTACTTCAATAACCATAGAAAATCTGACTACAAGATTTAAAAACAATGAATTGGAAAACTTTGAGAAAAAGAAAATTTGTGACAGTCTCAAAACTTTTGTCCAAGACTCTATTTTCAGTATCAGCTTTTTTATGTGAATTTTAGGGGACGTGGTCTTCTCAGGTAGCATTGTTATTTTTAAAGGGAGTGGTGTTTTACTGACTGATTCCCTATAAAGGTTTTGTCCACTTACGAAAGGCTCCAGAGTGCTGCATAAAATAAAAAAATATGCATATTTACCTCTTGGACCTATGCTGCTCTTCTGCTCTGAGTCCTATGTGGCACCCTAGCCTGTAGCGCCACAAAATACCTTCTTGTGTAATCTAATTTATCTGTATTGCCAGCTATGGTGAGGACTAAGTTCTCTATTGGTATAACTGCATCCACACATTTTACACGATCCCTTACTGGGAGATTGGGCACTTTTGCTTGAACCAGGAAGTGTGCACGATCCCTGAAGGGGGAGGAGGTGTTTCTGAGAGGTTACATTGTGCAGAGCAGTGAAGATGTAGGAAGAAGTAGAAACATGGAGAAGGCAAAGGAGAGGAGTGTGCTCTTCCTGCCAGGACAAGCTGCATGAGGCAGGGTATCAGTCCCTAGAGCACAGAGACTTCCAGGGCCCATGCTAAACTTAAAGACTACTCGGTTTTCATTTAATGAGCAGTAGTGTGCTTTTGCCCAGGAGCTCAGCAGGGCATAGAATCAGGGACACTGCTGCAAAAGAGAGTGTTTGCCACATGATTCGAGCTGCCTGCTCCCTGGAAGGGATCACAGATCCAGTAACTGTTTACCTTGCATCCCTGGGGGTACAAGGAAGCATTTACCAGAGGTATAATTAGTAGCAGGAAGGCTACACAACCTTACAGCAGAGAAACTGAACCCTCACAATGCAAGTCTGAGCAACACCCTGTATGTGAATTGTTTAGAAGTTTTTGGAACTTTTTGCAGGACTGCAGTAAAAGGTACAAACTGGTCATTACCCTGTCTAATGCTGATTATTCTCTGCTGCACCATTCCTGCTCCAACTCCCCTAAGAGCCAGCCCTAGTTGGGAAGGGGTTAATTATCTGGCACTGTCATCACCACCTAACTCCCACTGACCCTCATCAGTGCCGGCCTTACCAGGCCAAACATCCCAACTGGCGTCACAGACCTTTTTAATTATTTTATTATTAACCCCCACAATTGACAAAGACTGACAAGTGCCCCCGGTCGGACCATACCAGCACTCGGACCGACGTGCACCAGTAGCGTGACCGCATCAGCCTTGCCGGTGCGGCGCATCTACATCAGCCGCAGGACACATGACATAAGCTAATGACGCGCACATGGTACCAGGGCTATGGGGTACTCGGCACCGAGCCCGTTGAAGTCTATGGGGAATGTCACTGGCAGCAGAGCTCGGTCCGTGGCCCTGGACGCTCATACAATGGGGAATATATTTACAGGGGATTGTAGTAATAGTTGTTCGTGACGCCACCTGTGGTTTCTGATCAGATAGACCAGCGCTGCAGGGTTAATCTTCTGAGGGGATGTTATTAGGCAGCTAGATGTTAAGTCCCCCACAGGTGGGACTGTTCCCTCAAAGTCAATGGTGTTGCAGATAAGAAGTCAGTCACACACACAGTTCAGTCTCTTTCCATACCTTTACTGGTAGATGTTGCAGGTATGTCCCGGGAAGCTGGTCAGGTTGGAGAATGCACATTCAGGGAATTGCTGAGCAGGTTTAAGGCCTCCTTTCTCCTTAATGTGTATGTGAGTCCTAACTTGCATAAAGTCAAGTTTAACTCTTACTGTAGCAGCTACGCCCGGCTGACATTGTGGTAGAGCCTTCTCTGTCTCTGATAATCAGATGTTGGAAAGAACGAAGTCCTTCTAAGCAGTACACTTGCTAAAAGTCCTTGTTCTCCCTGACTCCAGTTACGTATCAACACTTAGGGCTACCCTCTGCGACTTGAAGTCCAGCAGGGCCTCCGGATTTTCTATCACTAGCCGTGAAGTACTAGCAATGCTTCGGACCCGGTGTCCGGTCAATTTAGTGAAGGTGATCTGTCACCTGAGTCACTTGTCCTTCTTTCACCACTCGCCTGTCGCCCTGCTCTTACCCTTAACATAAGCACGGGTAGCAGTAGATGTAGTAGTCAGCTGTTCTTCAAAGCTCACTGACCTGCTCTCAGTTGGCTCGTTGTTATAACTGCAGTAGTTCCCTTCCTTCTTTCCTTCAAAGACTCTGTCCAGAGCAGCTCACAGGACGTTCCGTCAGACTGTATACATGCTGTAGCTCCGAGAGTCACTTTCCACGTTCTTAGGGAACACAGGCAGCTTGTTCTGAGATAGCGGCTTCAGATGTAGCTCTGACTAGGCTAGAGTGATTTCCTCCACTCGTACTAGCCTCCACTTCTGCTCAAGATGAACTACCTGAGCTCTGTCAGGAATCAGTCTTCTCTCCTCTCCCTCCAAGACCAGAACTTGAACTAACTCACTCTAGCTCAGACTGAGCTCTGACAGGAATCCTCTCACTCTGGTGTCCTGAGGAGAACTGAACTGTCTGAGGTACAACCAACAACTAGAATAGCTGTCTGGCTAGAATGCCTACTGCTGCATTTCTCCACTCCCCTAAATACCTGAATCTAAGGGGCTCCCTCTGGTGCTAATGTTGGGAAGTGTGAGATGTGAATGAATATCAGGTTTTCACAATTACCTTCCTGTGCACTCTCCAGGAAACATGTGTACCAAGCGCAGCTGGGCCACACACTAAAGGTACTGCCACACTTAGTGATCTCGTTAGCGATCTCAATAACGACGCAAGCTAATGAGATCGTTTGTGAGATCTCTTTTAGGTCGCTATTAGCTGCCAAACAGGAGATCTCATAAACGACTCATCAGCGGTCAGCGATCTCTTTAACGACTTTGGCGGTCGTTAGGATGTCATTAGCATGTACTGAGCGCTTCTGATTCATAGGAATTTCCAGCATCGCTCCTGCTCTCTGCGTCCTGCTAGCCTGCTTTGCAACTGCTGCGATCCTCTCTGTGACGCAAAAGAGAACTTACAGATATTGCGATCCATTCCGTGACGCTAAACCCATATGCGACACAAACGAGGTCGTTCGCAAAAGGTGCCAAACACAGCGATGTAGGCTCACCAGCAGGACGCCAACGATCAAAAAATGGTCCAGAACTCTAGTGAACGATCAACGAGATCACAGCAGGGGCCACATAGTTGCTACATGCCACACACAGCTAAGTCGCTAACGAGATCGCAAAATAGTGACGTTTTAGTGATCTCGTTTGCGATCTCGTTTGCGATCTCGTTTAGTGTGGCATACCCTTTAGTCTTGACCACTTCAGACTTCACAATTCAGTCAGGTCAGAGGTCTACTAGCAGACAACCCCTTTAACATTTTAAATGAAAAGAAATGTAATTATACATTTTACAATCTAACAGACATTACGTTACAATCCTTGACAGTTAAAAAACTAATAAGCGAAAACTCAGTTTCAATGATTGAAACAAATAGTGCATCTCTCAATTTAATGTTTTGACAGATATTACATGTGTCAGATTGTTATGTATTTGTGTTACATATTTTTCATTAAAATCATTGTAAAGCATGAATACAAATAGGAACTAAGTAAATGTTAAAAAAAATTTCAGCTTGACTTGGGAATTGGTTCAGCAGAGCATGAAATAGACTGGCATTTTAATGTACAGGAATTCTTTTATTAGATATAGTAGATAAAACAATGTATAGCTGCATCAGATTACCAGCAGATTCTAACTTATAAGTAAAGCCACTGCAAAACTTTTTAACTAGATGAAGATAAAGAAACCAGGAATAAAAAAGAGTGACCTGTTGGAAGTTGTGACCCTAGCCTTGGGAAATCCATGAAACAACTTAAAAAGTAGAAGCAATTTAACTAAGGAAGGGTCTCTCAAAGGGAAAAGGAAAATGGTCATACTGTGAAGTTATTGAACATTCTGGATATGTTTGTTAGACATGAACTGCATCTAGAAGTATTTGGCCTTTAACAGATTGTTCAAGAAGGTTCTACAATTCTCAACAGCAATAGTATAAGTTAAATAATGGGTCATGCATGGGGCAGGGACTGGCAACAGGCGCCAGCCCCAACAGTATAGAGTTCCTTGTGTAAGAAAAGTATATGGGTCCCTTGTTTTCCATTCACAGCTTTATAAAATTGGATGAGAGTGAGTGTAGTAGCTTACATGTGATCTAGTTTTATGGAGAACTATACTTTTCAAGGTAGCAGTGGACCCTCCTTGTCTACAGGACCCCTGTGCAGCTGCACAGGTTTCACATATGGCATGTTAGGCCCTGTTTGTATAAAGTTACAAATGCATAAAAACATAAAGAACAACTATTAATAAATGTAATAAACAAAACAAGTCAGAGAAAAAACAAAAAAATTGAGCTTGGTTTAAGTTGGTATACATGCAGCATAGAAACGCATGTTCACATCGGCCATAAAACATATAAACCTACAAAAAACAAAATGAGCCAAAACCCTGCTGTAACTAAATAAGTAAAATGCAAAAGTGCATTTAAATAACAGAGTTCTTAGGAATACTGTTTTTGATCCAAAATAGCATAAAAGCCATCCCACCATGACAAGGTGACTCTGATCGGGACGGTCCTATGCTGTCTAATATTAATAACCTTACTATGTGTCAAAGTTGACCTCAGTGTGTGAATAAGGGCAGACAAAAGGACCGGGTCCCAACCAGTGGGCACCAGTCAGCGGAAGCATTTAAATGTAATTTCCAGCTCAGGAGAGGGAGGCCACATCCTGGCTTGCACAGTATGCAAAAATACAAAAAATAAACACAAAAATTGAGCTTGGTTTAAGTTGGTATACATGCAGCACATAAACACATGTTCACATAGGCCATAAAACATACAAAACCTACAAAAAACGAAATGAGCAAAAACCCTGCTGTAACTAAATAAGTAAAAAGCAAAAGTGCATTTAAATAACACAGAGTTCTTAGTAATACTGTTTTTGATCAAAAATAGCATAAAAGCCATCCCACCGTCGACAAGTTTTGAGATTTCAATTCAGAGATTTTTTTTACAGGATCTCGTAGTTTTCCTAATCCTTTCTTAGCTATACAATTCTGGAAATGCGGTATTATATAACTTGTACATTTTAATTTGCACCGAATAGCATTCTGTGGAGTCAGAATTAATACTATCCTAAAATATTTGATGATGTATTTTAATTTAGTTATATAATGCTATTAACATCTAATGTGCTTGGTTATATAATATAGATAAACAAAACCCAAGCAGTTCTAGAGTTTTCCTTCCATTAGGTAAGCATATTCTTGACTATTAAATGCTGATGGACTTTTGACCCTGTAAACTCTATAGAGATGTGTTTATTTAATCAAAACAAAAGATGTTAATGGTAATTATACTCAGAATTTTGCTGTATTTGTTTAAGACAATGTAAAACCGAGAAAACAAAAATATTTTAAATGTGCATATGAACGTTATTTAGATTTGTACTCCCTAATAACCTATAATCTATAACTACATATTGTGTGATTTTAACCCCTTCAACACCTTGTGATTTTCCTTTCCGAGTTTTCATTTTTTGCTCCCCTTTTTCAAGACCCATAACTTTTTACTTTTCCATAAATATATCCATATGAGGACTTGTTTTCTGTGGAACGAGTTGTACTTTTGAATAACACCATTGATTTTACCATAAAATATACTGAATCACAGACAAAAAAAACTCATGTAACTCCAATTTATGAAAATACAAAAATGCTTTTATTGAAACACAATAGAGATAAAAAAGTATAGGCAATACCACAGATACAGGAAATGGGAATCAACTGGAATACAACCAATGGACAAAATACACCATGAGGTAATCAAATGTATATGATATTCTTGCACCAAAATACATCATAAAAATATATATAAGACATATTTATCAAAAACATCTTAAGAAATAGCAATAACATGCCGCAAAAATACAGCTTGTGATAAAAAAGCTGAAAGTTCAGCTAGGTACACAATGGTGCAAGACAGAGCTTTATTAGCAAGATGATCAAAACCCCAATAATGATTTCATATAGAAAGTAACAACATACAAAAACATGGCATAATTGTCTATGTAATATGTAAAGGCATAGTTACCAGGATAGGAGGTAACATATTTTAACACCAAATCTATAGTGGAAGGTGCCACCCATAGACAAGAAGTGAAAGAAAAGATGGTTGTATAAAATGTAATTCTTTATTAATACTTAATATTTAAAACATTGAACAATAAAAGAAATATGATAGAGTAAGGGAGACTCCACAAGAAGGGAGAAACAAAACGCCACGTGATACACCATAAACAATATATATGCTTGAATAACAATTTAGGATTTATGATCCACTTGTAATCACCTATAGCGCTATAAACATAGCTGGGCACATATAATTCAATACAGGGGCAATATGCTTCCTATGTACTAAAAGTGCATTGATAGTGCCAATATTGTGGTAGAAATCCTTGAAATGCTTATATCTCCCCCATGAAAATATGCAGAAAAGTGCTAAGGCGGTGAATGGGGTATATCCCAAAATTGGATTATAATAAAGCAAATTAGCTTAAAGAGATTTGAGTGTCAAATACTCCATATCACGTACCTATGCACCCAAGATGAAATTTGCTGGTGGGGGAAAGCGCATTAATGGCGATGCAGTGGCGTCCTGTCTCCCGCGCCCGACGGGCACCGTTTCGTGTAGTCACTTCTTCCGGGGCGTGGATGTCTCCCTTACTCTATCATATTTCTTTTATTGTTCAATGTTTTAAATATTAAGTATTAATAAAGAATTAAATTTTATACAACCATCTTTTCTTTCACTTATTGTCTATGGTGGCACCTTCCACTATAGATTTGGTGTTAAAATGGTATTTTGAAGTGTCCCCCGCCTTCTTTATATAGGACTATGGGAATAATTAGGAGGTAACATAGTAACATAGTAACATAGTTATTAAGGTTGAAGGAAGACTTTAAGTCCATCTAGTTCAACCCATATCCTATCCTAACCTGCCCTAACATGTTGATCCAGAGGAAGGCAAAAAAAAACCCAAGTGGCAAACAGTAAGCTTCACATTGGGGAAAAAAATTCCTTCCCGACTCCACATACGGCAATCAGACTAGCTCCCTGGATCAACGCAGTATCTAAGAAACTAGTGAATATAGCCTGTAATATTATACTTTTCAAGAAAGCCATCCAGTCCCTTCTTAAATTTTAGTAAGGAATCACTCATTACAACATTAGACGGCAGAGAGTTCCATAGTCTCACTGCTCTTACAGTAAAGAATCTGCGTCTGTGATTATGGCTAAACCTTCTTTCCTCCAGACGTAGAGGATGCCCCCTTGTCCCCGTCACAGGTCTAAGAGTAAAAAGATCATTAGAAAGGTCTTTGTACTGTCCCCTCATATATTTATACATTGTAATAAGATCACCCCTAAGCCTTCGTTTTTCCAAACTAAATAACCCCAAGTGTAATAACCTGTCTTGGTATTGCAGACCCCCCAGTTCTTTAATAACCCTGGTCGCTCTTCTCTGCACCCGCTCCAGTTCAGCTATGTCTTTCTTATACACCGGAGACCAGAGCTGCACACAGTATTCTAAGTGTGGTCGCACCAGTGACTTGTATAGAGGTAAAATTATGTTCTCCTTATGAGCATCTATGCCTCTTTTAATGCATCCCATTATTTTATTTGCCTTGGCAGCAGCTGCCTGACATTGGCCACTAAATGTGAGTTTGTCGTCCACCCATGCACCCAGGTCTTTTTCAGTGACAGTTTTGCCCAGTGTTTTACAATTAAGCACATAATTATACATCTTGTTTGTTCTACCCAAGTGCATGACCTTACATTTATCCCCATTAAAGCTCATTTGCCATTTATCAGCCCAAGCTTCTAGTTTACATAAATCCTCCTGTAATGTAAAATTATCCTCCTCTGTATTTATTACCCTGCAGAGTTTAGTGTCATCTGCAAATATTGAAATACTACTCTGTATGCCCCCTACAAGGTTATTAATAAATATGTTAAAGAGAAGCGGCCCCAATACTGACCCCTGTGGTAACCCACTGCTAACCGTGACCCAGTCTGAGTGTGCTCCATTAATAACCACCCTTTGTTTTCTATCCATGAGCCAATTCTTAACCCACTTACACATATTTTCCCCTATCCCCATTGTTCTCATTTTATGTATCAACCTTTTGTGTGGCACTGTATCAAAAGCTTTTGAGAAGTCCATGAACACCACGTCCACTGCATTCCCTTGGTCCAGTCCTGAACTTACCCCTTCATAAAAGCTTATCAGATTAGTCTGACAAGAACGGTCCCTCGTAAACCCATGCTGATACTGTGTCATGAGGTTATTCAGCCTCAGATACTCCAATATAGTGTCCCTTAAAAAAACCTCCAGGATTTTACCCACAGTAGATGTTAAGCTCACTGGCCTATAATTTCCAGGTTCAGTTTTTGCCCCCTTTTTGAATATTGGCACCACATTTGCTATACGCCAGTCCTGTGGTACAGACCCCGTTATTATGGAATCTATAAAGATTAAAAATAATGGTCTATCTATAACTGTACTTAATTCCTGCAGTACTCGGGGGTGTATCCCATCTGGGCCCGGGAATTTGTCAATTTTAGTGATTTTTAGACGCCGCCGTACTTCCTGCTGGGTTAAGCAGGTGACATTTAATGGAGAAATTTTTTTATCACTGATCATGTTATCTGTCCATTTCAGTGCGAAACGCGCGTCGGGTGTGTGGTGGGTCTCTCTGGTATACCTCCTATCCTGGTAACTATGCCTTTACATATTACATAGACAATTATGCCATGTTTTTGTATGTTGTTACTTTCTATATGAAATCATTATTGGGGTTTTGATCATCTTGCTAATAAAGCTCTGTCTTGCACCATTGTGTACCTAGCTGAACTTTCAGCTTTTTTATCACAAGCTGTATTTTTGCGGCATGTTATTGCTATTTCTTAAGATGTTTTGATAAATATGTCTTATATATATTTTTATGATGTATTTTGGTGCAAGAATATCATATACATTTGATTACCTCATGGTGTATTTTGTCCATTGGTTGTATTCCAGTTGATTCCCATTTCCTGTATCTGTGGTATTGCCTATACTTTTTTATCTCTATTGTGTTTCAATAAAAGTATTTTTGTATTTTCATAAATTGGCGTTATATGAGGTTTTTTTGTCTGTGATTCTATATATTGCTACCTCATGCCCCTTAAGGGATATACTTAGGTGTGGTTCATAAAATATACTGGAAAATGGGAAAGTGCGGTAAAAATTGCAAAAGAAGTGCAATTCCACAATTGTTGTTTTTTATTTACCATGTTCACTAAATGCTAAAAATGACCTGGCAATATGATTCTTCACATCAATATGAGTATACAGATACCAAACACATATAGGTTTTTTTTATTTAAGTGGTGAAAAAATTCAAAGTTTGTAAGAAAAAAAAATGTCCCCATGTTCCGAGACTCGTAGCGTCTCAGTTTTTTTGTTACTTGGGGCTGGAAGAGGGCTTATTTTTGTCACGAAAAGCTGACATTTTTATTTATACCATTTTGATTTAGATATGATGTTTTGGTCGCCTGTTATTGCATTTTTTTTGCAATCGTAATTCTGGCATTTTTTTGTTTCTTGTTATGCCATTTACCAATCAGATTAATTTACTGTACTTTATTTTTTGATAGATCGGGCATTTCTGAACTCAGCGATACCAAATATGTGTATTTTTATTTTTTTATTCTTTTATTTTGACGGTGGCTGATTTGAACTTTTATGTTTTTTAATATTTTTTAAAACTTTTTTTACTTTTTACTTGCTTCAATAGTCTTCTTAGGATACTTGAAGCTGTGATTGTCTGATCGCCTGTGCTACAGGTAGTGGGGCTTCAATCCTGATTTTTGTAGCATAACTCATGATCTCTCATAAACGTCAGCCTCGGGCCCACGTTCATAGAAGATTTAAAATGACAGGCACGGGAATCTTAGGCAGACCTCCAGTTGTCATGACAAAAGATTGACAGCGCCATTTAACTTGTTAACAGCTGTGTGTGGATAGCAGATCAGATCAGCTGTCATGTGCATAGAAAGATGCGGGCTCAGTGCCGTTGTCCACATCAAATGCAGGAGAACGACCTTGGACGTACCTGTATGTCCAAGGTTGTAAAGAGTTTAATAACAAAATTACAACATTGATTTTATGTTTGCTGAATTAAATTCCTTACCATTCACTCTTCTAGAGGCAAAAATAACTACCCATAAAACTTTTCATTGTCCAATAGTGGAACTTACCGTAATTCATGTAAGACATTAGTTTGACTTTGAAGGTCAGTTCACGTGTCAGATTTGACATGGTCCAACCTGATGACAATTCGCATTTAATGCATATCAATGAAGTATGGTATCAATATTCACATATAATAGGAAATTTCTACTCATTTATTTGTCTACATCACAAAAATAAATCTGCCACTAATGCGAGATGCATAGTAGTTGTTTCATTGGACAAAATGTGAATATTAGTCTAAATAATGTTAATGGCATTTATGCCTGATTGGATCTGTAGCACATCAGCAGCACATCATTCTCGTCTGAACAGAGTGAGTCTGGAGTTTTGGGAGGGAAATACAAAATGGATTTAATACTGAAATGTTAACATTGTTTATGTGAGAAGCACAGATATAATTCTCATCTATAATTGTAAAGTATTCCTGATAGCTTACAATAATAAGTGATAGTCTGAAAACACACTTAAATATCAATCAAAAAGAAGAAATAATATCATTATTGTCAAGGTAAGATTTAAAAATCTCAAGAATTGATATGAATAAGTGGGCTTTCACATTGCGTTTTGCCACCCCTTTGTCCTTCCCATCGGGGCTTACATCCGAGCCGCCCCCTCGCAAAACTGGATTTGCACTTATACTCCAACAGGGCCATAGACTATAATGGTGCCGACAGTGTGAACGTGCGCTCTGACGAGCATCTATTTCTGACATATACAGTTTTTCTTTTTTAATAAATTTGCAAAAATGTCTACATTTCTGTTTTTTTTCAGTCAAGATGGGGTGCAGAGTGTACATTAATGAGAAAAAAAAGAACTTTTTTGAATTTACCAAATGGTTGCAATGAAACAAAGAGTGAAAAATTTAAAGGGGTCTGAATACTTTCCGTACCCACTGTATGTATATTATACTCTACTTCTGGTGTCCGCCTTCCGGGGAGAAGGGCGGTTTGAACATTTGGACATATGCCCTAACAGGGCCAATGTACGTGAAACAGAACGTAATGTGAAAGCACCCCAAGGTTTGGAAATAATAGCTAGTAACGTCCTAAACATACGTAATAAGTATCACAAAATACACTCTTTACAATGTCAATTTCTCAGTGTTAATTTTTTACTAACCTACATTTATGGCTAGTAAATGTAGAACATTAAAATGTTTTTAATTTATTAATAATTTATGTAGAAATGTAATGTAATACAAATAAAGAAGCACTCCCAATAATGGTTTTCCTCACTTAACCTGTATAAATGTAAGGAGGAAAACCATGCTGCGGGCACCTGTACTGCGCCGGGTCCGGAACTGTCGAGTCTGTGTCCCAGGTTGTCCAGGGGGAAATAATAGGGAACTGGACACACCTTGTCAGGGGCGTGGCAAAGAGAAAAGCGCGTGTAGTGAAGGGCAGTTTCCCGCCGACGGGGACAGAGCAGGTGTGCAGCAGCACCGCAACTTACCATTGGCGGCTTCACACGAGCATGCAACTGAGACCAGCAGCAGAGGAAAGGGAGTGAGCTCCGTTAAGCTGAGTGCCACGTGGAACATAGGAACGGGGGTCGTGTTCAGGACTGTCCGTTGTGGCCCTCTTTTGCTGAATGGTGGCATTATGCCACCACTCAGCCTGACATCCAGACACAGCGGAGCTTGAAGCTGACGACCGGAGATAACTCGGTCCTTAGTGGTCATGTGCACTGCAGTTCTCGCGGTCAGCTGATCATGAGAACTTGGCTAGTGACCAGAGATAACCCCATCCCCGGTGGTCACATGCATAGGCAGTTCTCGTGATCAGCTCAGCTCATCACGAGAACTACAGTGTACGCGAAATTCCTGCTAAAACAAGGTACACCATTATTTCAATTAGTACACAAGCGTAGTAAGCTTCGTTACTGCATTTAATATGCATGTTACTAGAAAGATAATGTGGGTTTACTGCATCTAATGATAGTGAATGGGTAATTTACGCTGCGGAGACGGAGCATCACCGCTACATACAGTCATGGCCAAAAGTTTTGAGAATGACACAAATATTTATTTTTACAAAGTCTACTGCTTCACTTTTTCCAATGGCAATTTGCATATACTCCAGAATGTTATAGAGAGTGATCAGCTTAACAGCAATTACTTGCAGTCAATATTTGGCTAGAAAATTAACTTTATCCCCCAAAACACATTTCAACATCATTGCAGCCCTGCCTTAAAAGGACCAGCTAACCTCTTTTCAGTGATTGCTCCATTAACACAGGTGTGGGTGTTGATGAGGACATGGCTGGAGATCAATCTGTCATGATTAAGTAAGAATGACACCACTGGACACTTTAAAAGGAGGCTGGTGCTTGGCATCATTGTTTCTCTTCTGTTAACCATGGTTATCTCTAAAGAAACATGTGCAGTCATCATTGCAATGCACAAAAATGGCCTAACAGGGAAGAGTATCGCAGCTAGAAAGATTGCACCTCAGTCAACAATCTATCGCATCATCAAGAACTTCAAGGAGAGAGGTTCCATTGTTGCCAAAAAGGCTTCAGGGCGCCCAAGAAAGACCAGCAAGCGCCAGGACCATCTCTTAAAAGTGTTTCAGCTGCGGGATCGGGCTACCAGCAGTGCAGAGCTTGCTCAGGAATGGCAGCAGGCAGGTGTGAGTGCATCTGCACACACTGTGAGGCGGAGACTCTTGGAGCAAGGCCTGGTCTCAAGGAGGGCAGCAAAGAAGCCACTTCTCTCCAGAAAAACATCATGGACAGACTGATATTCTGCAAAAGGTACAGGAAGTGGACTGCTGAGGACTGGGGTAAAGTTATTTTCTCTGATGAATCCCCTTTTCGATTGTTTGGGACATCAGGAAAACGCCTCATTTGGAGAAGACAAGGTGAGCGCTACCACCAGTCTTGTCTCATGCCAACTGTTAAGCATCCTGAAACCATTCATGTGTGGGGTTGCTTCTCAGCCAAGGGAATCGGCTCTCTCACAGTCTTGCCTAAAAACACAGCCATGAATAAAGAATGGTACCAGAATGTCCTCCAAGAGCATCTTCTCCCAACCCTCCAAGAGCAGTTTGGCGATCAACAATGCCTTTTCCAGCATGATGGAGCACCTTGCCATAAAGAAAAGGTGATAACTAAATGGCTCAGGGAACAAAACATAGAGATTTTGGGTCCATGACCTGGAAACTCCCCAGGTCTTAATCCCATTGAGAACTTGTGGTCAATCATCAAGAGACGGGTGGACAAACAAAATCCTAAAAATTCTGACAAAATGAAAGCATTGATTGTGCAAGAATGGACTGCTATCAGTCAGGATTTGGTCCAGAAGTTGATTGAGAGCATGCCAGGGAGAATTGCAGAGGTCCTGAAGAAGAAGGGTCAACACTGCAAATATTGACTTGCTGCATTAACTCATTCTAACTGTCAATATAAGCTTTTGTTACTCATATGTTTGCAATTATTATATTTCTGTCTGTGATAAAAACATCTGTCAAACACACATAAAAACCAGAGGGCAGCAGATCATGTGAAAATATAATATTTGTGTCATTCTCAAAACTTTTGGCCGTGACTGTACTGTAGATAGACATTCTTCGGTCTGGAAAAACACGAGGCATGTCCATCTCTGCAGGGAAGCCGGAGGCGTCCATGCACGAATAGTGGAGATGGGATTTCTTGAAATCCCATCCACTATGCTGTAACATCTGGCCTCTGCGGGTTTGACGCTGGGGATGTACGAAGCGTCCAGCCTGCAGCGTTTACTGACCGTGGGAACATACCCTTAGAGATTTCCGGCTCACACGTAGAGTATAGGGTGAGCCAGATTGTCTGAATCACCATCACGTGAATCAGAAGAGGAGCTGGATACTGGAGAATATGGTGATCGGTTACAATACATTCACAATGACACTACACTAACATTTACACTGGTTTAGGGAGTTAAGCAATTTAAGGGAATGCTTCTTAAAGTTTATGGTACATTTTAACACTTTTCACTGCAGCTAATTTCTGCTTTTTCCTCCCCTTATTTCCAAAAGCAACAATTATTTTTTATTTTTCTGTAGACGTACGAGAGCTTTTTTTTTAGCATGAGGAGTTTTAATTTTGAATTACACCATTTGGTTTATGATATAATCCTGAAAAACAGGGAAAAAATTTCAAGTGTGGTGAAAAAACTGCAATTCTGCCATTACTTTTTAGAGTTTGCTTTTGCAGTATTCATTATGCAGTAAAAATAACCATGCAACATGATTTTCCAAGTCAGTACAATCAAAGTTATACCAAACTTGCCTATGTTTTTTTTTTATGTAAGTGGTGAAAATACATTTGAAAATTTGTAAGAAAAAACCATTTGGCATTTTCTCAGACCCGTAAAATTTTTGTTTTTCTAAGTATGAAACTGTAAGGACTTGTCATGTTGTGTGGAAGCTGATGCTGAAATTGATACTCTTATGTGATACATATGATTTTCATCACTTTTTATTGCATTTTTTCAGGGAGGTGTGGCAACCAAAAAAACTCAGCTATTTAATTTTTTTTCTCTTTACTGTATTTGCAATCAATTTAATATTTTTATAGGTTTATCTTTTATGGACGCAACAACACAATATAGGCTTTTTTTTTCTTTGTTTTTAAACTGGGAAAAGACATAATTAAAATTTTTAGAATTTTAACCTTTTTTTTCGTTTTAAAAGCTTGTAATAATTTTTAATTTCATTTTTAGATTTTTAGGCCCCTTAGGGGCTTAAACCTGTGAATGTTTGATTGGTAATTCAATATACTATATAGCCCCTGGAAGACGCTAAAGGCGAAACGTACGTCGGGGTGAGCGGGGACGTTTTATCTACTCCTTCTTTCAGGTTAGCACTCTTTGAGTCCATGTGACACTCTGATTATGCTGTTCATATTGTCTATTTACTGCATTCCATAGGCTGGTAATAATACTACATAGGATATAGCATGTGTGAGTTTACATATGGCAGATGTTTATTTTTGCTTCACTTTATGAGACACCTGCATTTTTCATGTGGAAATTGTATTTCTTTATCTTGCATTAAGGAGGTTAGACTGTGTTAAAACATATAAGTGGGATTCTTTATTCGATCTATTTATATATTCACTTTATTTTTTCATTTATTGCACGGTCATTTGGTCTAATCTTTTCCTTACATCCCACCTATATCTATTCTTTCGGCCACTATTATTATATCTAATAATATTCTGCACATCCCTGAACAGGATTGGATTAGGGTTCCACCTACTGTCCATTCTGTGATAATTTTTTTATGTGTTTGTTATATATTTTTTAAATAATTGGAATTAAAGACTATTATTTAAAATTTACTTTATGGGTCTTTTCCTTTGGCTAATTAGGATGTAAGTCCAATTTTTGGTCGAAATATACTATAACTGTAGTATTACAATATATAGAATAAATTAAGTTCAAATATGAAGCTCAGCTCTAGGCAGGGCTTCAAAAGAGGAATAAGTTGACTGCCATGACTTTAGCAGGCTCTGGCTATCATAGCAATCCATTAAACACACCAGGTACCGGCGTCATTTAAGTCCTCTAAATGCTGCTGTCAGAGATTGACAGCAGCACTTAAATAATTAAGAGCAATCAGAGCAACCTCCAGGTGCTGGCTATGTAATACAGCTGGCATCTACCTAGTAAGTGCAGTCTCAAGCCTTCAACGTGCTCTCTACATGGGACTAAATGTAGGATGTACTTTTACGCCCTATGTTGGGAAGGAGTTAAATTAGATAGCTAGATAATAGTTTCCCCTGAAACTTATTTAATCTGATTCTAAATATAAATTAGGATTTTCACATGAAGCCACTCCTTGCAGTTTGGCAATTTACTATAATAAGTGCAGTGTAAGCAGAGGAAGTGACCTTGCAAGGATGCAGGCAATGCCAATAAATGAGAATGGGAAACTGGCTGATTAAAATTTTGCTCACTGGCATAAAACACTTGAAATAAATCATCGGATTTTAAAATGTTTCCACAGGCTGCTGCAGGCATAATAAATTACGCTTGCACACAAAATAGAAAACAAGTACATAAGAAATTATAAAACTAATTCTATTCTCAAAAAAGACTTCAAGGTTGCTTAGCTTCAAACATCACATATCACTGTTCACGTAGGAGAATTTAGATGCCCTATTAACCATATTAGGCATGCACAGTAGCACTCCTCCGAGAAGTATTAGTAGAATGTTCTGAAGCTGATGTTGTGGGATGATATTCTTCCAGATACAGCCAGTGATAATGACACAGCAGAATGAGTTATTCATCTGTTGAACCACCTTTTCATAAGAGTAAATTATGCTATAAGAATTTAGCTAGTCCCAGGACTGGGGCAAACAGGTATGAAACCTGAAAATAATTGAATTTTAGAAAACAAGTCTCAGTCTTGGCTAAATGAAGAGTCCAATGATTCAATGTAGAAAAGTGGCACTCACTATCAATAAAAATTACTTTTATTGTACCATCGTTACTCTTATTGTACCACCATCAAAAAACATATTGCTGAGGAGCTAGCAGAATGCGTGTGGACAAGGACCGTTTTGCTTGTAAAAACACTTCTATGGGTTTTATGATACAATAAGTATATTTATGGCTGGTAATTATATTTAGGTGATGGTGATCATACTTTTATATAAGTAGAGCATCATGAGGTCCACAAGCCATATGATGAGTAATGGATTTTTTTCTGCACTTGCAATTTGTCTGTGCCAAGCGATCTATTTTTCTGCTTAGTTTCCATTGAATTAAGGTTTTATCTTTCCCACTTTATGATATGGTTGCATTTAATCCAAAATTTAGACACTAAGTGTTGGAATGTGTTTGGTGCAACAACTCCATTCCTGTGTATGAGTCTTTAGTTGCTAGATTTATATGCTGTTTATAAAATTAGAACAAAAAAAAACTCAGAGGCTCACACAGGATGAGCATGTGACTGTATTTCCTGTTTTTCCTGTGTCTGTGTATGAGAGAAGCAGCCTTCTGTAATGCTGCGCAGATAAAGACACACAAATGATTTATTCCTGATCTATTAAGCTTATTATGTATTGTTCCTGTTTGTTCCTGAATAAAGTAGCTCTGTTGTCACACACTTGGAGAGTATCCTGAATAATCTGCTGCCAACAGGTTATGGGCCCAGAGTGACACAGAACCCCAGAGTAACAAAGCAACTGAAGCCCAGAGCAAAAGCAGCACAGAGCAACAGAGAAGATGTCCACTAGCAGCAATTCTGTCAAGTTCTTAGTGACAAGCCTCACTAACCAGAACTACCAGTCCTAGAAATTCAAGGTGAATATGCTGCTCATAAGAGTAGGTACGTGGAAATATACTCAGGAACAAGTGCCTCATCGATTACCAGATGATTGGCTAGAGAATGAAGCACAAAGCACTATCTCCCTCAGCATAGATGAAAATCAGATTGTGCATATATGCAAGTGTGCAACTGCAAAGGAGATGTGGGATGAGTTACAGAAAGTGCATGAAAGATCAAATCTAAGCAATAAGCTCTATCTCAATGGAAAGCTGTGTCAGTCTAATCTAAGTGATGGACAGAATATGCAGAACTGTATAAGAAATATCCTAGACAATTTGGAGCGTCTCAGGGGTATTGGAGAATAAATTAAAGATTTTCATGTTGATGCATTTATATTAATTGGTCTTCCAGAGAGTTATGACACACTCGTGACTGCACTTGATGCACGGCCAGATGATGAGCTGACACTAGAGTATGTTAAAGGCAAATTTAATCAGGTAATCAGCAGTAATGAATCCAGAGCAGAAACAGCATTAAAGAAAGAGGATTTCCCTAAATATAAGAGACATTCGTGAATGTTTTGTCTGTTAAAAGCCCAGCCACCTTAAAGCAACTGCAGAATTTGGAAATAAAGAATGAGACAGCTTAAAAAGCCTAACAATCATCAAAGGGTTAAAACAGCTGTAAAGGAAGATTCTGCATGTGTTGAAGCTGCATTTATTGTCAGTACCAGCCCATCTACAAAGTATATATGGTGTATAGATTCTAGTGCAAGCAGTGATATGACAAATAAAAAGGATTTCTTCACTGACCTTAATGAAAACAAATCAGAAAAGGTCATCTTAGCTAATGGTCGCTGTATGACTTCAGAAGGAGTAAGAGACGGCTAACTCCACTGTCCAGTTTCCACAGCACAAAGCAGAAAGATCCCAATAAAGGATGTTCTCTATGTTCCCAGCCTTAAAAGCAATCTTCTGTTAGTAAAGAAGCTCATGCAAAAGGGGAATGTAGTTGCTTTTAAAGATAACAGCTGCATCATCTCAAAGAAAGGTCACACTCTTCCAGAAGGAAAAATCCAAGATGAACTTTATCAGCTAAAATGCAAGAAGGAGTGTATCATGCTACACAAGATCTGCATAAGAACTGTATCCATATATGGCACAGACGTCTTGGGCACAGAGACAGTAAGGAAGCTAGCTCAACTTGCAAATGGTATTAAAATCAACCAGTGTAATCAAATGATGAAGTCCACTAGCTGTCTTAAAGGGAAAATGTCCAGACAATCCTTTCCTAAAATAAGCACCACTAGATCTGCACAGCCTCTGGATCTGATACATACAGATGTATGTGGTCCAATGAATGTTCAAACTCCTAGCAAGAAGAGATATTTTCTCACATTTATTGATGACTATTCCAGATATACAGTCGCCTTCCTGCTTCACAGTAAGGATGAAGTTCCACAGAAACTTGAAGAATATCTTTCTGTAGTGTTTAACAAATTTGGAAGAATGCCAAAAGCCCTGAGTGCAGATATTGGAACCGAATATACAAGTGGTAAGGTGCAAACCATTTTGAAAAAGAATGGAATAGTGTTCCAGACTACCATTCCATACAACCCAGAACATAATGGCATTGCATAGAGAAAGAACTATACTCTCTGTGAAAGTGGAAGAAGTATGTTTGATGCGAATCTACCTACAACGTATTGGGGAGAAGCCATCATGACAGCTTGCTATCTTCAAAACAGAATGCCAGGTAAAGCCACAAATAAAACTCCATATGAGCTTTGGAACTGCGAGAAGCCTAACCTGAAGCACCTCAGGATATTTGGAAGCAAAACGTTTATGTATGTTCCCAAAGAAAAGCGCTCCAAATGGGAATCACATGCAAAGCAAGGAGTCCTGGTGGGCTATAGCAAAACTCAAAAGGGATACAGAATCCTGCACCCAGAGACCAACGCAGTAACAATCAGCAGAGATGTAGTGATTGATGAAAACTCTGTATCGCTCAAATTCCATGAAGTTACACCAGTTTTTCAACCTAAAAAGCAAGAACAAAAATCTCAGTCACCAAACTCAGACACCGAAAAGCCGAAAAGGAAAACACTGAAGTGTGGATAAGCACTGAAGCCACCAAGGAAGACACATAAGAACCAAGTCAACCTCCAGTCAGGAGATCAGAAAGGCCAAACAAAGGTATCCCAGCTAGACGCCTTTCTTATATGATCAGAACACTTCCTGAACCAGAGCCACAGTCATGGCAAGAGATGCAAAAACTAACTGCTTGTCCACGAGAAGCAGAAGTGGATAAATGCTGCTAATGAAGAGATGGAGTCCCTTCACCAACTCCAGACATGGGAGCTTACTCACTACCACAAGAAAAAAGAGCTATCGGATGTAATTGGTCTTCAAAAACAAATATGACTCAGAAGGTAAAGTTCACCGGTTTAAGGCAAGATTGGTCGCAAAAGAGTACCTGCAAAAGTATGGTAAACATTATAATGCTACATTTTCGCCTGTTGAAAAGCAAACCACATTCAGAACTTTAATGTCTGTAGCTTCAGTTCAACAGATGACAGTGAGACATTTTGACATCAAAACAGCCTTCCTACATGGTGACATTGAAGAAGAGTTGTACATGAGCAAATCCAAGGGATATATTAAAAAGGGTGAAGAGCACCTTGTTTGTAAAATGCAAAAATCTCTCTATGGACTTAAGCAGTTGGCAAGAGCTTGGAACTCAAAAATAAACAAAATTTTGATGGATGAAGGATTTAAAAGATCTCAAGCTGATCCATGTTTGTATATGAAAAATGTAGCGAATGTCTCATCATGATGAAAAAGAAATCGCAAAGCTAGGTGAAATTCTCAAACTGCACTTTCAGACTAAGGACCTTGAAATTGTGACATATTATTTGGGAATCCAAATTAAGAGAGAGAAAGATGGGAGTTTTCTTCTCAACCAAAGTTCTAAAATTTCCGCAATACTAAACCAGTTTGGAATGTCAGAACCCAAAGGTGTGTCAACACCAATGGACCCACCCTACTTAACCCCTCTCTGCCATCAGACGTACTATTCCGTCCATGTGACCCTGGACCTAATTCCCATGGACGGAATAGTACGTCATGGGCGATCAGCTGCGCTCCCGGGAGGAGCGCAGCTGATCGCCGCCGGGTGTCAGCTGATTATCACAGCTGACACCCGTGACTGTGTGTCAGGAGCGGTCACGGACCACTCCCGGCACATTAACCCCTGGCACACCGCGATCAAACATGATCGCGGTGTACCCGAGGCACAGGGGAGGATCGCGCAGGGTGGGGGCTCCCTGCGCGCTCCCCTGAGACCCTCAGAGCAGCGCGACGTGTCGCGCTGTTCCGAGGGTGCGTCCTCCCTCCAGGTCCCCGGATCCAAGATGGCGCCGGGGTCCTGCAGGGAGGCGGCTTCCTCAGTGCCTGCTGAGAGCAGGCGCTGAGAAAGCCTGCAGCGATGCCAGAGCGATCGCTGGTGTGACAGAGTGCTGTGCACACTGTCACACCAGCGATCTGCTAAAATACAGTGATGTCCCACCCTGGGACAAAGTAAAAAAGTAAAAAAATAAAAATAAAAAGTGGTAAAAAAAATAATAAAAAAAAAAAAAAAATATTCCCCAATAAATTCATTCTTTCCTGTAAATAAAAAATCAAAACAATAAAAGTACACATATTTGGTATCGCTGCGTCCGTAACGACCCCCCCTATAAAACTGTCCCACTAGTTAACCCCTTTAGTGAACCCCTTAAAAAAAAAAGAAAACGAAGCAAAAAATCAATGCTTTATCATCATACCGCTGAACAAAAAGGGGAATAACACGCGATCAAAAAGACCGAGATAAATAACCATGGTACCGCTGAAAACATCATCTTGTTCCACAATAAACGAGCCATTATACAGCATCATCAGTGAAAAAATAAAAAAGTTATAGCTCGCAGAATAAAGCGATGCAAAAATAATTTTTTATATAAAATTGTTTTCATTCTATAAAAGCGCCAAAACATAAAAAAATTATATAAATACGTAATCGTACTGACCCGAAGAATAAAACTGCTTTATAAATTTTACCACACGCGGAACGGTACAAACGCCTCCCCCAAAAGAAATTTATGAATTGCTGATTTTTGTTCATTCTAACCTCCCAAAAATCAAATAAAAAGCGATCAAAAAATGTCACGTGCTCAAAAATGGTACCAATAAAAATGTCACCTCGTCCCGCAAAAAATAAGACCTCACATGACTCTGTGGGCCAAAATATGCAAAAATTATAGCTCTCAAAATGTGGTGATGCAAAAAACTATTTTTTGCAATAAAATGCGTCTTTTAGCGTGACAGCTGCCAATCATAAAAACCCGCTATAAATAGTAAATCAAACCCCCCTTTTATAACAACCCCCTTAGGGTTAGGGTAAGTAACATATTAGATATTATAATTAGGTAATAAAAAATGTCATTATATTTAGTCCCATTTTCGTCCGTTGACGAGGCTGTACGTGTGTGTTCGGCTAAAGTTTAGAGGTTTTGGGTTGGCTGCTAAACGTAGTAGGGATTTACGGGATTAGGTTGTGGGATTAACGGGTTAGGGAGCAGTGTGGTTTAGGGTTAGGTTTGTGGCTAGGGTTGGGACTAGGTTAGGGGTGTGTTGGGGTTAGGGTTGGAGTTAGAATTGGAGGGTTTCTGCTGTTTAGGCACATCAGGGGCTCTCCAAATGTGACATGGCATCTGATCTCAATTCCAGCCAATTCTGCGTTGAAAAAGTCAAACGGTGCTCCTTCACTTCTGAGCTCTGCCATGCGCCCAAACAGTAGTTTACTCCCGCATATGGGGTATCAGCGTACTCTGGACCACAAGAGTTATTGTGCAATTTATCCTATTTCTCCTGTTACCCTTGTGAAAATAAAATATTGGGGGCGAAAAAATCATTTTTGTAAAAAAAAAAAAAGGATTTTTTATTTTTACGGCTGTACGTTATAAACTTCTGTGAAGCACTTCGGGGTTAAAGTGCTCACCACACATCTAGATAAGTTCCTTGTGGGGTCTATTTTCCAAAATGGGGTCACTTGTGGGGGGTTTCCACTGTTTAGGCGCATCAGGGGCTCTCCAAATGCGACATGACGCCCCCAGACCATTCCATCAAAGTCTGCAATCAAAAACGTCACTACTTTCCTTCCGAGCCCCGACGTCCGCCCATACAGTAGTTTACTCCCACATATTGGGTATCAGCGTACTCAGGACAAATTGGACAACAACTTTTGGGGTCCAATTTCTCCTGTTACCCTTGTGAAAATAAAATATTGGGGCGAAAAAATCATTTTTGAAAAAAAAAAAGGATTTTTTATTTTTACGGCTGTACGTTATAAACTTCTGTGAAGCACTTCGGGGTTCAAAGTGCTCACCACACATCTAGATAAGTTCCTTATGGGGTCTATTTTACAAAATGGGGTCACTTGTGGGGGGTTTCCACTGTTTAGGCGCATCAGGGGCTCTCCAAATGCGACATGACTCCCCCAGACCATTCCATCAAAGTCTGCAATCCAAAACGTCACTACTTCCCTTCCGAGCCCCGACGTGCGCCCATACAGTAGTTTACTCCCACATATTGGGTATCAGCATACTCAGGACAAATTGGACAACAACTTTTGGGGTCCAATTTCTCCTGTTACCCTTGTGAAAATAAAATATTGGGGGCGAAAACATCATTTTTGTAAAAAAAAAAAGAGATTTTTTTATTATACGACTGTACGTTATAAACTTCTGTGAAGCACTTTGGGGTTCAAAGTGCTCACCACACATCTAGATAAGTTCCTTGAGGGGTCTAGTTTCCAAAATGGTGTCATTTTGGGGGGTTTCCACTGTTTAGGCAGATCAGGAGCTCTCCAAACACGACATGGCATCCAGCCAATTCTGCATTGAAAAAGTCAAACGGCGCTCTTTCCCTTCCAAACTCTGCCATGCACCCAACCAGTGGTTTACTCCCACATATGGGGTATCAGCGCACTCAGGACAAATTGCACAATAACTTTTGGAGTCTTGTTACCCTTGGGAAAATAAAAATTGGGGTGAAAAGATCAATTTTGTGGAAAAAATATGATTTTTTAATTTTACGGCTCTACGTTATAAACTTGTGTGAAGCACTTGGGGGTTCAAATTGCTCAGCAAAGATCTAGATAAGTTCCTTAGGGGGTCTAGTTTCCCAAATGGGGTCACTTCTGGGGGGTTTCCACTGTTTAGGCACAGCAGGGGCTCTCCAAATGCAACATGGCGTCCAATCTCAATTCCAGCCAATTTTGGTTGGAAAAAGTAAAATGGTGCTCCTTCCATTCCAAGCTCTGCCATGCGCCCAAACAGTGGTTCCCCCCCACATATGGGGTATCAGCATACTCAGGACAAATTGGACAACAACTTTTGGGGTCCAATTTCTCCTGTTACCCTTGTGAAAATAAAATATTGGGGGCGAAAAAAATCATTTTTGTAAAAAAAAAAAGGATTTTTTATTTTTACGGCTGTACGTTATAAACTTCTGTAAAGCACTTCGGGGTTCAAAGTGCTCACCACACATCTAGATAAGTTGCTTATGGGGTCTATTTTCCAAAATGGGGTCATTGTGGGGGTTTCCACTGTTTAGACGCATCAGGGGCTCTCCAAATGCGACATGACTCCCCCAGACCATTCCATCAAAGTCTTCAATCCAAAACGTCACTACTTCCCTTCCGAGCCCCGACGTGCGCCCATACAGTAGTTTACTCCCACATATTGGGTATCAGCGTACTCAGGACAAATTGGACAACAACTTTTGGGGTCCAATTTCTCCTGTTACCCTTGTGAAAATAAAATATTGGGGGCGAAAAAATCATTTTTGTAAAAGAAAAAAAAGGATTTTTTATTTTTACGGCTGTACGTTATAAACTTCTGTGAAGCACTTCGGGGTTCAAAGTGCTCACCACACATCTAGATAAGTTCCTTGTGGGGTATATTTTCCAAAATGGGGTCACTTGTGGGGGGTTTCCACTGTTTAGGCGCATCAGGGGCTCTCCAAATGCGACATGACTCCCCCAGACCATTCCATCAAAGTCTGCAATCCAAAACGTCACTACTTCCCTTCCGAGCCCCGACGTGCGCCCATACAGTAGTTTACTCCCACATATTGGGTATCAGCATACTCAGGACAAATTGGATAACAACTTTTGGGGTCCAATTTCTCCTGTTACCTTGTGAAAATAAAATATTGGGGGCGAAAAAATCATTTTTGTAAAAAAAAAAAGGATTTTTTATTTTTACGGCTGTACGTTATAAACTTCTGTGAAGCACTTCGGGGTTCAAAGTGCTCACCACACATCTAGATAAGTTCCTTGTGGGGTATATTTTCCAAAATGGGGTCACTTGTGGGGGGTTTCCACTGTTTAGGCGCATCAGGGGCTCTCCAAATGCGACATGACTCCCCCAGACCATTCCATCAAAGTCTGCAATCCAAAACGTCACTACTTCCCTTCCGAGCCCCGACGTGCGCCCATACAGTAGTTTACTCCCACATATTGGGTATCAGCATACTCAGGACAAATTGGATAACAACTTTTGGGGTCCAATTTCTCCTGTTAGCCTTGTGAAAATAAAATATTGCGGGCGAAAACATCATTTTTGTAAAAAAAAAAAAGAGATTTTTTATTATACGGCTGTACGTTATAAACTTCTGTGAAGCACTTTGGGGTTCAAAGTGCTCACCACACATCTAGATAAGTTCCTTGAGGGTCTAGTTTCCAAAATGGGTCATTTGTGGGGGGTTCCACTGTTTAGGCAGATCAGGAGCTCTCCAAACACGACATGGCATCCAGCCAATTCGCATGAAAAAATCAAACGGCGCTCCTTCCCTTCCAAACTCTGCACATGCACCCAAACAGTGGTTCCCCCCCACATATTGGGTATCAGCGTACTCAGGACAAATTGGACAACAGCTTTTGGGGTCCAATTTCTCCTGTTACCCTTGTGAAAATAAAATATTGGGGGCGAAAAAAATCATTTTTGTAAAAAAAAAAAAGGATTTTTTATTTTTACGGCTGTACGTTATAAACTTCTGTAAGCACTTCGGGGTTCAAAGTGCTCACCACACATCTAGATATGTTCCTTATGGGGTCTATTTTCCAAAATGGGGTCATTGTGGGGGGTTTACACTGTTTAGACGCATCAGGGCTCTCCAAATGCGACATGACTCCCCAGACCATTCCATTCAAAGTCTGCAATCCAAAACGTCACTACTTCCCTTCCGAGCCCCGACGTGCGCGCCATACAGTAGTTTACTCCCACATATTGGGTATCAGCGTACTCAGGACAAATTGGACAACAACTTTTGGGGTCCAATTTCTCCTGTTACCCTTGTGAAAATAAAATATTGGGGGCGAAAAAATCATTTTTGTAAAAGAAAAAAAAGGATTTTTTTATTTTTACGGCTGTACGTTATAAACTTCTGTGAAGCACTTCGGGGTTCAAAGTGCTCACCACACATCTAGATATGTTCCTTTGGGGTATATTTTCCAAAATGGGGTCACTTGTGGGGGTTTCCACTGTTTAGACGCATCAGGGGCTCTCCAAATGCGACATGACTCCCCCAGACCATTCCATCAAAGTCTTCAATCCAAAACGTCACTACTTCCCTTCCGAGCCCCGACGTGCGCCCATACAGTAGTTTACTCCCACATATTGGGTATCAGCGTACTCAGGACAAATTGGACAACAACTTTTGGGGTCCAATTTCTCCTGTTACCCTTGTGAAAATTAATATTGGGGGCGAAAAAATCATTTTTGTAAAAGAAAAAAAAGGATTTTTTATTTTTACGGCTGTACGTTATAAACTTCTGTGAAGCACTTCGGGGTTCAAAGTGCTCACCACACATCTAGATAAGTTCCTTGTGGGGTATATTTTCCAAAATGGGTCACTTGTGGGGGGTTTCCACTGTTTAGGCGCATCAGGGGCTCTCCAAATGCGACATGACTCCCCCAGACCATTCCATCAAAGTCTGCAATCCAAAACGTCACTACTTCCCTTCCGAGCCCCGACGTGCGCCCATACAGTAGTTTACTCCCACATATTGGGTATCAGCATACTCAGGACAAATTGGACAACAACTTTTGGGGTCCAATTTCTCCTGTTACCCTTGTGAAAATAAAATATTGGGGGCGAAAACATCATTTTTGTAAAAAAAAAAGAGATTTTTTTATTATACGGCTGTACGTTATAAACTTCTATGAAGCACTTTGGGGTTCAAAGTGCTCACCACACATCTAGATAAGTTCCTTGAGGGGTCTAGTTTCCAAAATGGTGTCATTTGTGGGGGGTTTCCACTGTGTAGGCAGATCAGGAGCTCTCCAAACACGACATGGCATCCAGCCAATTCTGCATTGAAAAAGTCAAACGGCTCTCCTTCCCTTCCAAACTCTGCCATGCACCCAAACAGTGGTTTACTCCCACATATGGGGTATCAGCGCACTCAGGACAAATTGCACAATAACTTTTGGAGTCTTGTTACCCTTGGGAAAATAAAAATTGGGGTGAAAAGATCAATTTTGTGGAAAAAATATGATTTTTTAATTTTACGGCTCTACGTTATAAACTTGTGTGAAGCACTTGGGGGTTCAAATTGCTCAGCAAAGATCTAGATAAGTTCCTTAGGGGGTCTAGTTTCCCAAATGGGTCACTTGTGGGGGTTTCCACTGTTTAGGCACAGCAGGGGCTCTCCAAATGCAACATAGCATCCAATCTCAATTCCAGCCAATTTTGGTTGGAAAAAGTAAAATGGTGCTCCTTCCATTCCAAGTTCTGCCATGCGCCCAAACAGTGGTTCCCCCCCACATATGGGGTGTCAGCGTACTCAGGACAAATTGGACAACAAATTTAGTGGTCCAATTTCTCCTGTTACCCTTGGGAAAATAAAAAATTAGTGACTAAGAGATAATTTTTGTGGGAAAAAAATAGGATTTTTTGTTTTCATGCCCGGGCATTATAAACTTGTGTGAAGCACTTGGGGGTTGAAAGTGCTCACCAAAGATCTAGATATTTTCCTTAGGGGGTCTAGCTTCCAAAATGGGGTCACTTGTGGGGGGTTTCCACTGTTTAGGCTCATCTGGGGCACTACAAACGGAACATGACCCCCATCAATGTTTGCATTCCAAAACGTTACTGCTTCCTTTCCAAGCCCTGCCATGCGCCCAAACAGTTTCCCCCCCACATATGGGGTATCAGCGTACTCAGGACAAATTGGACAACAACTTTTGGGGTCCAATTTCCTTGGGAAAAATCAAAAATTTGGGACTAAAAAATCATTTTTGTGGAAAATTGTTTTTTTTTTTTCACACCCAGGCATTATAAACTTTTGTGAAACACTTTGGGGTTCAAAGTGCTCACAACAGATCTAGATAAGTTCCTTAGGGGGTCTAGTTTCCAAAATGGTGTCACTTGTGGGGGTTTCCACTGTTTAGGCATATCAGGGGCTCTCCAAACACGACATGGCGTCCAATCTCAATTCCAGCCAATTTTAGTTTGAAAAAGTCAAACGGCGCTCCTTCCCTTACAAGCTCTGCCGTGTGCCCAAACAGTGGTTTTCCCCCACATATGGGGTATTGGCGTACTCAGGAGAAATTGCACAACAACTTTGTCTGCCAATTTTCTCCTTTTACCCTTGTGAAAATAAAAAAAAGTTTGTAAAAGATCATTTTTGTGGCTAAAAAGTTAAATATTAATTTTTTTCCTTCCACGTTGCTTCAGCTCCTGTGAAGCACCGGAAGGGTTATTAAACTTTTTGAATGTGGTTTTGAGTACCTTGAGGGGTGCAGTTTTTAGAATGGTGTCACTTTTGGGTATTTTCTGCTATATAGACCCCTCAAAGTGACTTCAAATGTGAGGTGGTCCCTAAAAAAATGGCTTTGTAAATTTTGTTGTAAAAATGAGAAATCACTGGTCAACTTTTAACCCTTATAATTTCCTAACAAAAAAAAATTTTGGTTCCAAAATTGTGCTGATGTAAAGTAGACATGTGGGAAATGTTATTTCTTAACATTTTGTGTGACATATCTCTCTGTTTTAGGGAAAAAAAAATTCAAAGTTTGAAAATTGCAAAATTTTCAAAATTTTCCCATATTTGCGTTTTTTTCAAAAATGAACACAAGGTATATCGAAGAAATTTTACCACTAACATGAAGTACAATATGTCACGAGAAAACAGTCTCAGAATCGCGCAGATCCGTTGAATCGTTCCAGAGTTATAACCTCATAAAGAGACAGTGGTCAGAATTGTAAAAATTGGCCCGGTCATTAACGTGCAAACCACCCTTGGGGGTGAAGGGGTTAAAGTTGGAAGAAGAAGAAGATCTGCTACCCAGCAATGAGAGTAAAGGTACTGCCACACTAAACAATCCCGCTAGCGATCACGATAACGACGCATACTAATGCGATCGCTAGCGGGATTGTTTCTATATCGCTAAGTGCGGCCACATTTAGCGATATAGTTAACGACGCTATCGCCGTTAGCGATCTTCTTAACGACTTTAGCGGTACAAAAGTACCGCTAAATCGCTAAGAAAAGGTGCCACACTAGCGATATATACTTACCCAGCGGGAGCGCCGACGAGAAAATAGGGTCCGGAACGATTCCAGCGACGAGCGAGATCACAGCAGGAAGCTCGTCGCTGGCAGATGCCGCACTGAACAACATCGCTAACGGGATCGCTAAATAGTGACGTTTTTTAGCGATCCCGTTAGCGATATTGTTCAGTGTGGCATACCCTTTACAGACAAGCAGTGTGGGCACTTCTGTAAATAGCAACCACAACTTGTCTGGATATCACAGCCACTGTCGGAATTCTCTGCCAACGTGTATGCAAGCACCGCCATAGAGACTGGAATGCAATTAAGAGAATTCATCAATATTTTAAAGAAACTCAAAGGCTAAATCTTGAGATATCTGCATCAGGAGATCTCACTCTCAGAGGATATGTGGATGCAGATTGGGCTGGAGATTCAAGTGATCAGAAATCAACAAATGGTTACTTGTTCAAGTTAGGGGAAAATTCAATTTCTTGGTCCAGCAGAAAACAAGTGTCATTCACATTATCTTCTACAGAAGCATAATATATGTCTGCTGCTTATGCAAGTCAAGAAGTAATTTGGCTGAAACAACTTTTGGAAGATTTCGGCAAGCCATTAGTCAGCCAACAGTTATCTATGAAGACAACCAAGGATGCATTAAACTTGCCAGCAGTGAGAAGATTAGTGCAAGGACTAAGCACATTGATGTAAAATATCACCACTTACATGACTTAAGGCACTGTCACACTTAGCATCACACTAGCTATCACGACAACGACAACCTGGCGAGATCGCTAGTGCGATCGCTATGTGGTCGCTAGTTAGCTTCCAAACACATCTCATCAGCGACCTGTATAATGACCTCTGAGGTCGTTGGGAAAACCTAGTCCCACCTGCGACGCTGGTGAAGTCGTTCATAAAAGGTGTCACACTCAGCGATTCAGGTTCACCAGCGGGACACCAACGACCAAAAAACGACTCAGAATGTTCATAAGCAATCAACGACATCGCAGCAGGGGCCACATCGCTGCTGCATGTCGCACACAGCTAAGTCGCTAACGAGATCGCTACTGCGTCATAAAATCACTGACGCAGTAGCAATCTCGTTAGCGATCTCGCTTAGTGTGACAGTACCTCTAGTGGAACGTGGTGTGCTCGAGTTTGTTTATTGTGAGTCTGACAAGATGATAGCTGATGGTATGACAAAGCCATTATTAAGAGGCAAGTTTGTAGACTTCAGAACTGCAATGAGACTAACAGGATAAGTAGTTGAGTGGGGGTGTTGGAATATGTTTGGTGCAACAAGTCCATTCCTGTCTGAGTGTTTAATTGCTTGATTTATATGCTGTTTATAAACTTAGAACATAAAAAAACCTCCCAGAGGCTCACACAGGAAGAGCATGTGATTGTATTTTTGTTTGTTTTCCTGTGTCTGTGTATGAGAGAAGCAGCCTGTGTAGATAGAGATAGAGACACACAAAAGATTTATTCCTGATCTATTAAGCTTATCATATATTGTTCCTGTTTGTTCCTGAATAAAGAAGCTCTGTTGTCACACACTTGGAGAGTATCCTGAATAATCCGCTGCCATCATTTAGATATCTGAAGATCTGGCCTACTTCCAAAAAGGGCATCAAGGGCACTTCCTAGAAGAATAGATTTGGGATCAGTAATTTAAAAAGTACAAGGATTTTATGTAAATGACAGGATTATCCTTTTTTTTCTACAAATTGAATAAAAAAATTTAAGAAACCTAAAGTGCAATGATCTCCAGGGTCTTAACTATACACAAAGAAGGATCTGCACAGATAATGTCATATGACTATATGTGTGCTGGTCTTTTTAACTGCAAAAGGTTCTGCAGACAGATGACAGCATGACCCTGTACTGTGAGTATATTTAAAAATGTTAGCAACTACTAAAGATACATGTTGTACTTTAAATATTTCGGGGTTTGTGGTACACGCTGTTTCCCATATGTATTTTTAATGGATGTGAAAGGAAGTGAGATACTTTAATAAGAGCTGTGTACAACACTATTGAGCAATGAGGACTAGTTTTAAGTTGGTGCCAACAGCTCTTGTCATATACTGTACATATGCTTGGAGTTTCTTGCAAAAAAGGAAATAGCTCATGTTCTCAGTAAGTGTAATGCCAGTAATAATTAATATTTTAATGCAAAGGCACCTGCTGTACCTGTCTGTACTCAGCACATCCAACAAATGTTTGGTGCACAATTACCATTAAATATTGATTGGAAATATTTATAATGTAATGAATTTCAATTTGGTTAAAAATTCATGAAGTGCCACACAAAAATTACACCTGCAGTAAAATTGATCAAATTAAATGCATGAGAGCAAGACCCTGACAAGAAATAGTGAGATTGGGCTAATATAAAGTATGACCAAGCTAATTGGGAATGCGACAAGAAATGAGTCATATAATTCTTAGCCAGGAAGGAACAGAAAAGGAGAAGGATAATTTACAATGTCAAGAACTACAGCTAGGTCAACAAAGGAATTCAAATGCAAGACAACCATGCAGGATAGATGTAGGGAAATTCATTCAAACTGGAACGAAAGTTAATGGTAAAGTTGGAGGCTTTTTTAAAAAGTTTTATATATATCTTCTACAGCCTATCTACGTTAATTCAACGCATTGGTAATTAAGAGAACAACATACAAGACAGATTTGTGAAATTTCTATGGATGTTGTGAATGATTTTGTTAGCTAGGTCTTGTGTCCTGCACAAGTTCAAACTTTGGGCTTTATGATCTGTTTTTCTTCTTTCATTCCTTCCTTCTTCTCTCACCAAAGATGTGACACAAACATAACAATTTACATCTGTAGCATAGTTAGGTAGGCTAGGGTGAAATCCTAGGTCTACAAGCTCTGATTGTTTGAACCCAGCTGGCTCTGTATATAACCAGGCTAAGTGTTTACTTTAATCAATCAGCTGCGAGAAGTTGACCAGAGTGGATTGTATTGAAGCTGGACAGGGAGACAAAGAAGAATCCCTCTCTGAGAAGAGTCTACACAGGCCATATGCAATAAGCTGCAAATTTTTCTGGTTGCTATGGACAATAGCTGTTGTGTTTGACCAAGCTGGGGCTAGCTCAACCATGTATGAGTAGCTTAAGTCTATTTTGTTAAGTTAGTGCCTGAACAAGGCTAGGGATTTTGTGTTTATGGTTTTGTTTTGGTGTTGTCTCACTGTCTTGACCCAAGAATCCAGTGACTGTGTGAATGCTACTTAATGCCTACCTGAGAGCGTGAAACCATACACACTTAAGGCGTAAACTATTAACCAATTGTGTAGTATTGATTTATAAGCTTTGCCCCTTTACTGTGTACAGTATAAATATAGTATGTAGTAGTGTTATACAGTATGTGTGATACCATGTGCCCTGGAAGGAATGCTGATTGTTTTTATACTGCATTTCCATGTTTATCATATCTCATTCTCAATCAATACTGTCATACAATGCTCAATTAATACTATGGTGCTATTCTCAAATTATGCCATATGGTCATGCTACTGGATTCAATGTCTTGACTTTATGTTCTGTGGTCGGCATCTCTTTCAGCCGAACCACAGGAGACACACCTTTTCTCTGGGTGTTTGGGTTCTGCAATTCTGACTGCAGTTTGTCTAGCTTAACACATATGTTCTTCATTTACTCTGTTTGTCTGTCCGATTACTTTTCGGGAACAGCTTTAACCCCTTTCTGTCATCGGACGTACTATCACATCCATGTGCCCTGGGACTTAATTCCCAGGGACGGGATAGTACGTCCAAGGCGATCAGCTGCACTTCCGGGGAAGCGCAGCTGATCGCGGCCGGGTGTCAGCTGATTATCACAGCTGACACCCGGCACTATGTGCCTGGAGCGGTCACGGACCGCTCCCGGCACATTAACCCCTGGCACACCGCGATCAAACATGATCGCGGTGTACCGGGGGCACAGGGGAGCATCGCGCAGGGAGGGGGCTCCCTGCGCGCTCCCCTGAGACCCCAGAACAGCGCAATGTGATCGCGCTGTTCTGAGGCCTTCCTCCCTGCAAGGCCACGGATCCAAGATGGCCCGGGGTCCTGCAGGGAGGCGGCTTCCTCAGTGCCTGCTGAGAGCAGGCACTGAGGAAGCCTGCAGCGCTGCCTGTGAGATCGCTGGTCTCACAGAGTGCTGTGCACACTGTGAGACCAGCGATCTGACCCTATACTGTAATGGCCCACCCTGGGACAAAGTAAAAAAGTAAAAAAAAACAAAATAAAAAGATAAATAAATTCATTTCTTCCTGTAAATAAAAAAAACAAAACAATAAAAGTACACATATTTGGTATCGCCGTGTCCATAAAGACCCGCCCTATAGAACTGTCCCACTAGTTAACACCTTTAGTGAACCCCTTAAAATAAAAAAAAACAAAGCCAAAAATCAATGCTTTATCATCATACCGCCGAACAAAAAGTGGAATAACACGTGATCAAAAAGACCGATATAAATAAATATGGTACCGCTGAAAACATCATCTTGTCCTGCAAAAAACGAGCCACGAAACAGCATCATCAGCGAAAAAATAAAAAAGTTATAGCTCGCTGAATAAAGTGATGCAAAAATAATTATTTTTTATATAAAATTGTTTTTATTGTATAAAAGCGCCAAAACATAAAAAAATGATATAAATGAGGTATCGCCGTAATCGTACTAACCCGAAGAATAAAACTGCTTTATCAATTTTACAACACGTGCAACTGTATAAACGCCCCCCCCAAAAAAATTAATGAATTGCGATTTTGTTCATTCAACCCCCAAAAATCGAAATAAAAGCGATCAAAAAATGTCACATGCTCAAAAATGGTACCAATAAAAACCCTCAACTTTTACCGCAAAAAAAAGACCTCACATGACTCTGTGGGCCAAAGTAGCAAAAATTATAGCTCTCAAAATGTGATGCAAAAAAAGATTTTTTTTGCAATAAAAAGCATCTTTCACATGACACTGCCCAAACATAAAAACCCGCTATAAAAACTCGCTATGCACTATGTTCCAAATTATTATGCATGATATTATGATATTTTTCTCTGATTTCCAAAGTGGTCGGTGCAAATGACAGTCAGTCTAATAAAAGTCATCACCCTTAGAGTATACATCGAATTTTTTGAAGAAACCTCCCAATGATAACAGTAAAATCTCCAAAATGGGAAAAAAAACCCAAAAAGCGCTGTTCCAAATTATTAGGCACAGTAGAATTTCTGAACATTTGATCTGTTTAAAGAACTGAAAATGCTCATTTGTAGAATTTGCAGCATTTAGGAGGTCATATTCACTGAACAAAAAAGCTACTTAACTCCAAAACATCCTAACAGGCCAAGTTACATGTAACATAGGAACCCTTCTTTGCTATCACCTCACAAAATTTTTTTCATCCATTGAACTTGGAGTTTTTGGAGAGTTTCTTCTTGTATTTCTTGTATTTCTTTGCGGAAGCCTCCCAGAGCTGCTGTTTTGAAGTGAACTGCCCCCCACCCTCATAATC
>JARQOD010000001.1:175506312-175544053 GCA_033576555.1 Oophaga sylvatica | reverse complement strand
GGTGGGAAAGATGTGGCCACACCATGAGTTTTTTCTCCTTTTATGCCCATTGCAGTCAATGACTCAGAGGTATTTCTTTGCAGCATGAGATGGTGCATTGTCATGCATGAAGAGGGATTTTTGCTCCTGAAGGCACGTTTTCTGCTTTTTTATACCATGGAAGAAAGTTGCCCAGTCAGAAACTCTATATATTTGCAGAGGTTCTTTTCACACCTTCAGGAAGCTTAAAGGGCCCTACCAGCTGTTTCCTTATGATTCCGGCCCAAAACAGGGACTCTCCAACTCCTTGATTACGTCGCGCCTTCTTAGGACATAGTGGCCATCCACCAACCACCCACTACCCCAATCCATCTGGCCCATCCAGGGTTGCCTCAACACTCCATCAGTAAACAAGAATTTTTGAAATTAGTCTTCAGGTACAGTACAGACCAAAAGTTTGGAACCCCTTCTCTATTCAATGATTTTCTGTATTTTCATAAACTATGAAAATTGTAGAAACAACTGAAGGCATCAAAACTATGAATTAACACATGTGGAATTATACATTCACTTTACAAAAAAGTGTGAACTGAAAATGTCTTATATTCTAGATTCTTCAAAGTAGCCCCTTTTGCTTTGATTACTGCTTTGCACGCAAAAAAGGTGAACGGATGGAGTTTTTACATGCCTATTTCCCCAAACGTGAAGCATGGAGGAGGTGGTGTGATGATGTGGGAGTGCTTTGCTGTTTACATGTTGGGGATTTATTCAAAATTGAAGGTACTGAACCAGCATGGCTACAAGATTTGCAGCGGCATGCTTTTCCATCCGGTTTGCATTTAGTTGGACCTCATTTTTATTCCAACATGACAATGACCCCAAACACCTACAGGCTTGGTAAGGCTATTTGGGCCAAGAAGGAGAGTGTTGGGGTGCTACACCAGATGACCTGGCTCCACATTCACCAGACCTGAAAACCCAAACGAGATGGTTTTGGGGTGAGTGGATCGCTCACCGCTTTAATTTTGAATAAATCCCCAACAGTGTCACCGCAAAGCACCCCACACAATCACACCCCTCCCCATGCTTCACGGTGGGGAACCAGGCATGTAGAGTCCATCCGTTCACCTTTTCTGCGTGCAAAGCAGTAATCAAGCAAAAGGTGGCTACTTTGAAGAACTAGAATATAAGACATATTTTCAGTTGTTTCACACTTTTTTGTAAAATGTATTGTATAATTCCACATGTGTTAATTCATAGTTTTGATGCCTTCAGTGTGATTCTACAATTGTCATAGTCATGAAATACAGAAAAATCTTTGAATGAGAAGGTGTGTCCAAACTTTTGATCTGTACTGTATGTCTCGCCCACTGCAACCGTTTCTGCTTGTGAGCACTGTTTAGGGGTGGCCGAATCGTAGGTTTATGCACCACAGCAAGCCTTTGAAGGATCCCACACCTTGTGGTTCGAAGGACTCCAGAGGCACCAGCAGCTTCAAATATCTGTTTGCTGGTTTGTAATGGCTTTTTAGCAGCTGCTCTCTTAATCCGATGGACTTGCCTGACAGAAACCTTCCTCATTCTGCCTTTATCAGCACAAACACGTCTGTGCTCAGAATCAGCCACAAATCTCTTAACAGTACGATGATCACGCTTAAGTTTTCGGGAAATATGTATAGGAAAGATGTGTATCTTCGTACCGTGTTAGCCAGTAGATAGAAAAATATTTAGACTTGAGAGTCCTCAGTGGTTGATACCTTTTAATGGCTAACTGAAAAGATGGTAATAAATTGCAAGCTTTCGAGACTACTCCGGTCTCTTCATCAGGCAAAGACTAAAACAAAAACTGAAGAATCACATATAATATATATACACAAGAGGACACAGGAATAGTGCAATAGGTAAGACAAGTGACGTGAAGCAGAACTGTCATTATGGCAGAGGAATGAACATAAATATTGGAACAGATCATAGATAAGGAGAGAGTTTTATTACCCTCTGATTGGGGTCTGGTGTTGTGCTTTGATGCCCCTAGAAGGTCAGAGACGCAGATTCCTTAATTGATATAGAATGACATGAATCCATGTGACACGTTCATTCCAGCACTAAGAGTGTCAAAGGTCATCATAAGTTTGTATTCCCAAACCTTTCTATCTTTCTCAGATTTGAAGTTAGATTTTAATACCAGTAATTCCATATCCATTATGCTATGACCGGGCATACAAAAGTGTTTTGCCACAGGTAAATCCATTCTTTTTTCTCTTATCGTGTGGCGATGAGAATTCATCCTTGTTCTCAGTTTTTGCCCGGTCTCCCCCACATACAGACCCCCAGTTGGACATTTAGTACATATAATTAGGTACACCACATTAGATGTGATGCAGCTGAAAGTACCTGGGATCTTGTAGTCCTGATGGGAGTTAAATATGTAATGTTTCATCCCTTGACCAAGGCATTGCACTATTTGATGCTTTTCAGCAGCAGAGAGATCCTTTTTCTTTCCCATTTTCTTTGAAAACTCTGGCCTGCTTAATAGTGTGGAACATCCAGTTTTCCTTTTATTGGGCTCACATGGCAAACTAATTATCACAGGTATCTGAGATTGATTTCAGTTATCCAAAGAACCCTGAGACACAATACCATCAATGGGTTTCATTTACAAAAAAAACAAAAAACGCTATGACACTTAAAACCAATTTGCATTATAATTTGGAACATAGTTTAAGTAGTAAATCAAACCCCCCTTTATCACCCCTTTAGTTAGGGAAAAATAATAAAATTAAAAAAATGTATTTATTTCCATTTTTCCATTAGGGTTAGGGTTAGGGTTGCGGCTAAAGATAGTGTTAGAGTTGGGGCTAAAGTTAGGATTAGGGTTAGGGTTGAGATTAGTGTTAGGGGTGTGTTAGGGTTAGGTTTGTGATTAGGGTTATGGTTAGGGTTGGGACTAGGGTTAGGGTGTGTTGGGGTTAGGATTGGAGTTAGAATTGGGGGGTTTCCACTGTTTAGGCACATCAGGGGCTTTCCAAATGTGACATGGTGTCTGATCTCAATTCCAACCAATTCTGCGTTGAAAACGTCAAACGGTGCTCCTTCCCTTCTGAGCTCTGCCATGCACCTAAACAGTAGTTTACCCCACATATGGGGTATCAGCGTACTCAGGACAAATTGCACAATAACTCTTGGGGTCCAATTTCTTCTTTTACCCTTGGCAAAATAAAAAATTGGGGCGAAAATATAATTTTTGTAAAAAAAAATGATTTTTTTGTTCTTACGGCTGTACGTTATAAACTTCTGTGAAGCACTTGGGGCTTCATAGCGCTCACCACACATCTAGATAAGTTCCTTGTGGGGTCTATTTTCCAAAATGGGGTCATTTGTGGGGGGTTTCCACTGTTTAGGCACATCAGGGGCTCTCCAAATGCGACATGACACCCGCAGACCATTCCATCAAAGTCTGCAATCCAAAACGTCACTACTTCCCTTCCAAGCCCCGACGTGTGCCCATACAGTACAGTCATGGCCAAAAGTTTTGAGAATGACACAAATATTATATTTTCACATGATCTGCTGCCCTCTGGTTTTTATGTGTGTTTGACAGATATTTTTATCACAGACCAAAATATAATAATTGCAAACATATGAGTAACAAAAGCTTATATTGACAGTTAGAATGAGTTAATGCAGCAAGTCAATATTTGCAGTGTTGACCCTTCTACTTCAGGACCTCTGCAATTCTCCCTGGCATGCTCTCAATCAACTTTTGGACCAAATCCTGACTGTTAGCAGTCCATTCTTGCACAATCAATGCTTTCATTTTGTCAGAATTTTTAGGTTTTTGTTTGTCCACCCGTCTCTTGATGATTGACCACAAGTTCTCAATGGGATTAAGATCTGGGGAGTTTCCAGGCCATGGACCCAAAATCTCTATGTTTTGTTCCCTGAGCCATTTAGTTATCACCTTTGCTTTATGGCAAGGTGCTCCATCATGCTGGAAAAGGCATTGTTGATCGCCAAACTGCTCTTGGAGGGTTGGGAGAAGTTGCTCTTGGAGGACATTCTGGTACCATTCTTTATTCATGGCTGTGTTTTTAGGCAAGACTGTGAGAGAGCCGATTCCCTTGGCTGAGAAGCAACGCCACACATGAATGGTTTCAGGATGCTTAACAGTTGGCATAAGGCAAGACTGGTGGTAGCGCTCACCTTGTCTTCTCCGAATGAGGCATTTTCCTGATGTCCCAAACAATCGAAAAGGGGATTCATCAGAGAAAATAACTTTACCCCAGTCCTCAGCAGTCCACTGCCTTTTGCAGAATATCAGTCTGTCCATGATGTTTTTTCTGGAGAGAAGTGGCTTCTTTGCTGCCCTCCTTGAGACCAGGCCTTGCTCCAAGAGTCTCCACCTCACAGTGCGTGCAGATGCACTCACACCTGCCTGCTGCCATTCCTGAGCAAGCTCTGCACTGCTGGTAGCCCAATCCCGCAACTGAAACACTTTTAAGAGACAGTCCTGGCGCTTGCTGGTCTTTCTTGGGCGCACTGAAGCATTTTTGGCAACAATAGAACCTCTCTCCTTGAAGTTCTTGATGATGCGATAGATTGTTGACTGAGGTGCAATCTTTCTAGCTGCGATACTCTTCCCTGTTAGGCCATTTTTGTGCATTGCAATGATGACTGCACGTGTTTCTTTAGAGATAACCATGGTTAACAGAAGAAAAACAATGATGCCAAGCACCAGCCTCCTTTTAAAGTGTCCAGTGGTGTCATTCTTACTTAATCATGACAGATTGATCTCCAGCCATGTCCTCATCAACACCCACACTGTGTTAATGGAGCAATCACTGAAAAGAGGTTAGCTGGTCCTTTTAAGGCAGGGCTGCAATGATGTTGAAATGTGTTTTGGGGGGATAAAGTTCATTTTCTAGCCAAATATTGACTTTGCAAGTAATTGCTGTTAAGCTGATCACTCTTTATAACATTCTGGAGTATATGCAAATTGCCATTAGAAAAAGTGAAGCAGTAGACTTTGTAAAAATTAATATATGTGTCATTCTCAAAACTTTTGGCCATGACTGTAGTTTTCTCCCACATATTGGGTATCAGCGTACTCAGGACAAATTGGACAACAACTTTTGGGGTCCAATTTCTCCTGTTACCATTGTGAAAATAAAATATTGGGGGCGAAAATATCATTTTTGTAAAAAAAAAAAAGATTTTTTTATTTTTACGGCTATACGTTATAAACTTCTGTGAAGCACTTCGGAGTTCAAAGTGCTCACCACACATCTAGATAAGTTCCTTGGGGGGTCTATTTTCCAAAATGGGGTCAATTGTGGGGTGTTTCTACTGTTTAGGCACATCAAGGGCTCTCCAAACGCGACATGACGCCCGCAGACCATTCCATCAAAGTCTGCAATCCAAAACTTCACTACTTCACTTCCGAGCACCGACATGTGCCCATACAGTAGTTTTGTCCCACATATGGGGTATTAGCGTACTCAGGACAAATTGGACAACAACTTTTGGGGTCCAATTTCTCCTGTTACCCTTGGGAAAATAAAAAGTAGGGAACTAAAAAATCATGTTTGTGAAAAAAATATGATTTTTTTTATTTTCATGCTCGGGCGTTATAAACTTTAGTGAAACACCTGGGGGTTCAAACTTCTCACCACACATCTAGAAAAGTTCCTTGAGGTGTCTAGTTTCCAAAATGGTGTCATTTGTGGGGGGTTTCCACTGTTTAGGCAGATCAGGAGCTCTCCAAACACGACATGGCGTCCAGCCAATTCTGCGTTGAAAAAGTGAGACGGCGCTCCTTCCCTTCCAAACTCTGCCATGCACCCAAACAGTGGTATACCCCCACATATGGGGTATCAGCGTACTCAGGACAAATTGCACAATAACGTTTGGGGTCTTGTTACCCTTGGGAAAATAAAAATTGGGGTGAAAAAAATTATTTTTGTGGAAAAAATATGTTTTTTTAATTTTACGGCTCTACGTTATAAACTTGTGTGAAGCACTTGGGGGTTCCAATTGCTCCCACAGATCTAGATAAGTTCCTTAGGGGGTCTAGTTTCCAAAATGGGGCATTGTGGGGGGTTTCCACTGTTTAGGCACATCAGGAGCTCTCCAAATGCAACATGGCGTCCAATCTCAATTCCAGCCAATTTTGGTTGGAAAAAGTCAAATGGTGCTCCTTCCATTCCGAGCTCTGCTGTTCCCCCCACATATGGGGTATCAGCGTACTCAGGACAAATTGAACAACAACTTTTGTGGTCCAATTTCTCCTGTTACCCTTGGGAAAAAAAATTGGTGACTAAAAGATAATTTTTGTGGGAAAAAAATAGGATATTTTATTTTCATGCCTGGGTATTATAAACTTGTGTGACACACTTGAAGGTTCAAAGTGCTCGCCACAGATCTAGATAAGTTCCTTAGGGGGTCTAGTTTCCAAAATGGGGTCACTTGTGGGGGGTTTTCTGCGGCACTGCAAACGGAACATGACCCCCATCAACGTCTGCATTCCAAAACGTTATTACTTCCTTTCCAAGCCCTGCCGTGCGCCCAAACAGTTCCCCCCCACATATTTGGTATCAGCGTACTCAGGACAAATTGGACAACAACTTTTGGGGTTCAATTTCCTTGGGAAAAATCAAAAATTTGGGACTAAAAAAATCATTTTTGTGGAAAATTGTTTTGTTTTTTTCACACCCAGGCATTATAAACTTCTGTGAAACACTTGGAGGTTCAAAGTGCTCACAACAGATCTAGATAAGTTCCATAGGGGGACTAGTTTCCAAAATGGTGTTACCTGTGGGGGGTTTCCACTGTTTAGGCGCATCAGGGGCTCTACAAACGTGACATGCCGTCCAATCTCAATTCCAGCCAATTTTGGTTTGAAAAAGTCAAACGGCGCTCCTTCCCTTACGAGCTCTGCCGTGTGCCCAAACAGTGGTTTTCCCCCACATATGGGGTATTGGCGTACTCAGACGAAATTGCACAACAACTTTATCTGTCCATTTTCTCCTTTTACCCTTGTGAAAATAAAAAAGTTTGTAAAAGTTCATTTTTGTGACTCAAACGTTAAATATTAATTTTTTCCTTCCATGTTGCTTCAGCTCCTGTGAAGCACCTGAAGGGTTAAAAAACTTCTTGAATGTGGTTTTGAGTACCTTGAGGGGTGCAGTTTTTAGAATGGTGTCACTTTGGGGTATTTTCTGCCATATAGACCCCTCAAAGTGACTTCAAATGTGAGGTGGTCCCTAAAAAAATGGCTTTGTAAATTTTGTTGTAAAAATGAGAAATTTCTGGTCAACTTTTAACCCTTATAATTTCCTAGCAAAAAAAATTTTGGTTCCAAAATTGTGCTGATGTAAAGTAGACATGTGGGAAATGTTATTTATTAAATATTTTGTGTGACATATTTCTCTATTTTAAGGGAATAAAAATTAAAAGTTTGAAAATTGCACAATTTTCAAAATTTTCGCCATATTTGCGTTTTTTTTCAAAAATAAACGCAAGTTATATCGAAGAAATTTTACCGCTGTCATGAAGTACAATATGTCACGAGAAAACATTCTCAGAATCGCGAAGATCCGTTGAAGTGTTCCAGAGTTATAACCTCATAAAGAGACAGTGGTCAGAATTGTAAAAATTGGCCCGGTCATTAACGTGCAAACCACCCTTGTGGGTTAAGGGGTTAAATAACTTTCCCTACTGGTGTTTCCTGCTAGTGATAGATTTTGTTGGATTCATTCACTTTGCTGCAGTTTGTGTTGGTTGCAGTTGTTTTGTATGTGATTCCTTTACTCCTTAAAGAACTGCTTCTATATTATCCAAGGAGCTGCTAAGGACATTCAGGGTAAGCCACCATTGAGTGGGGGCACCTTGACGCTATGTTAGGGTACCTTTCTCCGCAGTCAGTCAGGAACAGACCAAGGTCAGAGAAGTGTGTTTCCTAGTCTGAACCTGTGAAGCTCTGGAGAGGGACAGAAGCACACACAAAATAGGGCAATACCGTCTGGTAAGGAATAGGTATAATCAATGGAAACACTCACCTAGAGGTGTAGTGTGCAGACACAATACCTATGAAAGCATGGATGTGGATAGCAGTTAATATTCATTCTCTTTAATAGCGGGTACACCTGATTGCCCAGCCGCTGCAGGAAGCTATTAAAGAAGATGAATATTCACTGCGTTCCATGCCCACAGTCCCTCCCAATCTCAGCACTGGCTTCAGTGCATAGAGGTGGGAGGGATTATGGGCATGGGGAGCAGTGAATATTCATTTTCTTTAGCAGTGGGCACAGTGTTAGCTGCAGCCGCCTCCACCTTCCTCCTGGGACCCGCTGCTCCACCAGTGCTGCCCCCCAAGTCGCAACCACACTATACGATAAGGAACATCCAGACTATAATATGCACCCCTCACTTTACTACAAAATGTTGCATTAGATGCATCTGTTTGAACTTGTGACATGTATAAAAGACATCTTTCCACACAATCAATCACACTCCAACCTCTCCACCATGGCCAAGACCAAAGAGCTATCTAAGTACACCATGGACAAAATTGTAGGCCTGCACAAGGCTGGAATGAGCTACAGGACAATAGGAAAGCAGCGTGGTGAGTAGGCAACAACTGTTGGTACAATTATTAAAAAAAGGAAGAGACAAGATCTTGCCTCGTGGTGCAAAGATGATTCTGAGAAAGGTCAGGAATCAGCCCAAAACTACATTGGGGACCTGGTCAATGACCTGAAGAGACCTGGGACCACAGTCTCAAACAATTTCATTAGTAACACACTATGCCGTCATGGCTTAATATCCAGGAGGGCAAGCAAAGTGCCCCTACATATGCCAGCACATGTCTAGGTCTGTTTGAAGTTCACAAATCACCATCTGGATGATCCAGAGGAGGCATGGGAGGTTATGTGGTCAGATGAGACTAAAATAGAAGTTTTTGGTATCAACTCCATTCACCATGTTTGGAGGAAGAAGGATGAGTAGAATCCTCTTGCAAAGCATGGTGGGGGAAACATCATACTTTGGGGGTGCTTTTCTGCAAAGGGGACAGAAAGATTGCACCGTATTGAAGGGAGGATGGATAGGGTCATGTATCGTGATATTTTGGCCAACAACCTCCTTCCTTTAGTAAGAGCAATGAAGACGGGTCGTGGCTGAGTCTTCAAGCATGAAAATGACCAGAAACATACAGCCAGGGCAACTAAGGAGTGGCTTTGTAAGAAGCATTTCAAGGTCCTGGAGTGGCCTACTCAGTCTCCAAACCTGAACCCAATAGAAACTCTTTGTAGGGAGCTGAAACTCAAAGTTGCCAGAGACGGCCCCGAAACCTTGAAAGATCTGAAGAAGATTTATATGGAGAAGTGAGCCAAAATCTCTGCTGTTGTGTGTGCAAACTTAGTCAAGAACTACAGGAAACGCCTGACCTCTGCAATTACAAACATAGTTTTCTGCACCAAATTTTAAGTTCTGTTTTTCTATTGTATCAAATAGTTATTTTGTACAATAAAATGCCAATTAATTATTTAAAAATCATACAATGTGATTTTCTGGATTTTTTTTAAGATTCTGTCTCTCACAGTTGAAGTGTACCTACAATAAAAATTACAGACCTTGCCATTCTTTGTAAGTGGGAAACTTGCATAATCGGCAGTGTATCAAATACTTATTTTCCTCGCTGCATATTGGTAACTCCTCAAAAGTCATACTATTTTAAGAACCTCACCCCTCAAATACTTCAAAACTTCTATGAAGAAATTTGTTAACTTATCAGGTTTTTCACAGGAATTAATGCAAAGGGTAATGAAAAAAATAAAAAATTTGATCACATAACTATTGAAGTTACTTTGAGGGGCCTATGTAACAGAAAATACCCAAAAAGTGACACCAATTTAAAAACTGCACCACACAGAGTGCTCACAACCATATTCAAGAGGCTTATTAAACCTTCTGCTTCACAAAAATTACAAAAATGTGGAAGAAAAAAAATGTTTAATTTTTCCCACAAAAATATGCTTTATCCCCAAATTTTGCATTTTTACAAGGGTAACAGGAGAAAATGGACCCCAAAATGTGTTGTGCAATTTCTCCTGAGTATAACGATACCCCATATGTAGTGAAAAACTACTGTTTTGTTCTTTATTGTCACATGGCTCAGAAGGGGAGGAGTACCATTTGAATTTTGTAGCACAATTTTGGATGGAATAGATTGTGGATGCCATGTTGCATTTGAAGAGCTCCTGATATGCCAAAACAGCAGAAACTCCACACCAGTGACCCAATTTTGGAAATTACAAGCCCCTGATCAATACAGGATTCACTAAACCATCTCAAATAGATGTCTGTCCAGCCACTGTTTGAATACTTCCATTGAGTGAGAACTCACTACCTCTCGTTGCAACCTGTTCCACTCACCCGTACTGCCAAAAAGTGTTTTCTAATATCTAATCTGTGTCTTCTCCCTTTCAGTTTCAGTCTATTGCTTCTTATGTTTCTATGTGCAAATGAGAATAAGGATTGTGACGCTAGTCACTACTCATGGACAGGTCGTGAGGCAGAAGAGTCAGACGTTTCAGGTTCAATACCGAGAGAATTTGTAGATAACCAAGGGAAAAGACAAAGGCATAAGTCAGGTCACAGTCCAGGATCAATAACAAGAGATAGTGAATCAACAGGTGAAGGAAAAGAAAAACGGGTAGTCAGAACACGGTCCAAAGGGTCAGGCAGCAGAAGATCAGAACTCAGAGCAACAGAATCAGGCTAACACTCACCAACAAGCACAAACTACGTCTGGCAGGGATCAGGGGCAGACAGGCAGACAGCTCAGTTAAGTAGCTATGCGATTACAAGAACACTGAACCCCTGCAGAAAGTCCCGCATGCCCCAGTCACAGATTGGACAGTACAGCGGTCAATAAAAGCAACGACAGCCCAGCAAACTTATCACAATATCGTACAACCAAACTGTCAATCAAGACACAGACAGCCCAGCAAGACAGTTCCATAGTATAGCATAGCAATCATTCACTGAGCAGAGCAATCGTGACAAGGATGATCCCTCTACATTGTGACATCCCTTCCGATATTTGAAGACAGCTACAGTTTCCTCATAGCCTTCTTTTTTTGCAAGCTAAATATTCCCAGATCCTTTAACCTTTCCTCGTAGGACATAGTTTGCTGTCCGCTCACCATCCTGGTTGTTCTTCGCTAAACTTGCTCTACTTTTTCAATGTCTTTTTAAAAATGATCAGAACTGGACACAGTATTCCAGACCTCACCAAGGAGAAGTAGAGGGGGATAAATACTTCATGATCTAGACTCTGTGCTTCTCTTAATACATCCTAGAACTGTGTTAGCCTTTTTTGCTGTTGTGTTTCACTGTTGAATCATGTGGAATCATGTGCTGTGATCTATTAGTATATTAGTGTGCTACCACTGATCAGTGTCTCGCGGTGAACTCCTATGACCTGACTGACGCTCGCAGTGCCATCAGAAAGGTCCGGGGATTTCACAGCCAGTGACCTCAGTTCAACTCACTGACATCAGAGCAAGTGTCATCATAACTTTTCCGATGGCGGTCATGCTGACATCTGTGAGTTGAACTGAGTTAATTGGCTGTGAACTCCCAGGACCTTTCTGACAGCACCATGAGTGTGAGAACTTTCTCATGTTCGCGGTGATGTCAGTCAGGTCACAGAAGTTCACCATGAGATACTGAGCAGCGGTAGCACACACTGCTTAGTGTCTGCTGGATGGCAGGCTGTATACTTGCATCATGCCATTACAAATATGAACCCCACTTGCCACCGCCACAAGGCAAGTGGTAAGAGCAGAGTAAAGTGCTAGAATGGGAGGTTGTGGGCTGCTATTTTTTAGGCTGGGGAAGCCAATATCCATGGTGCTTTACCATCCTGAGAATACCAGCCCCCAGCTGCCTGTTTTAGCTTGGCTGGTTGTCAAAAATGGGGGGACCCTATGCCATTTTTTAAATTAATTATTTTAATAATTAAAAAATACGGAGTTGGGACCCTCGTATTTTTGATAACCAGCCTTGCTATCGCTAAAAGCTGAGGGTTGCAGCCCACAGCTGTAAGTTTTGCCTGGCTGGTTGTCAAAAATACAGGGGATTCCCATGTATTTTTTATTCAGATTTATTTAATTATAGCACAGGCGGTGGCTGATCAATAGTCCCATCAGCCGCCGCTTGCTCTGTTAACAGTTGAATAAAACTTTCAACATTGGCCCCTGCTAGTGCTGACTGCAGCATAAGCAGGGACAGTGATGTGAGCTGTCTTCTTCAGCACCCGGCGCTGGGGAACAGCGCGAACAGTACAGCTGATTTCCAGGCATTGATACGTGTCATACTGATGACACAGGGATGTCATCCGTGTGTCATAAGTGTGCACACGTGGGAGACATTTTGCTCCCCATGCTGCTACAAAAAACACTGACGTCTGAAACAGCCCTTAGTGAACACAAGTCATAAGCAACAACGTTAACAATACAATAATTAAAGCAAAATAAGATGACCCTGCTCGTGAGAGCTTACAATCTACAATGAGGTGGGGGAGATACAAAGTACAGGTGTGTATATACAGTGGTGCATTTACAATGATGGTCCAGCCATCTTGAGAGAGTGAGGGATGGATGGAGATAGTGAATGGGCTATACACACACACTTACACATAGAATGACTTTGATTAGTGAATGTGATAGGCCGCTCTGAACAAATGTGTTTTGATGGAGCGCCTGAAACCATGCAAATTGTGGATAGTCCTAATTTCCTGGGGTAGAGCATTCCAGAGGATTGGCGCAGCGTGGGAGAAGTATTGGAGACGGGAGTGGGAGGTACGGATTAGTTCAGAGGTTAGTCGAAAGTCGTTTGCAGAGCGCAGCAGTCGGTTAGGACCGATAGATAGAAATGAGGGAGGAGATGTAGGGGGGTGCTGCACTGAGTTGAACTTTAAAGAGAAGTTTTGCTTTTGAACTTTGCTGGATCACTGCCTCATCAACACATAAGTGTGTTACCGTTGCACTACATATGGTAGAAAAAATGTGGGCAGTATGAACTGAGGCTTTCCCCAAAGAGTGCTGCATGTCGGTGAGCAAGCCGGTTGGAAAAATGGAGGAGTTTTTGAAACAAGTGGTCCTCATTCAGCAGCAGGAGCTGTAGTTCCAGTGGCAGCAGCAAGAGGCACAGCAGTTGCAGCGGATGCAGCAGAGAACGTGTGAGCTGATTTTGCAGCAGGTTGTGGCCCTGCGAGAGGAGACCCCTAAGGTGAGGGGTGATCAGCGGTGTAAAGAGGAGACCCCTAAGAGGAGGGGCGATAAGCGGTGTAAAGAGGATACCTCTAAAGTGAGGGGTGATCAGCGGGTGTTTATTAAGTGTTGGCAGTGTCAATGGTCCGGACATGTGGCTATCAACTGCCTTCTGATGTCTGAACCCACAGTGTGTCTATGTATGCCCAGCCAGTCTGTTCCGCCACCAGCGAGCCCCAGCTGTGCCAGGTACTCATGAATAAGTAACAAATGGATGCTCTCCTGGACTCGGGTAGCAGAGTGACTTTGGTCCATAGGTCCCTTGTTTCCGGGGGCAACCCCAAAGGATGGAAAGTGGAGATGATGGCTATCCATGGGGAAATCAGGGCGTACCCAACCATGGAAGTTAATTTTGCTACATCATGTGGGGACATTAAACATGTGGTGGGAGTGGTGAAGACCCTTCCGAATGGGGGCTGTGTTGTTAAGAGATTTTCCCCTGCATTGGTCCCTGTGGGAGACCATGGTCAACCCTCTGAAGGTAAATGTTGTTCCGGGCATAGAGCCCGAAGATCCCAAGTCAGGGACACTTGCCATAGGGGTCGCCAACCTAGGGACAGAGTATAACCCCGATAGGTTCCCCCTAGAGGTTGTGGCAGGAGAGGTTGTGGAGACCCCACTGAAGCCCGGAGGCATATTGAGGCCATGAGAGGGCGTTGCAGTCACAGGCCTTGCTTTGGTTGCAATGCAGACTAAAGTGAGTATAGGTCTTGGACACGCTGGTTTTCCAAGGCAGATTTAAGGAAAACCTACTCTGGGTTTGTGTTTCGAAACAGACTGCAGGATGGTAGTGTTGCAGTCCATTTCATTCCTGGCCGGGTTTTTCATGTAGCCTAAAGCCACAGGTTGGTAGTTAAAAACCCTGCAGCATAGGGTTTGGGGGTGTCAGGGCCAGAGTCAGTTGGTGTTTGCAGAGGAACACCTGTGAGGCAACACAGGCAAGCAGTGCCAAACCGCAAAAGCAGCTGAATAGCCTGGCACCCAAAGCGTACACAGCAGCGCAGTCGCCCACGGCAACTGGTCTTGGGGGTGAACCGGAGGTAGATTGTCCTGTGACCGAAGGAGGACTGGCGTGTTTAGTGACTGTAAACTGGAGGATGTGGTTCCCAGATGCAATCCTGAGGATATCGTTTACTGTGTAAAGCTGTGAGTAGCACATTAACACGGCGGTGCAGTCACACACAGCAACAAGACAGAGGAAGACTGGCATGTTTAGTGACTGTAATCCAGAGGATATGTTTCCAGGCAGCGATCCAGAGGATATCGTGTGCTGTGTTTTGCTGAGTTGAACATTAAAGGGATGTTTTGCTTTGAACTTTGCTGGGTCACTGCCTCATCACTGCACAAGTGTGCTACCGCTGCACTACAATGTGTATATTTACTATCTATTGTATTAATAGTATTCTATTATTATTATTATTTATTTATATAGTGCCATTAATTCCATGGTGCTGTGCATGAGAGGGGTTACATACAAAGTTATAGATATCGTTTACAGTAAACAAATGTACAATGATAGACTGGTACAGAGGGGAGAGGACCCTGTCCTTGTGGACTTACATTCTACAGGATAATGGGGAAGAAACAGAAGGTCGGGGGTGCGGCAGCTCTGGTGGTGGCGGCGATGTGGCAGCTCTGGTGGTGGCGGCGTGGTGGCAGCTAGGGTGGTGGCGGCGAGGCGGCAGCTCGGGTGGTGGCGGCGAGGCGGAATGGTTATTGCAGGCTGTAGGCTTTCCTGAAGAGATGGGTTTTCAGGTTCCATCTGAAGGATCCAAGGGTGGTGGATAATCGTACATGTTGAGGCGTGGAATTCCAGAGGATGGGGGATATTCGGGAGAAATCTTGGAGGTGGTTGTGTGAGGAACGAATAAGTGTGGAGGATAGTAGGAGGTCTTGGGAGGATCACAGATTACGTGAAGGAAGATATTGGGAGATTAGTTCAGAGATATAGGGAGGAGACAGGTTGTGGACGGCTTTGTAGGTCAGTGTTAGTAGTTTGAACTGGATTCGTTGGGGAATTGGGAGCCAGTGGAGAGATTTGCAGAGGGGAGAAGCAGGGGAGTAGCGAGGGGAGAGGTGGATTAGTCGGGCAGCAGAATTGAGGACAGATTGGAGTGGTGCAAGAGAGTTGACGGGGAGGCCACACAGGAGGGTGTTGCAGTAATCAAGGCGGGATGATGAGGGCATGCACAAGAGTTTTAGTAGATTGAGGGCTGAGGAAGGGACGGATTCTGGAAATGTTTTTAAGTTGGAGGCGACAGGAGGTGGCAAGAGTTTGGATGTGTGGTTTGAAGGAAAGGGCAGAGTCGAGAGTTACTCCGAGGCAGCGGATTTCAGGTGCGGGAGAGATCGTGATGCCATTTACCATAATAGATAGATCGGGTAGGGAAGATACGTGAGATGGAGGAAAGATGATGAGTTCGGTTTTGTCTACATTTAGTTTTAAGAAACGAGAGGTGAAGAAGGAGGATATGGCTGATAGACACTCCGGGATTCTGGACAGCAGAGAGGTGACATCTGGGCCAGAGAGGTAGATCTGAGTATTGTCCGTATAGAGGTGGTACTGGAAGCTGTGGGACTTTATGAGTTGTCCTAGGCCAAGGGTATAGATGGAAAAAAGTAGGGGCCCCAGTACAGAGCCTTGAGGGACTCCAACAGACAGAGGGTGGGATGAGGAGGTAGAGTGGGAGTGGGAGACGCTAAATGTGCGGTCGGAAAGGTAAGTGGTGATCCAGGACAGGGCAAGGTCTTTGATGCCATGGGAAGAAAGAATCTGTAGCAGTAGGCTGTGGTCGACTGTGTCAAAGGCAGAGGACAGGGCAAGGAGGAGGAGGATGGAGAACTGTCAGCTTTGGCTGTGAGTAAGTCGTTAGTAATTTTGGTCAGGGCAGTTTCAGTGGAGTGGTGGGGGCGGAAGCCAGATTGGAGGTTGTCGAGGAGAGAGTTAGATGAGAGGTGGGAGGAGAGTTGAGCGTGGACATGCTGCTCAAGGAGTTTGGAAGCAAACGGGAGCAATGATATTGGGCGATAGCTGGGCATAGCAGTTGGGTCAAGGTTTGTTTTTTTGAGGATGGTGTGATGGTGGCATGTTTGAAGGCAGAGGGAAAGGTACCAGAAGATAGCGATAGGTTGAAGAGATGGGTTAGGGCTGGGATGAGCATGTTAGTGAGGTTGGGGAGCAGGTGGGAAGGGATGGGGTCAAGTGCACAGGTGGTGAGGTGTGATTTGAAAAGCAGATGAGTAAGCTCTCCTTCAGTGATGTTGGAGAGGGAGGCTAGTAGGGAAGGACAGAGGTCTGGTATATGGAGTGGTTGGGGTGGTGGAACAGTAAAAGTTTGCCTTGTTTGGTTGATCTTATTTTTGAAGTAGGTGGCAAAGTCCTCGGCATAGATGAGGGGAGTTGGAGGTGGCAGTGGTGGGCGGAGGAGAGAGTTGAATGTGCTGAACAGTTGTTTTGGGTTGTAGGATAATGAAGATACAAGGTTTGCGAAATAGGTCTGTTTAACAGAGGTGAGGGCTATTTTGAAGGCAAGTGTAGCATGTTTGAAAGCAGTGAAGTCGTCTGGCAGGCGTGTTTTCTTCCAATGCTGCTCTGCGACCCTGGATGATTGTAGAAGTTTTATGGTGAGATTGTTGTGCCAGGGTTGCCTATTGATTCGTCGCACTTTGTCGTGCGTGAGAGGGGCGACTGAGTCTATGGCAGATGTGAGGGTGGTGTTATAGAAAGCAGTGGGGCTGTCTGTGTCGTGGAGTGAAGATATGGAGGACAGAGGTAGAAGAGAATCTGAGAGTCTGTGAATGTCTAGGTGTGCGAGGTTTCTGCGAGGATGTGCCAGTGGCTGAACATAGGGTGCAGGTGAAGAGGACAGGGGTGAGAAGGTGAGTAGGTGGTGGTCAGATAGGGGGAGGGGAGAGGTTGTGAAATTAGATAGGGAGCAGAGGCGGGTGAAGATGAGGTCTAATGTATGTCCGTCTGTGTGGGTGGCTGTGGAGGACCACTGAGTAAGTCCAAAGGATGAAGTAAGTGACAGGAGTTTGGAGGCTGCTGGCTGGCAGGTGTCAGTAGGGATATTAAAGGCACCCATGATGATGGTGGGGATGTCAGAGCAGAGAAAGCGAAGAAGCCAGCAGGAGAATTGGTCAATGAAGGCAGTGGCTGAGCCTGGTGGTCGGTATATTCTACATATATCTTATATAATACTTATATGTGTTCCATATTGCTGGATTATGTGGGAGACTGTTTTGTCCATTTCTTTTTTCATAATATGGACAGGTGGTCTAGTCTTTCCCCCACTTTTCCACCTTTTTAATTGTTCTTAATTGTTTTTTTTCCATTTTATTTATGATAAAAATACAGTTTCATACTATTTGCCTCTCGTAAATGCCTTTATATGATTATTATTACTCTTTCTTGGGCTTGTTGGTGCCAGGTATATTCTTTTTTTCTTGTTCTTAATCATGTGGGGTGGTGACTCAAGCATGGCTCTAGAGCACCCGTGATACTTGCACAGGCGAGCACGCTCCCTCATCACTACTAAATACCTTTTCAGCAATTATCCAGTCTAGTGGATCTACACTAAATTCCTTTTTATCGGTTTAAGTACTTGTCACCTGGATTTATCCACTTTTTCTGAATTGCAACCTTTACAGAGATATCTGTTTTCTACTGGACTGATTACTTGGAAACCAAAGACTCTGTTCACATTATCCTTTATCAGTATTAGATGGTGAGCTCTCTCCCATTTCCGCCCAATGTTGTAGCATAGTGTGTTTTTAGCAATTTATTAATTTAATCTTTGTAATTAAACTAATGATCTTTGAAACCGTAGCCACTCCACTGGGATTTTGTTGGTATTGATGCAATAGCACAATTTATTTTTTTTTACTTGTTCATTAGTCATTTTGATATCTGATACAGTTATTTCATTGGAATTCTTACACCCTCATTTTTTTATGTTTGACCAACAGTTTTATCTGGAAAAACAGGTGCTTTAATGGGGTCCAAATTGTTTCTATCTATATCAAATATTTTTATGACTTGGTTTTAATTTAATTATATCTTTCTTTCAGATCATGTATTATTGGATCATGTCTTGTACAGCAGTTACAGTGAGGACATTCTAATTACCTCGTCTAGCAATGTATATAGAAAACCTGTATCTGGTAATACTTTACTACATGCATCATCATGTCATTCTAAACATGTTAAAGGGGGTATCTAAGCACTAAAAAGCAGGTGATTGCAGCTTACCTGCCTGTTGTGCCCGGACCGTTTTTCCCCAGCACAGAACAGTCAAAGACCACTCCTGCTCAGGATTCAGCTGCTTCTGCTGAAGTCACATCTACCCCCTTTAAAGTAGAAATCCCAAAGGGTGAAATGAGTTGAGCAAAAAGGAACTGTTTTAATCCAAAATGTTGGGAGTGAAGAATGTAGTAGGGTATGTGCAAGATTGAGGGAATGTCCCAATCGGGCTATAAATACAGCTATCATGATGGTAGAACAAAAAAATAGATCTGATATGTTTAGGGTGGATAGTCGAAAGGGTAAAAAGAACTTCTCTGATGTGTGGTGACATTTTTTTTCTAAAGGTAGCAGTGTAGACTGTAACAAAGTAAAGATAATCTACTATATAATCGTTTAATTCTGTCTGTAACGGAAATCCCGCATCGCATATTTGTCGCGCCCGGCCGGATGCAACCAATCAGCGACAGGCGCAGTCCGGCCACGAATTGGCGCAGGATTTGAACCACGCATGCCACCATTATCGTCGGCAGGTCAGCGGCGCTAGCCGCTGATCTCCCGACGGTAGCCGCGGGTCATCTCCTGCTGAATGGAGGTCAGCGGCGACGCAGTCTGGAGATGGCCTGTGCCATACATATTCTAGAATACCCGAGGAGTTAGAATCGGGCCACCATCTAGATTTTTTATAAGAGTCTACTGATTTTAAAACAGGATGCGATCTTATGTGACATTATGACAAAATGGGTCACAGTGATTCCATAAAAGGCTCCTTCTTTATCACAAAAATTATCTTCAAGTCTATTTCAAAGTCTAGAAAGAGGTGACAATTCTTTTCTTAGAGTAAAGGGTTGTTATAAGTGTGGGCACAACATATGTAAATTATGTACCTGTTGATGTCATAAGAATTTACATTGAAGATAAGCATTTCATATCCTATAAAAACCTACATTAATTGTAACAGTAACTTTATGACCTATTTAATAAGTTGCATTTCTTGTAAAGTGCAATATGTGGGATATACCAAAGGACCTCTTAAAGTAAGGACGCATCAAAAGATTGTGATAAAAAGGAGTGGAAACATATTTCTGCAGTATCCCGGCATTTTGTCCTAGTTCAAACAGGTAATACTTCTCTCAAGTTTGTATCTTCATTGCATTATCTGCCAAGAACAGAGGATGAATTAATTGCAAATGTGGTGACGAGCTGTTAGGTTTTTGCTTTGTACTTAAAAAGGACCTTTCTTAAAATGTTTCATGTTCAACTGGACACAGGATCCAATAAAGGCTGCAAAGCAGAATAAAATGTTTTTTGTTTTTTTTTAATTACCTTATATTAGCACAGTATTTACAGAGTTGTTATTGCTTTTTTTACCTTGAGAAAGGCGCTGAAACGTGTTTAGTCAACAAAAAAACATTTTGGAACACAAAAGACTTCTTATTTACTGCAGCATAGTTCGTTCAACATTATTTTGTCCTCCTCTAGGATCAAAATATTTGGCCGGTAATGAGTTAACTTTAAAAAAATGAAGAAAAAAAACAGTAAAAGGACACAAGAAATTAAAAAAAAAGTGTAGAAAAAGACAGCCATATTTACCAACACAGGTCACAAAACTAATACACTTGCAAGATGCAGCAGCCCCCAATTGATGAAGTTGGCGGCAACACACGGGAATTATACTGATGATGCAACCACTCACACACCTACCAGTTCACAGGAGGGGGTGGTTGCCTACTCTTATAATTGCATAAGGCTTGCATATGGCAGTAGTCATGCAGATGCAGTGCACAGTGTCTGGTTCACAGCCTTTTAGAGACGTCCACTCTATTACATCTGCCCAGCACTACATAAGTGCACCCTACAGGGACAGGCACTTCTATTTTACAAGGCAAACATTGATGAGCTAGGCTGCATCCTGCGTAAAAATGAAAAATATGCAGTACAATATACATAATATACACGAGGTATTAGTCGAAGTATTGAGCTGCTGGGAATAGTAGCAGCAGGGAATTTGTGATATAATTTGGAAATTGTTTCCTTAACTTAGCTGCTCTATGTTCTGACTTCAAGGAGGACCCCTTTTCTAATACATCCTTAAGCTCTGATAAGGTAAATGGACAGGAGTTGTCTTAGGCCTGCAGTGCGAGAAACTCATGCGAGTTTCTTGCCTCAATACCCGGCACTGCCATTGGCACTCGGGACCAGAGCATGCGGCTGCATGTATTTCTATGCAGCTGAATGCTCCGGTCCGAGTGCTGGCGGCTGTGCCGAGTATTGAGGCGAAAGACTCACGTGAGTTTCTCTCATTGCAGTAACAAGTGTGACCCCGGCCTTAGCAAGACAACCTCTTTATAAATGTATAATCTAGCTGCAGATTGAATCATACTCAGCTACTGAAAACTTGCCAATAAAGTCCACACAATTAAATATAAAAGAATTCCTGTAACTTATAAAGAATATCCTTACTTAAATGAAGATGTTCAAATGTGACATGAGTCACCAAGATATAAACATCATCTGTGCATCTGTTGGAACGTTAAATGAATTGCTGTTAATCATAAAAACCTGGCATAACCTTATTCAAGTTCCACAAGTTATCTCTTAAAGTACTTCTTTATAACTGAAGTCAGTGCAACAGGTCAAAAGCCATTTACAAAACAGATGTTATTTTTTTGGAACAAGACCAATCACAGTAATTTTAAAACACATTGGTACAATTCAACCCATTGAAAGTTTTCATCACCATAAGGTAGCAGATGCTAAATGTATCAATTAACATCATGTACTTGAACAATGACAGCACCATTAACCAGGGTTAAAGCACTAAAAGTAGCATAAGATTACTGTAGTTCAACCATTGGATTTCTGATACCTGCTCCTTTAAAGCCCATTTTTCTTTCTTTGTTCTCATGAAAATTCATTTTGTTTCCGCTTTCATTCTCAGTAAAAACGTATTTATTAAATATTACATGTTATCTAGAGCATAATTGTTTCTAACATTTCTATCTGTAATTTGCTTTATAAAGATGGAGGTATAGAAAAACTCTTAAAATGAGCTTTTGTGCCCTGAGCAAAAACATTAAGGTTTACAATACCAGACTTCATTTCGCTACTTGAAGATTTGAACAGTGCCCATCAAATACATGTTTGGACTAACAAGATATTAAATTAATGTAAATGAGATGCATAGCAAAAATCTGTTTTGCTGCCAAAAGTCTCCCCAGGGTTGAATAGCACTTTCCATAAGTCTACAGAAATTACTAAATTTGTTTGGTAATGAAATACTTGTAGCCACGTTCAATGTATGATTCAACAGTGGAACCCTCCATAGACTTTAACTGGTTATATTAATTACATAAGAGAGAAGCATGTATTTGTTATTCAATAAAGAGATTAACAGCCTTTAAGAAAACGAGTTATTGTTTGATTTCAACACCAGAATGTATTTCTCTGTTTATTTTCCTGTGAGGTATTATAATTAAGTCATCTTCAGTATCATAACATTCTTATGTTCAGTCACTGTTGTAATTTTGTACTGTTCACATGTGAACAAGAAAGGAAATTCTCACCCGTAAACATGATGTATGATATCACTCTTATCTCCTTTAGGTTTCTGAATATCGTAATATGAGACAAAAATTGTCTGGGCTTTTTCATAACAGCAATCAATAATCCAATGGCTGATAACTATAATTTTGTCAGTCTTGCATTCTACTGTTGTTAATGAAATTTTAGCGGACTTCATGCAATAAAATTTGTAGGGCTATTATAAGCCCATTTTCTCTTACTTACCCCCTGCAGTTGGCAGTAGTTTACACACTGTGCCTTCTTTTGCACTTTAGATCAGCGTTTGTGGTTCTTTAGCATCCTGCTCACTAGAGATGAACAGATCAGTCAAAATTCAAACCTACCTGTTAGTGCAGATTTTCCTGGTAAATTTAATTTAAAGAGAAGTTATTTCCACAAATGTAATGCCCCTTATTATGCTCTGAGGTCTTTTTAGACCTCATAACATAATAAGCATGAGATGTAAAAATTACTTATACTCACCTTGACTGCTCATCTCTCTGGTGCCTCCAATCCTCACAGTAACCCATCCGGTCCTTGCTGCATCTTCTTATCACTGCCATTGTGAAGGACTAAATTAAGAAAGATCAAAACTAAATGCTCCATTTTGTGCTTGTAATTCCATTTTGTCGTTTATGAGATAAATTCTGTTACTGGGCTGTGGCTCATGGCTGTTATAAAGCCAAATAGTTTTTCTACTGGAGTAAAGGTCATGGGCTGTAATAAAAACTAGACTGCTCCAGTTTGGACAAGATATGAGGCCTTGGGGTGTATCACTGTAGAATACTCTGAAGAATAAGTACGCTATTGTTCCCTTCTATGGTCACGTGGATATGACCATATATGTAGTTTCCAGTCTTCCTGTATTTTCATAGGTTAAATGTTGTAGGTGTGGTTTTATACTATTGGTTGAAGTACAAACTTACTAAATACTATAAAAGATGATAATGTAATACATGGGAAATGAATCTTGCTCGATTCTCCCAGACAGAAACACGTCTCCGTCTGGTTATTTATGTTGCTAGCAACGTTCTGTGAATTATTTGGAAATCACTAGGTCAACCGTGAAGGGTCAGTTCAGATCCTCCCTCGACAGATGGCGCCAAACGTGGGGCCCCCATATAGGGATGCCTCTGCCCCCCGGAGGACAACAAGACAAAGGACCATTGGACCGGACACAGGCACTGGAAAATTGGGACTGATCACCCCCCACAACCATGATAAGTTGGCAGTTATACTGTTCAGACTGACCGTTTGGTGTGGTTTTCCTTTGTTTGTTGCTGGAAAGAGGATCTGAGGTTTGTCCCCGATGGTGGGGTGATTCTTGGGTGGAATCATATAGAGGTGTAGTTCCGTTGGGGGCCCAGTGTTCGAACCGTTCCTCATAACGGACGGACACCCTGGATTGACCAGTGATTGTAACTCTCTTTTTAGTCAAAATATCCTGAAATCCTGATCACTGTTAGAATCAGGCGCTATGAAGTGATCGAAGATGGGAAGGATGCGTAACTCAGGAATATATAGATATATATAACCAGAGGTGTCCGGAGGGATAGTCTAAGATGCCCTCCTCCTTTCGCTGAGTATCGCGTTGTGGGGCCATCCCTGTGGAGGATAGATAGGCCCGGTGCGACAGACTATACGACCGCTCTAGGACTGGGCACAATTTAAGTAAGGATATTTTATTAAAGGAGAATCATGTTTAAGAAAAAGAACAGTTTGAATTTGTGTGATGGATTGGATACTGTCAGTCTTATGATTCGAGACAAAGAAAAAAAAATCTGTGAGAAATGTAAGGGAATTCCTGAGGGTGGGAGGATAAAGCCTATGCTATGGGACGAATGTGTTAGAAAGAACAAAGGCAGGTTGATGGTGGTTTGTTTAAAGACGCTGAAAATTCCGTGGCTTGGCACATGAATTGTGTGATGAAGGTTGATATGGAGGTAGAAAAAGTGAATTCTGATTGCTTATGGTTATGTTGAAAAGGGAAAGTTGTCTGCTATGACAAAGACTGGATGTTTTGTGGAAGGAACTGAGAAAGTGACTGAAAGTAATATGCTAGAAAAACAATTAATTAAAAATTATGATTTGGCACAAGGGGTCTCTCTGCTAGATAATAAGGTCCCTTCCCAGGAAATTAAGCCTCTTTTCCCGACTGTAAGCTCTGTGCCCCTCAACCCCAGGGCACCAATATATCCTGGGTTGCCAAAACCCAGTGTGCCCCCACCCTATGATCCTGCTTGGTGGATTTGTGATGTATGTGTATGTAAGTTGTGGAGCAAGGAGACCCGGAGTCGTAGTCCCAACTTTTCCCTTGGTAAACGCTGACGGCATTTATTATTAACTATTGCCAGCACCAGTCCTTGCTCTAGTATTGCTAGTGGTTATGAGTATCCACCCCCTTTTCCCCATACCAAATAGGCACCCTTTGCAATCTATTACCCCATCCAGAGACTTCCCCCATGGTTTTCTACAGGTAAATGGCAGCGAATCGAGAGATTTATTCCACTCCCCGAAGAGATTTATTATATATATTTCGAGTAAAAGCTGGGGAGGAGTATTTTCCAATTATTGAAGGTGGCATAATGTATAATGTGAATCTGGATGGGGAACCTATGAGAGTGGTGTTGATTTCTGCAATGCTTTAAAGGTTTGGGTACAAGATAGATTAGTGGACCAAGCTACCTCTCTCACAGATGTTATACAGGATAAGGGGGAGACTGCCGAGAAGTTCTATGGGCGTCTTATGGTAGTATTTAAAGATCTGGGATTCTCATTGTATAATAAAGCCCACTCACGTTTTTTTTTGTGGCAGCTTTGATGTCCCGAATTGAAGGAGGCGATAATGTCAGTTAGACCTGATGTCGAGAATTCCACTCCGGACAATGTATTAAAAGTAAAAAAAAAAAAAAAAAGTTTTTCAGAAGAATTCAGCTTGTTCTGTATCAGCAAAAAAGCCAGCCAGGAGCAGCTCCAACCCCCACCCCAGCTGCAAGGACACAGTTCTTATCAGTGCCCACATAGCAGACTCCAGCCCCCCCTTCAACTACACAAATTTAACCCCTGTGTACCGGTTGGTACAAGATCTATGGGCAGTTAATGCAGTTACTGATCTGGAAACTCCAGTGGCGTCTAATATATATACTCTTTTGTTCCAGATATCTTAGGATGCTGCTTGGTTCACAGTTATCGATTTTGCCAATGTCTTTTTTTTAGTATTCTATTATACCAAGATTGTCAATTTCTGTTTGTATTTATTTATCAGAGAGGACAATTGATGTGGACAGTTCTGCCACAAAGGACCCAAAACAGTACCAATTAGTTTGTAAAAAATATGGGCGAGTGTCTTTTACCCTGGCAATTGGACCACCCCCATGTCACGCTGCTTCAGTATATGGATGATTTTTGTTGTGTGTATGGACGGAGCAGGAAGCCATGTTGCTATTGTTAGCCTTCTGAAGTATCTCACAGATCTGAACTGTCGGGTTTCGGCCTCGAAACTTCAGTTCTGTCTTGGTCAAGTGATATTTTTGGGTCACTGTTTCTTTCAGGGTGTCAGATACTCACAGAAGAAAGAAAAATAGCTGTCAGCTCCCTTCCTTTCCCAAAAGATGAAAATTAACTATGTACTTATTGTTGTCAGTGGATACCGAGTGCATCCCGCATAATACAACCCCTTTACAATGCTTTGAGACGGTATAATGAACTATAAGGAAAGATCACCGGTTTGTACGGAAAGCCTTTATCGTGCCTTCTCTGAATTAAAGTGGCTTATTGTTTCCGCCCCTGCCTTGGGCATCCCGGACTATACTCAACCGTTCTATTTGTATGAGTCTGTGAATGAAGGACACGCAGCAGGTGTACTTATACAATCACATGGCAATATGCAATGACCAGTGGACTATTATTAGGCCTGCCTCAACCCTGTAGCCCGAGCATCACCAAGCTGCATCGCTGTACTACAATCAACCCCGCTACTTTACTGCCGGTCCCAAGAAAGATGGCAGTGATGAGGATTATCTCCAACATGATTGTTCCCAACTTCTGACTGAAGAAACAGCTACTTCACCAAATGTCACTGAGAATCCATTTCCAAATCCCGATCTGGCGTTATACACGGATGGTTCAAGATATGCTGATGAGTTTGGAAGATTCCACACGGGATATGCTGTTACCACAGAGGACACTGTAGTGCACGCAGCTGCGCTTCCGCCATCACAGTCAGCACAAGAAGCAGAATTTCAGGCTCTGTCTACTGCATGTACTTTGGCCAAAGACAGACGGGCTAATATATACACGGACTCACGGTATGCATTTGATATTGCTCACGATTTTGGAGCTCTATGGGCCAATCGAGGGTTTATTACTTCTGCCGGAACTTCAGTGAAAAATGCTGAAGCTGTTAAAACTCTCATGGATTCGATCAAATTGCCTACTCAGGTGGCCATTATTAAAGTCAAGGCGCACGGTCCTAGGAACAGTCCACAAACTATTGACAACGCATATGCGGATATGCAAGCAAAGGCCGCTGCTCTTCTGCCCGTTGAACTAACCATACGAACTATGGTGACCACACGCTCTCAGCGTAAACAGTTGCAAGAGATCCTGACTCTACAAGAACCTGATGATCTACAACAGACTGAGGTTTTCTGTCGGACCCCGCGAGATCGTTTAATGACGATGCAGAGAATGTCTCCAAAAGAAGAGGTGAAGCAATGGAAGGCTGATGGAGCACGTATGGACAATGGTCTCTGGAAAAAGGACCAACTTGTGTGTTTCACTAAGCGGATGTACCCTGCTATTGCTATACATGGGCACATGGACCTATACATCGAGGGAAAAAAAAACAGGCCCTGGCCCTGGTACAAAAATTCTACTGGGCTCCAGGTATTTCTACAGTCATGACAGCACTCAACTGTGCATGTAATATCTGTCAGACCTTCAGTCCCGGTCAACTTCGACATGTACCTCCGAAGCATCTTGCTAAGTCCGACTATCCTTTCAAAAGGCTCCAGGTGGACCATAAATGCCTAAATCTGGAAAGTATGAATATTGTCTGGTGGTTGTCGATATGTTCTCCAGTTGGCCAGAAGCATTCCCTGTTACCAACATGACTGCAAAGACCACAAACTGGTGATGGAAGTCATCTGCAGATATGGAGTTCCAGAAGTCGTTGAAAGTGACCAAGGTCCGGCTTTTCCTTCTCATGTGTATCAGGAGGTTCTGACAATGTTTGGATCCACTGTAGCCCTCTATACTCCGTACTATCCACAATCCAGGGGGAAAGTTGAGAGGTTGAACGACACACTGACAGGACAATTGACCAAAATGATGCAGGAGACTACAGCTCTATGGCCAGAGCTCCTACCCATTGTACTATACCACATTTGTATTACCCCTATTGCAAAACATGGCCTGTCCCTATATGAGATATTGTTTGGTACTAGGACCCCAGTTGCAAATTTCCAGTCTCAGTAATTATTAGAAGAAACTGACCGTGGTGATCAACATGTTATTCAGTTTAGTAAAAATCTTGCTAACACCTATGCTTTAGTTTCTTCTTTTTCAGATTCAGCAGAAACCGATATTTGTTATAATTTGAAGTCTGATGATTTTGTGGTTGTGAAAAGGCATGTCAGAAAATATGGACTAGAACCCTTGTATGACGGTCCCTATTAAGTTCTCCTCATTACTCCTATGTCAGTGAAACTGGAAGGAAGACCGACTTGGATCCACGTATCGCACTGCAAGCTGGTTAAACAAGCCAATAGCAAATAAAGGGGATATAATGTTTTGGTTTTTCGTATTTTCCATGTTATTATTGGTAACCACATGGGATAGCCTAAATTCCCCAACGTCCTTGAATAATAAGTTTATATAATATTATTAAAAATTACTGAGAGATTTGTTGAATAATTCCCAGTCTCTGGCAGATATTTTCTTTTTAATCCGGCCAATTGGTTTAAGGGAATTGGGGGCTGGATAGCTGGAATCTTGTAAAGTTTGTTACACATCACTGCCTTTATTCTTGTTATGTATGTAATACTAAAACTTGTTTTTTGGTGTATTTCTGTATGTATTAGGAAATTCTGTACTTGGACAGCTAATGGTGATACCAAAGGTGTTGTCACCCCTGCTCTTCTCTACACCGAATTTAAGAAGTTATCTGATGAAGATGTTGAAGCCAAATATATAATTATCTTCAAAAGATCTCCACCACCGTTAACAAAAATTGTTATTTGTAAATTGTAGTATACAGGGGGGATGGGTACGCCGCAACAGCCATGTCTGGTAACATGGCATCAGATATGTGAAGACCAGTACCCCTCGAGCTTATAGCTTGGGATAGTACCTCTGATGCTGGACATATGTTAACAAAATTTATCTAGGGGGGAATGTGAAGGACTAAATTAAGAAACATCAAAACTGAATGCTCCATTTTGTGCTTGTAATTCCATTTTGTCGTTTATGAGATAAATTCTGTTACTGGGCTGTGGCTCATGGCTGTTATAAAGCCAAATAGTTTTTCTACTGGAGAAAAGGTCATGGGCTGTAATAAAAACTAGTATAAAATAAGCTATACTCGCGCTATAGAACGGAGCATTGCAACATTACTAAAACATCCCTTACCTGACAGACTTGTATTATATCAAACTCCGGAGGGTGCAGTGCAGAGATGAGTTGAGGGTAGAGATACAGAATAAAACCAGGATAAGAAATGCGCCTTCTTCAAAGAAGCTAAAAGAAGAGGATAACGTATTTAAAGAATAGTGCTCTAAGGGTAACTGAGCATGAATAATACGTATAATAATAAAAATAAAATGTGCAGAATTTTAGATAAAAATTGAATATATAGTAGAATGAGTAAAAGACAATAGTCACTGATAAGAAAAAATGTAGCTAAGAATGTTCGCATATACTGCTGATGAGTATATAAATACACAGGGTGCTAATACGCATCAATAGGCTAATGGCCTCTCATTAGAAAGGGTTAATAAGTATGACTACTTAAGTAAAGTGCAGAGTGCATATAAGAACAATGATTCCACAGCAAGAATATATAAAGCAATGGTGATCAATGGCAGTGAGAAAGTGATAATATATATATGCCTCAAAAGTGCAAAAAATAAAGGAAATAATCCACAGTTATGAACCACTTGGCTGAAAATGATATAAATAAATGAATAAAAAATAATAAATAAAGTATATTCCCGTGCTTGTAATAGTAAGTGTGCAATAAGAGGCTTAAACTTAGTGGCGATAATAGCAGTAATACAGATGGCGTTGATGCAAGTCCAGCAGTTTCTGTGGTGAAGCAGTGCTGCAGAACGCACAATAAGAAAAAGCAATTGAGCGTTACTTATCTGAAAAAAGGAAGGAAAACGAATGGTGCTGTGACGAATCCTGGAGAGCTTCGCAGCGCGGTGTGGGTTCCAAGGAGCTACCCCGGCCGGTGGCGTGCTCCTAGTATACCCGGGTGCAGACCGCTAGATGCTGCAGTACAGTAGGAAGTGCAGCGAGAGTCGCGCTGGGTGCCGATGGAGCTCGTGTGTTCGGGTCACATGGTGCGTCCCGATCACGTGGTGCCCAGGGAGCTTCCAGGAGTGCAGTACGGTGTGCAGGAAGAACCAAAAGTCCTACGCGTTTCGGAATCGGGCAGATTCCTTCCTCAGGGATGTTTTAGTAATGTTGCAATGCTCCGTTCTATAGCGCGAGTATAGCTTATTTTATACTATTTTCTAAAATACCTACCTTCTTGTGGTAGAAGGTTATTTTATATTTGCTGCTGACTGAGCATTTGTGCATTAGCGCCGCTACACCTATTTTTAGTTATTGTAATAAAAACTAGACTGCTCCAGTTTGGACAAAATATGAGGCCTTGGGGTGTATCACTGTAGAATACTCTGAAGAATAAGTACGCTATTGTTCCCTTCTATGGTCACGTGGATATGACCATATATGTAGTTTCCAGTCTTCCTGTATTTTCAAAGGTTAAATGTTGTAGGTGTGGTTTTATACTATTGGTTGAAGTACAAACTTACTAAATACTATAAAAGATGATGATGTAATACATGGGAAAGGAATCTTGCTCGATTCTCCCAGACAGAAACACGTCTCCGTCTGGTTATTTATGTTGCTAGCAACGTTCTGTGAATTAATTTGGAAATCATTAGGTCAACCGTGAAGGGTCAGTTCAGATCCTCCCTCGACACCATGAGTGCTGAATTCCCTGTCCCTCTCACACTAGACCAAAACTTACTGCTGTCACAAATCCCCGGATGTTTCTACACAAGCAAGAAAAAATTATGACCATATGATGTCACATACGCACAGAACCATCCCGGGCCACATCAGAGCTGGAAATCCTGACCTAATGGGGATTGAGTACTCGCAGTGGCGATAAAAAGATGCAGTGAGGACTGGACAGCTGACATTGAGGAGTGGTGGGACCAGAGAGGTGAGCGGTAAGGTTAATATGAGGTTTTTTAAAAAATTTTATCGTTTGATGGTACTTTATGCTTAGGAAAAATGTCAACCACTAACCAAAATTTCGTTAAATATAAAATTAATTCAAAAGATTATTATTATTATTATTATTATTATTATTATTATAGCGAATTCCAAAAGTTCTGCGTTTTGGAAAATTCAGATGTTTGCAATATTCAAGTCAAATACAGTTCCACTGGAATGTATTCACTCATCTCTACTGCTCATAATTGGAAATGATCTACAGTATATAACTTTAATTTTTGCTCATTTTATTTGGCTATACCTTATGTGATGACTGTACAAACTTTCATGAAACATTGCTAACCAGGACTTCAGGGAGTGTCCAGTGATATAGCATGGGTCATCAATATCAGATCATTGAGGAACAAACCCCTAGTAACACCATCGATCACCTGTTGTCAGCTCTAGCAGCAGCTAGATACTGTATAAAGAGTGTACAACTCATTACACACTGTTTAGTGATTGCTCTCAGCTAAGGATAGGTTCTCAATATCTTTGTAGTAAAAAATACCTTTAATAACTTCTACAAAAGCAGGTAGGAAGTGGTTGGGAGAAATAAAACAATCTATAATATAACGTAAGCATCACTCTGTCTGAAGCCTTTATAGACTGCGCAAGTGCGACGCGCCTGTGCAGTCTGGCTCCAGACGGAAGGCATCCAGCGGTACAGGGAGTGTGTATGGCACCGGAGATCGCGGTACGCGTAGACACTGAATGCATACCGCGATCTCCGACACCATACTTACATACTTACCTGACCGGGAGGAGCGTTGCCACGGCGTTTCTCTTCTCGACGGGGACCGGGGCAGGAGTACACGTAAGAATCGCGCACGAAAATAGAGCTATCCGGCGCTATTTTACTGACAACACATTTGCTCTGTGTCTTCAGCAATAAGGCGCCGGACAGCGTGTACTCTGGTGCAACACTCCTCCCCACACTCCTGTGAGTATAAATGTTTTCAATTGTATGTGTGCAGTTTAATAGGGCTAAGGGGACCATACATATCAGGATAGGGGGGTGAGAGGTAGCATGCATATCAGGATTGGGGGTGAAGGGTAGCATGCATATCAGGATTGGGGGTGAGGGGTAGCATGCATACCAGAATAGGGGGGTGAGGGCACCATGCTTATCAGGATTGGGAGGTGAGGGGACCATGTATATCAGGATTGTAGGTGAGGGGACCATGCATATCAGGATTGGGGGTTGAGGGGACCATGGATATCAGGATTGGGGGTGAGGGGACCATGCATTCCAGGATTTGGGGTGAGGGGACCATGCATGCCAGGATTGGGGGGGTGAGAGGACCATGCATACCAGGATAGGGGGTGAGGGGACCATGAATATCAGGATTGGGGGTGAGAGGACCATGCATATCAGTATAGGGGGTGAGGGGTAGCATGCATACCAGAATAGGGGGGTGAAAGGACCATGCATACCAGGATAGGGGGTGAGGGGACCATGCATATCAGGATAGGGGGGTGAGGGGACCATGCATATCAGGATTGGGGGGTGAGGGGACCATGCATATCAGGATTGGGGGTGAGAGGACCATGCATAGCAGGATAGGTGGGTGAGAGGTAGCATGCATACCAGGATAGGGGGGTGAGAGGACCATGCATACCAGGATAGGGAGTGATGGGACCATGCATATCAGGATTGGGGGTGAGAGGACCATGCATATCAGGATAGGGGGTAAGGAGACCATGCATACCAGGATAAGGGGGTGAGAGGTAGCATGCATACCAGGATAGGGGGGGTGAGAGGACTATGCATACCAGGATAGGGGGTGAGGGGACCATGCATATCAGGATTGGGGGTGAGGGGACCATGCATATCAGGATAGGGGGGTGAGAGGACCATGTATACCAGGATAGGGGGTTAAAGGACCATGCATACCAGGATAGGGGGGTGAGGGGTAGCATGCATACCAGAATAGGGGAGTGAAAGTACCATGCATACCAGGATAGGGGGTGAGGGACCATGCATACCAGGATTGGGGGTGAGGGGACCATGCATATCAGGATAGGGGGGTGAGGGGACAATGCATACCAGGATAGAGGGTGAGAGGACCATGCATACCTGGATAGGGGGGACCATGCATACCTGGATAGGGGGGTGAGGGGACCATGCATAACAGGATGGGGGTGAGAGGACCATGCATACCAGGATATGGGGGTGAGGGAGTACCATACATCCTACCATAGGGATGAGGGGGGACCATGCATTCCCGGATTGAGGGGGTAAGAGGACTATGCATAACATCATTGGGGGTTGAGGGGACCATGGATATCAGGATTGGGGGTGGGGGACCATGCATTCCAGGATTGGGGGTGAGGGGACCATGCATGCCAGGTTTGGGGGGGTGAGAGGACCATGCATACCAGGATAGGGGGTGAGGGGACCATGAATATCAGGATTGGGGGTGAGAGGACCATGCATATCAGTATAGGGGGTGAGGGTTAGCATGCATACCAGAATAGGGGGGTGAAAGGACCATGCATACCAGGATAGGGAGTGAGGGGACCATGCATATCAGGATAGGGGGTGAGGGGACCATGCATATCAGGATTGGGGGGTGAGGGGACCATGCATATCAGGATTGGGGGTGAGAAGACCATGCATAGCAGGATAGGTGGGTGAGAGGTAGCAAGCATACCAGGATAGGGGGGTGAGAGGACCATGCATACCAGGATAGGGGGTGATGGGACCATGCATATCAGGATTGGGGGTGAGGGGACCATGCATATCAGGATTGGGGGTGAGAGGACCATGCATACCAAAATAGGGGGTGAGAGGTAGCATGCATACCAGAATAGGGGGTGAAAGGACCATGCATAACAGGATAGGAGTGAGGGGACCATGCATATCAGGATAGGGGGGTGAGGGGTAGCATGCAAACCAGAATAGGGGGTGAAAGGACCATGCATACCAGGATAGGGGGGTGAGAGGACCATGCATACCAGGATAGAGGGGTGAGGGGACCATGCATACCAGGATAGGGGGTGAGGGGACCATGCATATCAGGATTAGGGGTGAAAGGACCATGCATAACAGGATAGGAGTGAGGGGACCATGCATATCAGGATAGGGGGGTGAGAGGTAGCATGCATACCTGGATAGGGGGATTAAAGGACCATGCATACCAGGACAGGGGGGTGAGAGGACCATGCATACCAGGATAGAGGGGTGAGGGGACCATGCATACCAGGATAGGGGGTGAGAGGACCATGCATACCAGGATTGGGGGTGAGGGGACCATGCATACCAAAATAAGGGGGGTGAGAGGACCATGCATACCAGGATAGAGGGGTGAGGGGACCATGCATACCAGGATAGGGGGTGAGAGGACCATGCATACCAGGATAGGGGGGGACCATGCATACCAGGATAGGGGGGTGAGGGGACCATGCATAACAGGATGGGGGTAATAGGACCATGCATACCAGGATATGGGGATGAGGGAGTACCATACATCCTACAATAGGGATAAGGGGGGACCATGCATACCCGGATTGCGGGTGTAAGGGGACTATGCATAACAGGATTGGAGGGTGAGGGAACCATGCTTAACAGGATTGGGGGTGAGAGGATCATGCATTCCAGGATTAGGGGGTGAGGGGACCATGCATACCAGGATTGGGGGGTGAGGGGACCATGAATACCAGGATTGGGGGGTGAGGGAACCATGCATACCAGGATTGGGGGGTGAGGGGACGATGCATTCCAGGATTGGGGGGTGAGGGGACCATGCATACCAGGATTTGGGGGTAAGGGAACCATGCATACTATGATAGGCATGAGGGGGTACCATGCATACCAGAATTGGGGGGTGAGGGGACCATACATACCAGGATAGGGATGAGGGGGTACCATGCATACCAGGATAGGGATGAGGGTACCATGCATACCAGGATTGGGGGTGAAGGGACATGCATACCAGGATGAGGAATGGGGTGCCATGCATACCAGCATTGGGGGGGTGAGGGGACCATACATACCAGAATAGGGATGAGGGGGCCATGCATACCATTATAGGGATGAGGTGGCCATGCATACCATTATAGGGATGAGGGGGGCCATGCATAGCAGGATAGGGATGAGGGGTACCATGCATACCACGATAGGAGGGGGGCAGCACATACCAGGATGGGAGACAATATGCCAATAAAAATGCTTGCCACCCGGGCGTAGAACGGGTTCAATAGTTAGTAAAGTTATAATGAGTTGGAGGGATTAATTTAATGTTTTTGTTGAGATTACTCTTTCATAATTTCTGATTTGTAAAAATAATTTGTAAATATGGTAACTATTATTTTGCTAGTAAATAAATATTTTTTTACATCAGCTACTTTCAATGACATATGGTCACATTTTATAGCAACTGGGTGAAGACATGCCATCTTTTTGAAATGCTGCTCCTATATATTATAGTTAATACTTAGTGATGAGCGAACGTTCTGTGCCGTATTGTTCAAGTGCTTATAACAAAAGTAATGCTATTCCCTGTAAAGCTTTGAGTTGAGTTTCTTAGTGTTTCTATTTGAATTATATACACTAGTCAACATTTAAAGTGCCAAAAAAAATTAAATGCAGTTACTGTTACAGTTACTTAGAACATCATGTTTCTTAATGGAACCCCTCTGGACAGAAGTTGAAGTCATTTGTTTAGTTGTTTATAATTCACTGGTCAAACACAAAAAAATCATCAGCAAAGGTAATATGTCTGTTTTGTGGAGTTTGATGTGCTGATTCCAAAAATAAGCTTAGTTTTGCTCTATTACATAAAGTTTCTGAGATAGAAGTATTTTTGCTATTACGTTATTTCTGCATTTTCAATGTATAGGGTTTTTCCTATGTTATTCCCATTTCTTTGCTTGTCTTAATTGTGAATTTTCTTACAGGGACAACATCAATAAAGGTTTTAGTGAGTTTTATGGGAAGAAGTATAGACAGTGCAGCCAACCAATGACTGCTTCTGGAAAATTCACATGTTATGGGGAAAAATATTTAGAGTTGAGAGTCCTCAGTGGTTGATACCTTTTAATGGCTAACTGAAAAGATGGTAACAAATTGCAAGCTTTCGAGACTACTCAGGTCTCTTCATCAGGCTAAACTAATACAAAATCTGAAGAATCACATATTTATACACCACACAGCACAGAAAAAATGCAATAGGTAAGACAAGTGACGTAAAGCAGAACTGTCATTATGGGAGATAGAGATGAACATAAATATTGGAACAGTTCATAGATAAGGAGTGTGAAAGTTTTATTGCCCTCTGATTGGGGTCTGGTAATGTTTTGTGATGTTTTCACAGGGTCTTTGGAGTAAATTCCTTAATTGATGTAAAAAGTCATAAATCCGTGTGACAGGTTCATTCCAGCATTAAGAGTGTCAAAGGTCACCATCAGTTTGTATTCGCAAACTCTCCTCTGTCTCTGAGATGTGAAGTTACCTTTCAATACAAGTAATTTCATATCCCACATGCTATGACCAGGGGAAGAAAAATGTTTTGCCACAGGTAGATCCATTCTTTTTTCTCTTATTGTGTGGCGATGAGAATTCATCCTTGTTCTCAGTTTTTGCCCGGTCTCTCCCACATACAGACCCCCAGTTGGACATTTAGTACATATAATTAGGTACACCACATTAGATGTGATGCAGCTGAAAGTACCTGGTATCTTGTAGTCCCGATGGGAGTTGGGGATCTTTATCTTGTCTGTGGTCATTATAAATGGACAGGTTTTGCCTATCTTCTGGTTGCAAGGAAAGGTTCCTGCAGCTGTTGGGGAGGACAGGGAACTTCTGACAATGATGCTTCTTAGATTTGGGGGCTGTCTAAAACACAGTAGTGGGGGGTCTGGAAATATGGATTGTAATCGGACATCTTTTTGTAGTAGAGGTTGTAGTTTCCGTGCAGCTCCCTTAGCACCTCCAGATTTGGATTGTAGGTGACCACTAGAGGCATCCGGTTATTTTCTTCTTTAGTTTTGTAATGTAGCAGGTGATTCCTTGATATTCTGGTGGCTCTTGTAATTTGGTTTTCAATTGTTCTTGGATGGTAGCCCTGATTTAAAAAGGTCTTTCTAAGGTGACCAAGTTGTTCATCTATATCCATGGGGTTGGAACATATACGGTTGTATCTGATGGCTTGACTGTAGACAATGGAGTTTTTTATGTGTTTTGGATGGAAACTGTCCCATTTAAGGTATGTTGGACGGTCGATTGGCTTCTGATACAGGGAGGTCTCTATTTCATTGTCCTTCAGTTTAATGATGGTGTCCAAAAAGTTAATTTCAGTGCTGGAGTAGTTGAGTGTTAAATTGATGGTGGGATGAAATTGATTGAACTGTTCATGGAACGTCTTTAGCTGTTGCTCAGACTTCGTCCAGATGATTAAAATGTCATCAATGTAGCGGTAGTAGGCCAGAGGCCTGATGGGACATGAGGACAGAAAGTCGCTTTCAAGCTTGGCCATGAAAAGATTTGCATACTGTGGAGCCATTTTACTTCCCATCGCTGTGCCAGTCTCCTGTAAATAGATCTTGTTGTCAAATTCAAAGTAATTGTGGGTGAGGATGAATTTTGTGAGTTTCACCACAGAATCAGCATCATTCTCGGTGTTTTCCATGAAGTCTTTGCAGGCATTTAATCCATCCTGGTGTGGGATATTAGAGTACAAAGATTCCACATCCATGGTGGCCAGGATGGTTCCTTTTGGTAGGGGACCTATTGCCGCTAGTTTATTCAGTAGGTCAGTTGTGTCCTGAATGTAGCTGGGTGTATCCTTTACCAGGGGTTTAAGAATGCCCTCTACCCATCCAGATACCTGCTCAGTAAGGGTGTCCACACATGAAATAATCGGCCTCCTGGGTTTCCAGCTTTGTGGATTTTGGGAAGCATGTAGAATGTCCCTGTTCTTGGACTCTCTGGTATCAGGTCATCGGATCTTAAGGATTTGTCAGGCAGACAAGATACCAACTTGCTTAGTTCCTTGTAATAGTCCTGTGTAGGGTCCGACTCCAGATTTCTGTAGTAGCGTGTGTCCGTAAGTTGTCTGTTTGCTTCCTTCATATAGTCTGATGTGTTCATCATGACTATTGCACCT
>JARQOD010000001.1:175475075-175506212 GCA_033576555.1 Oophaga sylvatica | reverse complement strand
CAGGATTGGGGGTGAAGGGACATGCATACCAGGATGAGGAATGGGGTGCCATGCATACCAGCATTGGGGGGTGAGGGGACCATACATACCAGAATAGGGATGAGGGGGCCATGCATACCATTATAGGGATGAGGTGGCCATGCATACCATTATAGGGATGAGAGGGGCCATGCATAGCAGGATAGGGATGAGGGGTACCATGCATACCACGATAGGAGGGGGGCAGCACATACCAGGATGGGAGACAATATGCCAATAAAAATGCTTGCCACCCGGGCGTAGAACGGGTTCAATAGTTAGTAAAGTTATAATGAGTTGGAGGGATTAATTTAATGTTTTTGTTGAGATTACTCTTTCATAATTTCTGATTTGTAAAAATAATTTGTAAATATGGTAACTATTATTTTGCTAGTAAATAAATATTTTTTTACATCAGCTACTTTCAATGACATATGGTCACATTTTATAGCAACTGGGTGAAGACATGCCATCTTTTTGAAATGCTGCTCCTATATATTATAGTTAATACTTAGTGATGAGCGAACGTTCTGTGCCGTATTGTTCAAGTGCTTATAACAAAAGTAATGCTATTCCCTGTAAAGCTTTGAGTTGAGTTTCTTAGTGTTTCTATTTGAATTATATACACTAGTCAACATTTAAAGTGCCAAAAAAAATTAAAATGCAGTTACTGTTACAGTTACTTAGAACATCATGTTTCTTAATGGAACCCCTCTGGACAGAAGTTGAAGTCATTTGTTTAGTTGTTTATAATTCACTGGTCAATACAAAAAAAATCATCAGCAAAGGTAATATGTCTGTTTTGTGGAGTTTGATGTGCTGATTCCAAAAATAAGCTTAGTTTTGCTCTATTACATAAAGTTTCTGAGATAGAAGTATTTTTGCTATTACGTTATTTCTGCATTTTCAATGTATAGGGTTTTTCCTATGTTATTCCCATTTCTTTGCTTGTCTTAATTGTGAATTTTCTTACAGGGACAACATCAATAAAGGTTTTAGTGAGTTTTATGGGAAGAAGTATAGACAGTGCAGCCAACCAATGACTGCTTCTGGAAAATTCACATGTTATGGGGAAAAATATTTAGAGTTGAGAGTCCTCAGTGGTTGATACCTTTTAATGGCTAACTGAAAAGATGGTAACAAATTGCAAGCTTTCGAGACTACTCAGGTCTCTTCATCAGGCTAAACTAATACAAAATCTGAAGAATTACATATTTATACACCACACAGCACAGAAAAAATGCAATAGGTAAGACAAGTGACGTAAAGCAGAACTGTCATTATGGGAGATAGAGATGAACATAAATATTGGAACAGTTCATAGATAAGGAGTGTGAAAGTTTTATTGCCCTCTGATTGGGGTCTGGTAATGTTTTGTGATGTTTTCACAGGGTCTTTGGAGTAAATTCCTTAATTGATGTAAAAAGTCATAAATCCGTGTGACAGGTTCATTCCAGCATTAAGAGTGTCAAAGGTCACCATCAGTTTGTATTCGCAAACTCTCCTCTGTCTCTGAGATGTGAAGTTACCTTTCAATACAAGTAATTTCATATCCCACATGCTATGACCAGGGAAGAAAAATGTTTTGCCACAGGTAGATCCATTCTTTTTTCTCTTATTGTGTGGCGATGAGAATTCATCCTTGTTCTCATTTTTGCCCGGTCTCTCCCACATACAGACCCCCAGTTGGACATTTAGTACATATAATTAGGTACACCACATTAGATGTGATGCAGCTGAAAGTACCTGGTATCTTGTAGTCCCGATGGGAGTTGGGGATCTTTATCTTGTCTGTGGTCATTATAAATGGACAGGTTTTGCCTATCTTCTGGTTGCAAGGAAAGGTTCCTGCAGCTGTTGGGGAGGACAGGGAACTTCTGACAATGATGCTTCTTAGATTTGGGGGCTGTCTAAAACACAGTAGTGGGGGGTCTGGAAATATGGATTGTAATCGGACATCTTTTTGTAGTAGAGGTTGTAGTTTCCGTGCAGCTCCCCTTAGCACCTCCAGATTTGGATTGTAGGTGACCACTAGAGGCATCCGGTTATTTTCTTCTTTAGTTTTGTAATGTAGCAGGTGATTCCTTGATATTCTGGTGGCTCTTGTAATTTGGTTTTCAATTGTTCTTGGATGGTAGCCCTGATTTAAAAAGGTCTTTCTAAGGTGACCAAGTTGTTCATCTATATCCATGGGGTTGGAACATATACGGTTGTATCTGATGGCTTGACTGTAGACAATGGAGTTTTTTATGTGTTTTGGATGGAAACTGTCCCATTTAAGGTATGTTGGACGGTCGATTGGCTTCTGATACAGGGAGGTCTCTATTTCATTGTCCTTCAGTTTAATGATGGTGTCCAAAAAGTTAATTTCAGTGCTGGAGTAGTTGAGTGTTAAATTGATGGTGGGATGAAATTGATTGAACTGTTCATGGAACGTCTTTAGCTGTTGCTCAGACTTCGTCCAGATGATTAAAATGTCATCAATGTAGCGGTAGTAGGCCAGAGGCCTGATGGGACATGAGGACAGAAAGTCGCTTTCAAGCTTGGCCATGAAAAGATTTGCATACTGTGGAGCCATTTTACTTCCCATCGCTGTGCCAGTCTCCTGTAAATAGATCTTGTTGTCAAATTCAAAGTAATTGTGGGTGAGGATGAATTTTGTGAGTTTCACCACAGAATCAGCATCATTCTCGGTGTTTTCCATGAAGTCTTTGCAGGCATTTAATCCATCCTGGTGTGGGATATTAGAGTACAAAGATTCCACATCCATGGTGGCCAGGATGGTTCCTTTTGGTAGGGGACCTATTGCGCTAGTTTATTCAGTAGGTCAGTTGTGTCCTGAATGTAGCTGGGTGTATCCTTTACCAGGGTTTAAGAATGCCCTCTACCCATCCAGATACCTGCTCAGTAAGGGTGTCCACACATGAAATAATCGGCCTCCCTGGATTTCCAGCTTTGTGGATTTTGGGAAGCATGTAGAATGTCCCTGTTCTTGGACTCTCTGGTATCAGGTCATCGGATCTTAAGGATTTGTCAGGCAGACAAGATACCAACTTGCTTAGTTCCTTGTAATAGTCCTGTGTAGGGTCCGACTCCAGATTTCTGTAGTAGCGTGTGTCCGTAAGTTGTCTGTTTGCTTCCTTCATATAGTCTGATGTGTTCATCATGACTATTGCACCTCCCTTGTCAGCAGGTTTAATGATGATTTCTTTGTTGGTTTTCAGAGACTGTATAGCCTTTCTCTCCTGGGCACTGATGTTGGATGCTTGTCTCCTGTTGGTGTCTATGATGGTGGATTTTATCAAATATCTGAATGAGTCTATATATTTATCCAAATGAGGGTTGCGTCCAGGAGGAGGTGTCCAGTCTGACCTCTTCTTGGTTGTTGGATCCCTTTTCATTCAGTCCGAGTGTTTTCAGAATCTTCTGTATCATTGAAGTATTCCCTCAGGCACAGTCTCCTGAAAAAATGTTCCATATCACTGCAGAGTTCAGTTTTATCCAGGGCTTTAGTGGGACAAAATGAGAGTCCTCTAGAAAGCACGGCCAGTTCCACCTTGTTGGGTTTGTAATCCGAGAGATTGATGACACAGTTAGATGCTTTTGTGTCTGGAATGGAGTGGTTGTACAGGTTGTCAGGTTTTGGCTTTGTTTTGGATCTGTTTGTATAGAGTCCTGAGTTACAAGGAAAAGAAACTACACAGATTGCGCCTCATGCACAAGTACTGCCATAATCATTGTAGCTTAAGGGAGGAGTGTCTTTCATAAACTACATTGAAAAAAGCTGATTTTATGGTCTCTTCTTTTCTGGTTGTCTAGGGAATAGAAGAATACCTCTATCTCCCTGGGGTTTCCTTAAAATGGAATCAGCACCTATTAGATATTTATGATCTAATGATTTATTGAGGCTTATGTTGTTGGCTCAATCTGACCATGTGACCCTTGGACCAAAAAAGGTGGTGTGCCCTTGCTTTAACCTCTTCAGCCCTGAGCCTGCTTTCACCTTCCTGACCTGGCCAAATTTTACAATTCTGACCAGTGTCACTTTATATGGTAATAACTTTGGAACGCTTCATCATATCCCAACATGTCGCCTTAGAAAGACCTTTTTAAATCAGGGCTACCATCTAAGAACAATTGAAAACCAAATTACAAGAGCCACCAGAATATCAAGGAATCACCTGCTACATTACAAAACTAAAGAAGAAAATAACCGGGTGCCTCTAGTGGTCACCTACAATCCAAATCTGGAGGTGCTAAGGGGAGCTGCACGGAAACTACAACCTCTACTACAAAAAGATGCCCGATTACAATCCATATTTCCAGACCCCCCACTACTGTGTTTTAGGCAGCCCCCAAATCTAAGAAGCATCATTGTCAGAAGTTCCCTGTCCTCCCCAACAGCTGCAGGAACCTTTCCTTACAACAAGAAGAAATGCAAAACCTGTCCATTTATAATGACCACGGACAAGATAAAGATCCCCAACTCCCATCGGGACTACAAGATACCAGGTACTTTCAGCTGCATCACATCTAATGTGGTGTACCTAATTATATGTACTAAATGTCCAACTGGGGGTCTGTATGTGGGAGAGACCGGGCAAAAACTGAGAACAAGGATGAATTCTCATCGCCACACAATAAGAGAAAAAAGAATGGATCTACCTGTGGCAAAACATTTTTCTTCCCCTGGTCATAGCATGTGGGATATGAAATTACTTGTATTGAAAGGTAACTTCACATCTCAGAGACAGAGGAGAGTTTGCAAATACAAACTGATGGTGACCTTTGACACTCTTAATGCTGGAATGAACCTGTCACACGGATTTATGACTATTTACATCAATTAAGGAATTTACTCCAAAGACCCTGTGAAAACATCACAAAACATTACCAGACCCCAATCAGAGGGCAATAAAACTTTCACACTCCTTATCTATGAACTGTTCCAATATTTATGTTCATCTCTATCTCTCATAATGACAGTTCTGCTTTACGTCACTTGTCTTACCTATTGCATTTTTTCTGTGCTGTGTGGTGTATAAATATGTGATTCTTCAGATTTTGTATTAGTTTAGCCTGATGAAGAGACCTGAGTAGTCTCGAAAGCTTGCAATTTGTTACCATCTTTTCAGTTAGCCATAGGAATAGGAATATAGGATTAGGAATAGGCTGACCCATTTACCTCTGTATACAGTTATCTACCACATTACCTCCAGTAAAATCAGTTCTAAATACAAGCTGACTCTGTCATCTCTGGGGAATTATCTACATACAATCCCTGACAGAAGTTATGTCGCTTATCCTTGTTATGTAAATAAAAGCTTATAACCTGACGTTAAATTCATCCATTGGTTGTATAAATTATTCTTTTGAAAGATGAAACCCTCTGAAATGTGGTTTAGGTTAAGAAAATAAATTTCCATCAATGCATGAAATATTGATCATTTAATGAACATAGAATGGTCAGATTTTGGCAAGACAAAAGTTTTGTCGCCCACAGAAAGTAATGTGATATTCAAACAAATAATTAACTTAAAATACAAATATATGTTGCATAACATTGGTGAATGAAGTTGTGGTGCTATTAGAGTCATATTTAATATTTTGTGTGACATCCATGAGCTTGAAGGACTGCATCGATGCGTTCAGCAATGATTCATACAATTTATTAATGAAATCATCAGGAATAGCACAGAATGCAGTCTTACATGCCTCCCAGAGTTCATCTAGATTCTTTGACTTTGTCTTCCAAGCTTCCTCTTTCATCCTACCCCAAACATGCTCAATGATGTTCATGTCTGGTGACTGGGCTTGCCAGTCCTTGAGCACCTTGATCTTTTTTGCCTGGAGGAACTTTGTTGTAGAGATAGATGTATGAGATGGAGCACAATCCTGCTGCAAAATTTGACCCCTTTTTATGATTTGGAATATAAGAGGTAGCTAATACTTCTTGATATTTTAGGCTATTGATATTGCCTTCCACCTTGCAAATGTTTCGCACACCCCCATACTGAATGTAACCCCAGACCATGATCTTTCCACCACCAAATTTAACTATTTTCTGGGTGTATTTTGGATCCATACGGGCTCCAGTAGCTCTCCTGAAGTATTTGCACCAGCTGTGGTGTAATTCTACTGAAGATTCATCAGAGAAATCCACCTTCTGCCACTTTTCCAGCGTCCATCTGTTTAGCAGGCTGTGGGACTTTGTAAATGCCACACGGTTTTTTATTTGCCTTTTATTTAGTGCTGGCTTCTGGGCACTGATTCGACCATGGAGGTCATTTCGAGACAGAATCCTACAAACTGTTCTAGTTGACAAGGAGACTTGAGGTGACCAGGCCTGTTGGAGCTCTACTGCAGTGGAAGAGGGGCTTGCTTTGGATTTTCTAACCAACAAATGTTCCTCCTGAGCAGTTGTCTTGTGGGTTCTGCAGGACCTGGGCTTGTCAAACACATCTCCAGTCTCTTCAAATCTTTTTTTAATTCTTTGTACTTGACGCTGAGACACATTAAAGGTGCCAGCCACCTCTGCAGTGGATCTGGTCTTCAGCCTCTTGATAATCCAGGCTTTGGTCGCAGGGTAGATTTTTGGCATGTTGTCAGAGCTCAAGTTGCAGTTCAAGTGAAGGTCTGGGGTGCTGGGTTCCTTTTTATACACACCCACTAATTAACCAATCATTTACTGAGCACAGGTGAGGATGTAAACTAGGATTGGGTGCATTATATGACCAGGCGACAAAACTTTTGTCTTGTCAAAATCTGACCATTCTGTGTCCACTAAATAATCAATATTTCTGCATTGATGCCAATTTATTTTCTTAACCTAAACCACATTTCGGAGGGTTTCAGCTTTCAAAAGAATAATTTATACAACCAATGGATGAATTTAACATCAGGTTATAAGCTTTTATTTACATAACATGGATAAGCGACATAACTTCTGTCAGGGAGTGTATAGTTGGTCAGCTCATCACATTTTTTTTGAGTTTGTCACCACCATTGAACTGAACTTCCTCAACTGTTTGATCTGATTTAAAGGAGAAAAATACCCTGACAGTGTATCAGTCATCCAAACAGATTCTGCTATCTGTGTGGTTCTTTTACACCAAAAGGCCAAGTATGTTCAATCACTCATGATATTAAAAAGATGTACCAAATGTACTTTAATTGTCCACTTGGTGATAAAGACAAAAGCTGGGCCCCTCATGTTATATGCTGCAGTTGTTCAAATGGTCTTCGTGACTGGTTGAATATGAGGAAAGTGGTTATGCTATTTGCTGTTCCCATGATTTGGAGAGAACCCAAAAATCATAGTGATGAGTCTGACTGCTACTTTTGTTTTGTCAAACTTAAGGGCTTTTCTACAATGAAAAAACATAAGATTAATTACCTTGAACTTGAATCTACGAATAGGCCAGTTCCACAAGATGGTACCTTGCCAGTTCTTGTACCACCGTTGCCTTGATTGGATGAAAATGAAGTAGAATATGAAGACTATGGAGCTGAAGCTACTGGTGAAGACATGGAGACTTCAAGTCAAGATGAGTTTGTACCTGATGGAGCAGCCGAGCAGGCAGAATGCTTTACTCAATATGAATTAAATGATCTCATCAGAGACATTTCATTGCCAAAAGATAAAGCTGAACTTCTTGCATCTAGGTTGAAACAGAAGAATCTTCTTCATGATGATGTCAAAGTGTGTAAATTACTGAAACAGAAGTAACACTTTAACCCCTTAACCACCAATGGTGGTTTGCACGTTAATGACCTGGCCAATTCTTACAGTTCTGACCACTGTCTCTTTATGAGGTTATAACTCTGGAAAGCATCAACGGATCTTTGCGATTCTGAGAATGTTTTCTTGTGACATATTGTACTTTATGACAGTGGAAAAATTTATTCGATATAACTTGTGTTTATTTATGAAAAAAATGGAAATATGGCGAAAATTTTGAAAATTTTGCAATTTTCAAATTTTGAATTTTTATTCCCTTAAAACAGAGAAATATGTCACACAAAATAGTTGCTAAATAACATTTCGCACATGTCTACTTTACATCAGCACAATTTTGGAACCAAAATTTTTTTTTATTAGGAAGTTATAATGGTTAAAAGTTGACCAGCGATTTCTCATTTTTACAACAAAATGTACAAAACCATTTTTTTTAGGGACCACCTCACATTTGAAGTCACTTTGAGGGGTCTATATGGCAGAAAGTACCCAAAAGTGACACCATTAAAAAAAACTGCTCCCCTCAAGGTACTCAAAACCACATTCAAGAAGTTTATTAACCCTTCAGGTGCTTCACAGGAGCTGAAGAACATGGAAGGAAAAAAATGAACATTTAACTTTTTAGTCACAAAAATGATCTTTTACAAACAATTTTTTTATTTTAACCAGGGTAAAAGGAGAAAATGGACAGATAAAGTTGTTGTGCAATTTCTCCTGAGTATGCTGATACTCCATATGTGGGGGAGAACCACTGTCTGGGCGCATTGCAGGGCTCGGAAGGGAAGGAGCGCTGTATGACTTTTTCAAACCAAAATTGGCTGGAAATGAGATTGGACGCCATGTCGCGTTTGGAGAGCCCCTGATGTGCCTAAACAGTGGAAAGCCCCCACAAGTGACACCATTTTGGAAATTAAACCCCCTAAGGAACTTAGCTAGATCTGTTGTGAGCACTTTGAACCCCCAAGTGTTTCACTAAAGTTTATAATGCCTGGGTGTGAAAAAAATAATAATTCCACAAAAATGATTTTTTAGTCCCCAATTTTTGATTTTTCCCAAGGAAATTGGACCCTAATAGTTGTTGTCCAATTTGTCCTGAGTACGCTGATACCCCATATGTGGGGGGGAATACTGTTTGCGCGCACAGCAGGGCTCGGAAAGGAAGTAATGACTGTTGTGAACGTATGGAGACAATTTCTGAGCGGAGGCTCCCTCTAGTGGTTGCTGTCGGTACTGAAGCTGTATCGAATGACTGGGCCTCCTCAGCTGGCAGCGATACCTGGCAATCAGGAGTCACTGACTGGACTGATATAACGGAGCTGCCTTCCCATGATCCTTGCCTGTGATCAATTGTTGTTTCCTGGTTCATTTGGAAGTCTGCTGGTGTCTTGCCTGCGTCTGCTACTTTCAGATAAGATATTTTCTGCTTATTTCTATTGCGTTTGCTATTTCCATTTTTGTCTGCACCTTTGTGGAGGTTAGCCGGGTCCACTCCTGGGGCCTGTGCTTCTCTCTGTTTTCTGTAGCCACTGTTATTTGTTCAATTGCTCTTTCCCTGATTTTTGAGTGGCTGCGGGTTAGCCTTGTTCACTCTGAGATCTGATTTAGTGGGTGGTGAGATCGTGTGATCTCAGCATTTTTGTAATCAGAAGTGTTGGAAGTTTTGCTAGGGTTTTGCTGGGTTGCAGATAGTATTCTGTCTTTCCTGTCCTATTTAGTCAGTGTTTGGCCCCTGCGTTTGCTCACTCTTTTTTCTGCCTGTGTTTGTGTTTCGTCTTGTCTAACCGCCATTATATGTTTAGGGGCTGTCTATTTCTTTGGGGCTCTACTCCGGGCAGTTAGCTTTCCTGTTTCTATCTTTAGGTGTAGCTAGCTCTCCGGCTGTGCCGAGGCGTCTTGGATCACCGTAGGTACGCTCCACGGCTGCTTCTAGTTGTGTGGTTAGTTTAGGGATCTGCAATCCATTAGTACCCAACCTCTCAGGTGTTCGACTGCCTTGCTGTTTTGCTCCTGTCCTCCTCAGTTACCAAATCATAACAGAATCACCGGCCTTACTGAAAATTCTATGGTACTCAACAGAAGGGAAAAATAGTTAAAAAAAAAAAGTTGTCAGAAAAAAAAGAGTTGTCAGAATTTTTTATATATATATATATATATATATATATATATATATATATATATATATATACACACATTTTCCCCTCAATTTCTCTGGGGGCTGAGGAGGAATTTTTTCTTCAATGGAAATCAAGCAATTGTCCAAGCATGTCGAGCAGCTTGCTGCTGAAGTTCGGAGTATGGCAATCTATCTCACTCAGATGCCTGCTGTAGAACCTAGGATTCCTACTCCAGAGTTGTTTTTTGGTGATCGCTCTAAATTTTTGAATTTTAAAAATAACTGTAAGTTGTTTTTTGCCTTGAGGGCTAAGTCCTCGGGGAATGCTGCACAGCAGGTTCAAATTGTCATCTCCCTGTTGCGCGGCGACCCTCAGGATTGGGCCTTTTCCCTGACACCTGAGGATCCTGTCTTGACTGATGTTGATGTGTTTTTTCAGACTCTGGGGTTGTATGATGAACCCAATGTTACTGATCAAGCTGAGAGAACCTTGTTGGCATTAAGACAGGGTCGGGAAGCTGCAGAGCTATACTGTCAGAAATTCTGAAAGTGGGCAGTCCTTACTAAATGGAATGACGATGCCCTGGCAGCTCTTTTTCGGAAGGGTCTGGCAGAGACTGTAAAGGACGTTATGGTGGGATTTCCTGTCCCCTCTGGGCTCAATGACTCTATGGCATTGGCTATTCAAATTGACAGACGTCTGCATGAGCGTGGAAATATGCGAGAGGTGGTGACGCCTGGCGAGCCAGCCCCTGAGCCCATGCAGTGTGATGAAGTGGCTTCTGGGGCTCAGCGTCAGGAGTTTCGTAAGCGTAATAAGTTGTGCTTCTACTGTGGAGACGCTTCTCATGCTATTTCCGTCTGCCCCAAGCGGGGAAGACGTTTTGCGCGCTCAGTTGTTTTGGGTGGTGTTCAGACTAGGTTTCTTTTGACTGTTACCTTGATTTGCTCCGTGTCCACATTTTCGGCTCAGGCTTTTGTTGATTCAGGAGCAGCTCTAAACCACATGGATTTTGATTTTGCCAAACATTGCGGTTTTCCCATGATACCCCTGCGGAAGTCTATTCCTTTCCTCGGTATAGATTATACCCCTTTGGTGGAGAATAAACCCCAGTTTTCGACCCAGGAAATAATGCGGGTTGACCCTTACCACCAAGAGAATTGTACATTTTTGGTGTTACATAATTTACATGACATTACTGTACTGGGTTTTCCTTGGTTACAGACTCATAATCCTGTTTTGGATTGGAAGTCTGTGTCTGTGGTCAGTTGGGGTTGTCAATGTGTTCGTAGTGACACTCCTGTTTTTTCTACCTCTCCCAGAAGATGTCCCCGACTATTTGCCTGATTTTTCTGATGTATTTAGTGAGAGTAAATCTGCCTCCTTGCCTCCACATAGGAGTTGTGATTGTGCGATTGAGTTGGTACCCGGTTGTAAATTTCCCAAGGTCAGCTCTTCAATTTATCTGTACCCGAGCATGATGCTATGCGATCGTACATCATAGAGGCTTTGGAAAAGGGTCATATCAGACCATCCTCTTCACCCTTGGGCGCTGGCATTTTCTTTGTGGCCAAGATTGATGGTTCATTGAGGCCATGTATTGACTATCGTCTCCTTAATAAGATCACGGTTAAATATCAGTATCCGTTACCCCTGACTTCTGATTTGTTTTCCAGAGTGAAAGGTGCTGGTTGGTTTACCAAGCTTGACCTTAGGGGGCGTATAATCTTATTCGCATCAAGCACGGAGATGAATGGAAGACGGCATTTAATACCGCTGAGGGGCATTTTGAGTACCTAGTGATGCCTTTTGGGCTCACTAATGCCCCTTCCGTCTTCCAGTCGTTCATGAATGATATTTTCTGGGACCTGGTGGATAAGTTTCTGATCGTTTATTTGGACGATATTTTGATATTTTCCAATGACTGGAATTCTCATGTGGAACATGTCCGGAGCGTATTCCGGATTTTGAGAGAGAATGCTTTGTATGTTAAGGGATCGAAATCTCTGGAGAACAGAAGGTTTCGTTTTTGGAATTTATTTTGTCCCCGTCTGCTATTGAATGGACCCAGTGAAGGTTCATGCCATTTGTGATTGGGTTCAGCCCACTTCATTGAAGGCTCTTCTGAGATTTTTGGGTTTTGCTAATGTCTACTGTAAATTTATAAGTAATTTCTCTGGTATTGTGACACCACTGACTGATTTAACCAAAAAGGGTTCTGATGTTGTAAATTCGTCTCCTGAGGCAGTTTCTGCGTATCAGGAGCTTAAGCGCAGATTCACTTCTGCTCTTGTTCTACGGCAACCTGATGTTTCTCTACCATTTCAGGTGTAGATAGATGCTTCTGAGATTGGTGCGGGAGCCGTTTTGTCCCAAAGGGATCCAGAGACCTCTAAGAGTAACCCTTGTGCCTTCTTCTCTCGAAAATTTTCCCCAGCTGAACGTAATTATGATGTGGGGAATCGGGAATAAATGGCTATGAAGTGGGAGTTCGAAGAGAGGAGACTTTGGTTGGAGGGAGCCAACCATCAAGTTGTGGCCTTCACTGACCACAAAAACTTGATCTGCACTGTGTTCCAAATTATTATGCAAAAATTGTTTAGGAGTAGTGTTGAGCGATACGATACCGCAAGTATCGGGTATCGGCCGATATTAGCTCTATCGGCCTTTCGATACTTTGTTTCGATATTTTCCATATATCGTATACCGGAATCGGAAGTTCCCATAATTCTTTGAGAGGCAATGTGATTTTAGTCAGCCAATGAGGAATCCTAAGAAGTGTGGGCACATCCTGTACTGCTGCGGTCATGTTAACTAATGGCATGGCTGTGATTGGATGCTGAAATGATGTCAGAATGCACTATAAAAGGCACCGCCACCATTTTAGCGTCACTGTGCTGTGAATTCAGTTAGGGACAGAAGCTGCTGTGCTGACTCTGAGGGACAGTTAGAGATTGCGATTTAGTGTAGTGTGCTTTAGGCAGGCTAGCACCAACCGCTGTGTAAAGCTTCGTTTTGCCTGCAGTGTTGTTTTAACAGCTCTGCAAGGTGTGTGTGAGTGCAGGTGACGCTGCAGTTTGCTCTGCATGCAACGCTGTCTGTAGGCATCTGCACGTGTCACTCACAGACTCTTTTTTTTTTCTTCAGTGTAATTCTTGCTGCTCCATGCAATTTAACTATTAGTGTGACGCGCTTCCATCCGTATCCAATACATTGGTTGCAAACACTATAAGTAGACAAAGGAGTAGCCTTTCACAGATTGTGAACAGTTGTGTTTCAGTGTTCACTTCAGTCTGTGTTTTTTATTTTTTGAGTGCACATCACGCTCCAGTTACTTGTTCAAGCACTGCTGCTTGTACTCTGCTGAGCGTGTCTCAGTGCCTCATCCTTTTCATTTCTCTCCAATTGGTTCTGCTCCATTCCATTTAAAATAAATATAATCTATTAGTGTGACGCGCTTCCATCCGTATCCAATACATTGGTTGCAAACACTATAGAAGTAGACAAAGGAGTAGCCTTTCACAGATTGTGAACAGTTGTGTTTCAGTGTTCACTTCAGTCTGTGTTTTTTATTTTTTGAGTGCACATCACGCTCCAGTTACTTGTTCAAGCACTGCTGCTTGTACTCTGCTGAGCGTGTCTCAGTGCCTCATCCTTTTCATTTCTCTCCAATTGGTTCTGCTCCATTCCATTTAAAATAAATATAATCTATTAGTGTGACGCGCTTCCATCCGTATCCAATACATTGGTTGCAAACACTATAGAAGTAGACAAAGGAGTAGCCTTTCACAGATTGTGAACAGTTGTGTTTCAGTGTTCACTTCAGTCTGTGTTTTTTATTTTTTGAGTGCACATCACGCTCCAGTTACTTGTTCAAGCACTGCTGCTTGTACTCTGCTGAGCGTGTCTCAGTGCCTCATCCTTTTCATTTCTCTCCAATTGGTTCTGCTCCATTCCATTTAAAATAAATATAATCTATTAGTGTGACGCGCTTCCATCCGTATCCAATACATTGGTTGCAAACACTATAGAAGTAGACAAAGGAGTAGCCTTTCACAGATTGTGAACAGTTGTGTTTCAGTGTTCACTTCAGTCTGTGTTTTTTATTTTTTGAGTGCACATCACGCTCCAGTTACTTGTTCAAGCACTGCTGCTTGTACTCTGCTGAGCGTGTCTCAGTGCCTCATCCTTTTCATTTCTCTCCAATTGGTTCTGCTCCATTCCATTTAAAATAAATATAATCTAGTAGTGTGACGCACTTCCATCCGTATCCAATACATTGGTTGCAAACACTATAGAAGTAGACAAAGGAGTAGCCTTTCACAGATTGTGAACAGTTGTGTTTCAGTGTTCACTTCAGTCTCTGCGTAATAACCACACTTAGGCCTTATAACTTTTCTGACTTTCTTTATCAATCTACCAAGATGAAGAAGTCAGTGAGTAAGGCACGTGGTCGTGGCCGTGGAGTTTCAGCAGGGAGAGGACGTGGGGATTCTGTGGCTGCTGCCGCCCTCAGTGACACAGCATCCACCATTTATCCCCGTGAGCGTTCCTTTATGCGCACTTTGGTAGGAGCTCGGCGTGCCCCCCTGCTGCGGGAAGAACAAATTGAAGCCGTTGTTGGTTGGATGGCAGCCAATGCATCGACTTCAATTCCTTCCACCTCCTCTCAGGAACACAACACTGTTGAGCAACCATCTGTCTGTTCACCGCCTGTCAAATTGGCCAGGCAGTCAGAGAGTTCTGTACAGGAGCCAGCTGAGTCTCTGCTTCTGTTCTCAGAATCTGTTGGCTCGCAAACACGGGCACAGGCAAGCAGCATTCTGCAATTTGAAGAAGAGGGAGTATGCAGTGATGCGCAACAGCTGTGTCTCTCTCAATCTGAAGAGGCGGGTGAGCCAGTGCCGATGGACAGCACACCGCAGAACGCATCTCATGATGATGATGAGACTCAGGTGCCAGGTTTTGTGGAGCATGGTGCTGCCCAGACCATCCAACAGCAGCAGGTGTTGGAAGAGGGTAGTGGAGATGATGAAGTCCGAGACCCAACATGGCGTGAGCAACAGGAAGGTGGTGGGAGCAGCTCTGAGGAAGAGATTGGCCCAACGGTACAAAGAGGAGGGAGAGGTAGGCTGCAGACTCGCTTGCCTGTAGCCTCCAGTTTGGCACCTGTTGGGAGCAGTTCTCTTACAAATGTCAAAATTGGCGCTCCCATGACTTGCACTGCGTGGTCCTTTTTTGACAGACTTGTAGATGATATTTGCTATGTTCAATGCAAGCTGTGTAAGCAAAAAGTTAAAAGAGGTAAAAATACCAGTAGCCTGAATACCACAAATATGTGGAAACATGTACGGACAAAGCACGTAGCTGAGTTACAAAGACACACTGGAGATGTAGGCCAACCTACAGCAGCACCTACATCTTCAGGTCGTGTTGGAGCCTCTACCTCCAGCTCACACACACCTGGTTCGGCTTCCTCACAGGATCTCCATGGAAGAACCTCGGTCACTGTTGTCCATAGACAAACTGTTATTCCACCCACAGCAGCAAGTTCACAGTCATCGTCACACTCCCAGACCACAAAACAGCCATCGGTACCACAGGCATGGGATAAAAGACGGCCATACTCGGCAAACAATCCACGAGCACAGGCTCTGAATGCTGACATTGCAAAACGCCTGTCCCTTGAAATGCTGTCATTCAGGCTGGTGGAGACTGACAGTTTCAGGAACTTAATGGCATTGGCTGTCATGTATAGTGTACAGTTCCTATAGCGTCTTGTGCTTGGGTGCGAGGAAAACACAGGAGACATAGGTTGAAATGAAATGACTTGTATTACTTCATACAAGCATGCTGAAAAGTTCACACAGTTTGCAGGAACAGTGACAGGAGACACAGCAGGCCAGAGTAACTTCAAGCACTACAATAAATCTCCAAAGCAGGTTCAGGATCTCTTCTCTGTACCGTAATTCCTCTGCAAACATGGATTCACCAAACAGCAGGTTTCCAGAGTCCAAAAGTGTTCCAAGGTTCCTCAGTAGGGAATAGCTGGAGTACAAGTCCAAGGCTTCAGGAGTCAGGTCACAGACTGACTGAGGCTTGATTCAGGAGCACTAGTGTTGAGCGATATTGCTCGATATCTAAAAATATCGTATCGAAATTGTATCGCCGATATCACTAAATATCGTCGATATCCGATTTCGATAGCGGAAGTCCCATGTAAGTCTATGGGAACAAAATATCGAAACTAAAAAAAACCTTTATTTCCTTGTAAACACTAAATATACACACAAAGAATACATAATATATATATATATATACATGTCATTGTGACATATATATATACATATATGTATAGTTTATACACTTCTACATAGTAAAATATCCTCTGATTCAATTGCCGGGTAAAGCCGGCTTCTGTGAAAAGACAGAAGCACCCGACATGAAATGACACTTGGTGTACATAGGATTAACCATGTCTTTTCATGTCGTTTGCAATCTGATTTGCACAAACAATTACATCAGTCTATGTGTGCAAAATTTCACACCTGTAGGGGTTAATTAAAGGTGTAAATTCGTTGTAAAAAAAACGGACTTTTTTGCTACGAATTTACACCTTTAATTAACCCTACAGGTGTGAAATTTTGCACACTTACACTCATGTAATTGTTTGTGCAAATCAGATATCAAACTACATGAAAAGACATGGTTAACTCTATGTAAACCAAGTGTCATTTCATGTCGGGTTCTGCATTTTCACAAAAGCCGGCAATTGAATTAGCGGCTATTATACTATGTAGAAGTGTATGAACTATAAATATAAATATATATATATATGTGTCACAAATTTAATGACATGTATATATATATATATGAGGTGTAAAATTGCTGAAAAAAAATGCGTGGGCTCCGCCCTATTTTGCAACCAGACAGACAAAGCCAGTGAGTGGGGGCAGATAATAATAGCCCAGAGAGGGACCATTATTTTTGGCCCCCCCCCGGCTACTAACATCTGCCCCCAAAACACCCCAAAAAGGGGCAAATCTCTAATTAATTTGCCCTTTCTGGCACTTTGCCCGTCTATTCCCATTGCCCTGTAGCGGGGGCAAAATGGGTTAATAAGGGGTTAAAATGACCTGCAATTGAAAGGCCCACTTTAAGCCAGGTTAATAATGAGAGCTGTCAATTAGACAACTATCAATTTATTAATCCAAATGTATGAAAGAAAAATCAAACACACACACTTTAATAAAAAAGAAGTTTAATGAAATAAATCACACAGTTTTTGACCATATTTTTTTTTCCTGCTAAAACCATTTCCTGAAATTAAAAATAAAAAAAATAAAGCAAAATTATTCTTCCCAAATCCGATGCACATCAGGTCCCACGGTGTAAACCTTCAAAAAGGGGTTAATGTTTACTGCAGGGACCGCAGCTAATGCTGCAGCCTCACAGTAAACCCCCAAATAAAATGATTCCTCTCCTGGCTGACAGAGAGGAAGTGGAAAGCTTAATTGATTGCTTTCCATTTTCCCACTTCAGGTCACCAGGGACACAATCAGTGACGTCAGAGGGAACTGTTAACAAAAAATGGGGTTCCCTTTGAAAAAAAAATGGCGTGGGGTCCCCCCTATTTTTGTTAACCAGCCAATAAAGGGCAGACCGCTGAGGCCTGGATTTCAGGCTGTTAAGAGCCAAGATCCATGGACCTTGCCAGCCTGATAATACCAGGCCACAGCAGTCTGCATATCTTGGGCTGATTAACAAAAATGGGGGATCCCCTCGAAAAAAATTGCGTGGGTCCCCCCTATTTTTGTTAACCAGCCAGATGAAGCAGACTGCTGAGGCCTGGTTTTCAGGCTGGTAAGGATCCCAATATCCATGGACCTTGCAAGCCTGATAATCCCCAGGCCACAGCATCTGCTTAGTTTGGCTGGTTAACAAAAATGGGGGATCCCCTCGAAAAAAAAGGGCGTGGGGGTCCCCCTATTTTGTTAACCACCAAGTAAAATGCAGACTGCTGCGGCCTGGTATTAAAAGACTGTCAAGCCCATGGATATTGGCCCTCAACAGCCGATAATACCAGGCTCCCAGCAGCCCCACATTTGCGCAACAAAAGATGTGCCAATTGTGGCACTTTACCCGGCTCTTCCCCCACTTGCCCTTAGCGGTGGCAAGCGGGGTAATAAGGGGTTTAATGTCACCGTTGATTGCACGGTGACAATAAGCCCGGTTAAAAAATGGAGAGGCGTCAATAAGACACGATCCATTATTAATCCCAAAGTTATTAAATGCATAAAAAAAAGACAAAGCAAGAAAAAAGTATTTTAATGAAATAAAAGAGACAACACATTTTCATTTCTTTTATTGTACTCTCATTCCTGCGACCCAAATCGATCTCCTGTAAAAAAAAAAAAAACAAACCAACAGTATACCACCTGCCCCGACGCAGTCCATAGTAACGATTGTCCCACGACGATCCAGCTCTGCTACATCGCAATGACAGGCAGAGCCTGTCATCGCGACGCAGCACAGCTGATTACCTGTTCCCCGGGGGTGCCCGTCATCGGACTGACTGCTTTAGGGCCCGGGGTTTACCCAGCATCACTGCAGTTATCGCGGAAACTGCATGTAAACCGCCGGGGAAAGAGGATGGCGGCCAGAAGCATCCGGGAAAAGTGCCCCCCGGAGTCTTCTGCCAGTAAGTGCCCTGAACTCCGACAACCCCACCGACAGACACTGACATGACAGACCCGACCGACGGACACTGACAGTGACAGTGACAAATCGATTCCGGTAATCCGAAATGACAAAATATCGAAACAAATTATCGAAAGGCCGATAAGCTAATATCGGCCGAAGGCCGAATATAGCATTATCGTATCGCTCAACACTAAGGACACTGATTGTCAGCTGAGGCTGCTTAAAAGCAAGAGGGAAGAATCAGGGCCGGAACATGAAAACTGGAAACTCCATAAATTAACTGAGGCAAGACTGCAAAAGACAGAAAGCCAAAATGGCCCGACGAAAACTGAGTTTCAAACATGGCAACAGAGACAAAGAACCTTACATTTACTCCCCCCTTAGGGACAACCTCCGGATGACCCCCAGACCAGGCTTGTCAGGTAACCTCAGAGAAACTTTGGTGAGCAGGCGAAGAGCATTTACATTATTGACTGGTTCCCATGATTGTCCTCCACTGGGTAGCCCTGCCATTTAATCAAAAATTGCAACTGATTTCTGTACAACCTGGAATCTAGAAATCCTTCCACCATAAATTCTTTCCCGACCATCGACCAGCAAATGGGTCAGGGGAAGGAGAAGAACGTCCAGGAAACGTGTTGGGTTTTTGCAGCCTTAGAAGGGATACATGAAAGACAGATGGATTCTCATAGTTCTGGGTAGTTGAAGAGACAAGCAACAGCACTTATAAACTTATTGATCTATAAGGTCCAATGTAAATTATGTCCCAATTAACGATGGAATCTTTAATTTAAGATTCTGGTTGACAGCCAACCAAATCCCCTACCTGAAAGCTGGTGCAGGTTTACGAAATTATCGCGCTTTTTTGTACCTTTCCTGAGCCAATTCTAGATTTTCCTTAGAAGATCCATATTCTTTTGTAAAGAATGATTCTTTCAGCCACTGCCGGGAAGGGCGTATCTATGGGGGAAATCGAGGAATGAATGTTAGGATGATAACCTAGATTGGAGTAAAAAGGAGACTGCTAGTGGAGGGGCTCTGAGAGTTGTTATAAGAGAACTCAGCCAGTGGAAGTAGATCCACCCAATCATCCTGTAGGTGGCAGATTAAACAGCGGAGATACTGCTCCAGGGTTTTGATTGGTATCGTTCTGTCTGTCCATTAGTCTGGGGATGAAAAGCGAAGAAAGGTTAACTTTTAAAGTCCAATGCTGCACAGAATTTTTGCCAAAACCTTGAAGTGAATTGCACCCCTCGATCCGAAATGACCTCACCGGAAATCCATGTAAGTGAAACACATTCTTAAATCATCAAGTCTGATGTCTGTTTTTTCAGTGGGTAAGCCCACACAAGGGATAAAAAAGAGCTGCCTTTGTTAGACGGTCAACCACCACTAGAATGGTGTTTTTTCCCTTGAGAGGTTGGTAAAATCCACAATGAAGCCATAGAAATGGATCCCCACGGGCGGGACGGGGTGGGAAAAGGTTGGGAACAGACCAGTTGGGGAGGGGCGAGGTGTTTGCATCTTGCACAGACTTCACATGAAGGGCATAGTTTAAAAACATCTTCCTGTAAGTGGGCCCCCAAAAAAACGAGAAAGAAATTCTTGTGTCTTTAGAATTCCCCTATGCCCGGCTAACTTGGAAAACGTGGATGAGTTGCAATACTCCAATCTGACTGTTTCAGGGATATACAACGTGTCCCTGAAACCACACACCATTCTTAAAGACAAGACTTACGTCCTTTGGGGTTGAGCCAACAAAAAATCCGCATGGTATGCTTTCCCTTTATGTCCTTAGTAGGTCTTGATTATGATCACTCCCAGGGAATCTAAGTCAGGAAGAATAGTCTTAGGAGGGGTAAGTGGACGTGTCTCTGCTGAATGAATCCTAGAGAGTGCATCAGCCTTTCCTTGCGCGATCCTGGTCTATAAAAATGACAAAATTAAATTGGTTTAGGAAAAGATTCCAGCGAGCCTGGCGAGGAGTCAGGCACTTAGCCGACCTGATAAATTCAAGGTTACGATGGTCTGTCAGGACACTATATTGCTGTGCAGCTCCCTGAAGAAGGTGTCTCCATTCCTTGAAGGCGGCAATAATGGCCAACAATTCTCTATTGCCCACATCGTAGTTCCTCTCAGCCGAAGACAACTGCTGGGAAAAGAAGGCACAGGATGCAAGACATTCTTCCACCGTTCTCTGAGAGAGTATACTCCAACGGCACAGTCGAAGCATCACCTCTATTATGAAGGCAAGCTCGGGTTGGGATGTACTAAGATAGGTGCGGTGGTAAATTTATCCTTTAAACAGGAAAAGCTTCCTGAGCTTGCGGGGTCCAGGAGAACCTAGACTGTTTCCGGGTAAGTTGGGTGATAGGTGACACTACCTCAGAAAAATTCTTAATGAAACGTCTAAGAAGTTGGCAAACCCGATGAAACGCGCACCTCCTTCACATTTCTAGGAATTGGCCAATCCTTGATGGCTTGGGTCTTGCTTCATCCATACTAATCCCTTGCGTAGATAGTAAAACCCCAGAAATTGAATTTCGGTCCTATGGAATTCACATTTTTCAAGTTTGATGTAGAGATGGTTTTGTCTTAGGCGTTCTAAGACCATTCTCACATTCCATGATGTTCCTCTGTGGAGTTAGAAAAAATATAATATCATCCAGATAAATCACCACAATGTATCTAGGAGATCCCGAAGATATCATTCACGAAGTGTTGGAAAGTGGCTGGGGCAGTACTCAACCAAAAGGCATAACTAGATATTCAAAGTGTCCAAGCGTGACCTGAAAGCAGTCTTCCATTCATCCCCAGGTCTGATACGGACCAAGTTATAGGCCCCACGGAATCCCAGTTTAGAGAAAATTTTGGCATGCCGCACTCCTCTCCAACAACTCAGGGATTAAAGGCAATGGATAACGGTTTCTAATAGTAAACCTTATTGAGTTCCCTAAGTCTATGCAGGTCTCAGAGATCCATCTTTCTTCTTCACAAAGAAGATGGGTGCACCTGCGGGAGATGAAGAGGGCTAGAAGCCCTTGGCTAAATTTTTCGTCTATATAATCCTTCAAAGCTTTTAGCTCGGGCCCCCGCTAGGGGGTAGTCTTACCAAAAGGTATCTCGGCTTCGGGTAATAATTCAATTGGACAATCATAAGGACGGTGAGGAGGAAGCTGATCAGCGTTCTTCTTTAACATAAATCGTCATAGTCCCCTGGTATACAGCTGGTAGTTCAGGACTGACATGGTTCCTTTAGGAACAGAGCAAGCTGAAACTCCTTGACTCATCTGTTTCTCCGGAAATGTAATTCCTTGGTCTCCCAGTTAATCGTAGGATTCTGCGCCTGCAGCCATGGTAGCCCAGAATGATGGGAAAGTGGGGAGAAGAGATAAGCAAAAAAGACATTTTCCCTGATGACTTTACCCATAAGGACCCTCAAAGGCTCTGTTTCTTGATCCACTGGTCCAGAAGTCAGTAAGAGCCATCCACAGTCTCCATCGTACTGGAGTAGCCTTCTTCACTGAACGTATCCCCTGTTTCAGAGCAAAGGAGAAATCCAAAAATTCCACTTGCTCCTGAGTCGATCATAGCAGAGCTAGACACCCAAACTGAGTCAACCCAGAGTTTGATGGAAAGGAAGCAATGAGAATTGTTTCTTTTACAACCAGCTGGGACACCGCTGAGGAAACTTGAAAAAATTGCAGCGTTATACTGTCATCGTCCCCAGAACTAACAGAGTTTAAAGTCCGAGAAATCAAGATCTCTTGCAGCAGATCTCTCTGGAGCCTGAGACTCGGACATGACAGAGCTCCCTCGCAACACTCACATGAATGACTGCTGCATAGTCTTACGAGAACGGCTGGGGCAGTTTATAATGAAGTGCCCTGACTTACCACAGTAGAAACATAGATTTTCCTTATAACGGATGTTCTTTGCGTGCATCACTAACCCGTCTTTGTAAAGAGTCCACCTGCAGGGTTCAGGTTCTGGTTCCCTTGTGATCCTACTCAAAGGTTCCTTAGCTGAGGAGGGAGGTAGTAAAAGGTTAGTGCAATTATTTTCGAACCATCTCTCTTGTCTGCGTTCAGTCAGACGAGCATCAATACGGATACAATAGTTAATAAAGTCACCTACGCAGTGGGAGGGTCAGCACGAGCAAGTTCATCCCTTAATCATGGAGACAACCCTTTCCGAAAAATAATTTTTTAGCGGGAAATGTCCCAAGTGTGTATCAAGAGCCCATCTCCTGAAATCCAGGCATATTCGGCTACTAACGCTTACCTTGGCGCAAAGTTACATGGCTGCTTCAGCTTTGCACCTCGATTGGGGTCATCAAACACCTGCCCCATGGCTGAAATAAAAGCATCAAGGTGATCAAACAATCATCCTCGTCTCAATCAGAGGGTTTGCCCACATCAAAGCCTTATTGGTAAGCAACATGATTATAGTAAGCACTTTGGATCGTTCAGTGGGAATTGTGAAGCATGTGCAGAGAAAAATAAATTGCATTGATTAAATAAATCCCCTGAATTTCTCACGTTCACCGCCAAAACGAAAGGAGGTAATTTGGGGATCCCAGAAACTTGGGGTTATGGCAGAGCCTGGGCTCGTTCCTCTAGAGCCTCAATCCTGGCTCGCAATTCCTGGGTATCTGTCCAAACACTTGCAAATTAGATTAGTGAGGGTCCTGTAGGCTTGCAAAACGGGTTTTAAAGTCTGTACATCTGAAAGGATTGAAATCAGTCACTCCGCAAAGTTCCTTTATGCGGGCCTCCATCTTCCAGATCTTTTAAGGCAGAGGTGCTGGAAGGAGAAGAGAAAGGAAAAAAAAAAAACAATAGTGTTTACCTGTGGTAACACTCCAGAGTAAAATTTTAAGGGAATGCCTCACCTGGAATGGTTGTGAGAAGTCACAACCACTGTCATCACATAAGGATTAAACGGACAACTGATATCCACATCACAGCAGACACGGCTTTCCCAGACCCAGCAGACACTAAACATAGGCTCCTGAATCTTGTCATGTATAGTGTACAGTTCCTATAGCGTCTTGTGCTTGGGTGCGAGGAAAACACAGGAGACATAGGTTGAAATGAAATGACTTGTATTACTTCATACAAGCATGCTGAAAAGTTTCACACAGTTTGCAGGAACAGCGACAGGAGACACAGCAGGCCAGAGTAACTTCAAGCACTACAATAAATCTCCAAAGCAGGTTCAGGATCTCTTCTCTGTACCGTAATTCCTCTGCAAACATGGATTCACCAAACAGCAGGTTTCCAGAGTCCAAAAGTGTTCCAAGGTTCCCAGTAGGGAATAGCTGGAGTACAAGTCCAAGCTTCCAGGAGTCAGGTCACAGACTGACTGAGGCTTGATTCAGGAGCACTGATTGTTCAGCTGAGGCTGCTTAAGAAGCAAGAGGGAAGAATCAGGGCGGGAACATGAAAACTGGAAACTCCATATTAACTAAGAGCAAGAGCTTGCAGAAAGACAGAAAGCAAAATGGCCGACGGAAAACTGAGTTTCAAGGAACATGTCAACAGAGACAAAGAACCTTACATTGGCAGTCCCAAAAATATAAAGTCCAAGCCGATTTTTATTTCAGCAGGCAAGCCGTCCCTGCTCTGCAAAAATATGTCGAGGGAAACATAAACATGCGCACTAAACGCCGTCAGTAGCAAGGGTCCACCTGACCACCGATGCGTGGACCAGTACCCATGGCCAGGACGATACCTTTCCCTCACTGCCCATGGGTCAATGTTTTTGGACCCGGGGTACAGATCTTGCCAGTGGCGCTGTACGGTTCTGCCAACTCCAAGGATTGCAGGAATCCAGTCTGTACACATTGATTCCTCCTCCTACTCCAGTTCCTCAGAATCATCGCTGCACGAGCCGTCAGGGTATACCTCCACATGGACCCTGAACGCTACCTGTTGCGACCGATATGAGCACAGCCAGGCCAAACGTCAACAGGCCGTCCTGAAATTAATTTCCATGGGAATCGAAGCCACACAGCGCAGGAGCTCTGTGATGCCATCAAGCAGGAGAGCGACGGTGGTTTTTGTCAGCTAATCTCCACCAGGCTTGGTAGTGTGGACAATGGCCGAAATCTGGTGGCAGCTCTGGGCCTTGGCAACCTCACTCACATACCATGTCTGGCACATGTGCTCAACTTGGTCGTGCAGATTTTTTGAGGGACTATCCGGATCTTGATGCACTGCTGCACAAGGTCCGCCTAGAGTGCGCTCACTTGCGACGTTCCAGCATGGCCAGATGCGCGCATTGCAGCTCTGCAAGTCAGATTTCGCCTTCCTGAACATCGCATCATATGTGACTACCCACCAGGTGGAATTCCACGTTACATATGTTGGAGCGGTTGTGTGAGCAGCAGCCAGCAGTAATGGAGTATCAGCTGCAACAGGCGCAATCAACTCGCAATTTGCGCCGTTCACACTTCACCACACTGAGTGGGCCTCTATGAAGGACATCTGCGACGTTTTGCGTGCGTTTGATGTCTCAACGCGGATGGCGAGTGCAGATGATGCACTAGTCAGCATGACTGTCCCCCTTATCTGCCTGCTTCAGAAATCACTGAAAGCACTAAAGGAAGAGGTTTTGGAAGAGGTTGGAGGATGAGGAGTCACAAATTCAATTACCTTCAGACAGTCAGCGCAACATGGTTCCTCACAAAGGGCTGGACAGGCTCACTTTGTGAGGAGGATGAGGAGGAGAGAGAGTCAATGGAGGAGGAAGAAATCCTACAGAGGGAGGTACACAACGCTCTAGTCATATGTAGAGCGAGGGTGGGGTGATGCAGAGGAGGCAGAGATGACGCCTCTTCCAGAGGACAGCCTTTGTTTGGCCAGTTGGGAGTCTGCAGCACATGGTTGATTTCATGCTTCAGTGCCTGAGAAACGACCGCCGCATCGCCCACATTCTCACCACGTCAGATTATTGGGTGTACACCCTCCTAGACCCTCGCTACCGGGACAACTTACAAACCCTCATCACACCGTGAACCAGGACCGAAAATGCAGGAGTACCAAGACACACTGGTGCAATCCATACTGTTGTACATTCCAGCCGAGAGAGCTGCTGCTGCTACTGCTTTACAAAGCAGCTCTGTGCGTCGAGGCAGTGTAGACACCTCTACAACAATAGGAGCACAAGCAGCGCCTCTGCACAGGGCAAGAGCTGTATGTTACAAATGTGGCGAATTTTGTGACAGCGCCAGCAAGGTCTACACCACCGAGACGGCTCCAGTCACCAAAGAAACGTTTCCGTAAGATGGTGACAGACTACTTGGCTTTCCCCTAAGTGACTCCCAGATGCCTCTTCCCCTTTCAAATTTTGGGTCTCTAAGTTGGATACATGGCCAGAGCTTAGCCAGTATGCATTGGAGGTGCTGGCTTGCCCTGCGCCAGTGTATTATCTGAGCGCGTCTTTAGTGCTGCAAGTGGTGTAGTAACAGACCGTCGCATGCGACTATCCTCAAGAATGTAGACCGGCTTACTTTTCTGAAAATGAACAAGGCAGGATCTCACCTGAATTTGCCTGTCCGTTTTCAGATTAAATAACTGTTTGGCAACGTTTTCCATGTCTCCTGTTATGTTCATCTTTCTACCACCTGAACTCTACTCCCTGGGCTACAACACCGCCATTTGTTGCTCAAAGTAATTGGCAGGGGTACTGACTCCTGGCCAGCCTGGTTACAGCACGACAGCTGTTTCCTGGCAGTGTGAACGTCAATTATCCTGCAATAAGTTGTGCTGTCGTGTTGCATTCGGGTTAGCCGACTCTATGGTGCCTGCAGTTTAGGTGATTCCTATGTGTGCTGTGGGATATGTAAATAAAGGCTGTTTCCATTGTGACAATAGGACAAGCACCCACTGTAGGACTGTGTGATTCGGTAACTGCGGACGGCTTGCTTCCTGTCAACTTACATTTTCATGGGTGCGTTCTGCTACCCGTCCGGGGTCCAGTACCGTCAACTGGTTCTCCCCAGTGCCTTTGGCCTGGGTGCCTCCATCTCCGTATCCGAGTTCACCAACGTCTGCTGGTCCTTGGTAGTGCTTTGGACACAGGTACCTCCTGCTTAGTAACCGTGTCACAGTAACGTCAGCTGGTACTCGGTTGTGACATTGCCTCTTTTCCTTCTGCTACCCGTCCGGGGTCCAGTACCGTCAACTGGTTCTCCCCAGTGCCTTTGGCCTAGGGCCTCCATCTCCGTATCCGAGTTCCACCAACGTCTGCTGGTCCTTGGTAGTGCTTTGGAGCACAGGTACCTCCTGCTTAGTAACCGTGTCACAGTAACGTCAGCTGGTACTCGGTTGTGACATTGCCTCTTTTCCTTCTGCTACCCGTCCGGGGTCCAGTACCGTGGTTCTCCCCAGTGCCTTTGGCCTAGGTGCCTCCATCTCCGTATCCGAGTTCCACCAACGTCTGCTGGTCCTTGGTAGTGCTTTGGAGCACAGGTACCTCCTGCTTAGTAACCGTGTCACAGTAACGTCAGCTGGTACTCGGTTGTGACATTGCCTCTTTTTCCTTCTGCTACCCGTCCGGGTCCAGTACCGTCAACTGGTTCTCCTCAGTGCCTTTGGCCTAGGTGCCTCCATCTCCGTATCTGAGTTCCACCAACGTCTGCAGGTCCTTGGTAGTGCTTTGGAGCACAGGTACCTCCTGCTTAGTAACCGTGTCACAGTAACGTCAGCTGGTACTCGGTTGTGACATTGCCTCTTTTCCTTCTGCTACCCGTCCGGGGTCCAGTACCGTCAACTGGTTCTCCCCAGTGCCTTTGGCCTAGGTGCCTCCATCTCCGTATCCGAGTTCCACCAACGTCTGCTGGTCCTTGGTAGTGCTTTGGAGCACAGGTACCTCCTGCTTAGTAACCGTGTCACAGTAACGTCAGCTGGTACTCGGTTGTGACATTGCCTCTTTTCCTTCTGCTGCCCCTCCGGGTTCCAGCACAGTCAGCTGGTCCTCGTTACTTCCATTGTCTCTTGCTCCATCTGATACCCGTCCGGGTTCCAGTAACGTCAGCTGGTTCTCGGAAATTAGACGACCTTAAAGACCACCCAGAAGAAGATGACGACAACAAGGACGACGAGCATGAAGCCAACCAGCCTGAACACCATCACAAAGAAAAAATAAAAGATTACTCAGAAGAAGATCACCAACAGGACAAAGAAGGTTAAGACAAACTACAAGATACAGAACAAGAGACAGAAGAACAATAAGCAGAAGATCAAAAAGCAGAAGAACATGAAGTATAAGACCAAAATGAAGAGCAAAATATATGCTCTAAATTATAAGCAGAAGAAGACTAAGCAGTGTATGGGGGTGAGTCCGTTCCTCCTCGTGGTGCCCCTGGAAAATGCCTGCTGCTGCAGGCTAAACTGAACACGGACAAATACTGTTGTAATTTAAATCTTTTGTGACAGCAAGAACGGAAGAATGAAAAATTCATACTTTTACAGATTACAAGTACAGGAATCTCTGTCACAAATAAGAATATGATGAAGAAGATGAAGAGGAAGAAGATGAAGAATTTGAATATGAAGAAGATTAATAGTTTAATAATAACAATATGAGTAATGTAAACAAAAACATGAATAGCAAGAAGTTTAAGAAGAAGATTAAGAAGGTGAAGATGAAGAATAATTTGATGAGAAAGATGATGCTGCTGAAGATTATGAAGGAGAAAGTGTGGCACTGGCAAAAGTTAAAAAGGTGAAGAGCATGGAAGTTGTGAAACATACATATTTGCCAAAATAGAAAAAAGGTTAACAACATTGTCAATTTGTTCGTCAATCCAAACGTATTTCCAAAAAAATATATATTAATGCTATTCCAATGCATTGGGTTAAACATGTACTCAACCTCCCCCAATACATTCTACATTACTCTTTGTTGTTTTCCTTATGTACAATTAACCAACAAGGCAAGAATGGGTTTTTTTTAATGTCGATATTTGGTTCCCATAGACTTACATGGACTTCCGGTATCGGAATCAGATATCGCCGATATTTAGTGATATCGGCGATACCATTCCGATCCGATATTTTTAGATATCGAGCAGTATCGCTCAACACTATTTAGGAGTGATAAGGTAAGAATTTTTTGTTTGTCAGTTAAACTCATTGATGGTGATGTGTGTCAGGGCTCTTTATATCACTGTAAGCAATTGCAGACACCTGTGCTAATTAGTTTGGCAGGTGTGTCCAATGAAAGGCAAAACTACTTAAGAAGGCTATCCCACATTATTAAGCAGCCTACATTTTCTGCCAAAATGGGAAAGAAAAAGGATGTGTCGGCTGCTGAGAAGCAACAAATTGTGGAGTGTTTAGGTCAAGGCATGACTACAATCAACATTGCCAAGACACTTCATCGTGATCATCGCACAATCAAGAAGTATGTAGCTGATTCACAGTACACACGTGTGTGTGCTGATAAGGGAAAATTGAGGACTCTTTCCTACAGGCAATTACATCAGGTTGAAAGAGCAGCGGCAAAAAAGCCTTGTCATAGCAGCAGACAAGTTTTTGAAGCTGCTGGTGCCTCCAAAGTCCCCCGAACAACAAGATGCAGGGTCCTTCAGAGGTTTGCAGCTGTGCGTAAGCCATCCTGTCGACCTCCTCTATCCACTGCACACAAGCAGAAACGGCTCCAGTGGGCCAAACAATACATGAAGACTGACTTCAAAACTATTTTGTTCACCGATGAGTGCCGTGCAACGCTCGATGGTCCAGATGGATGGAGTGGAGGATGGCTGGTTGATGGACACCCCATGCAATCACGGCTACGGCGCCAACAAGGAGGAGGTGGAGTAATGTTTTGGGCTGGAATCATGGGGAGAGAGATTGTCGGCCCCTTTAGGATCCCTGAGGGGGTAAAGATGAACTCCATAGTGTATATTGAGTTTCTCAAACAGCACTTCCTGCCATGGTTCAAGAAGAAGAACCGTGCATTCCGCAGCAAGATCATTTTCATGCATGATAATGAACCGTCTCATGCTGCACATAACACATCTGCATCTCTGGCTGCTATGGGCATAAAAGGGGACAAACTTATGGTGTGGCCTCCATGCTCCCCTGACCTCAACCCCATTGAGAACCTCTGGGAGGGTATTCTGTCCTCATGCAAAACAATGGAAGCAGAAACCATCCAAAACCTGACAAATTCAATGGACGAGAGAGTTCAGAAGCTCCTTTCGAACAAGGGGTCCTATGTGCAAATGTAACATCACCTAGAATAAAGTTTTGAGTTGAAAACTGTTTCATTTCAGTTTGTAATAACCTGCTAATGCTTATAATTTCAAAAATGACCATTTTTTTGTTCTTTATTAAAATGAAAAGGTTGAAAACTCTGCTGTGCATAATAATTTGGAACATGCATTTTGAGTGCAGTTTGAGTGTTTTATTTTTTAAAAAATATACTGTTATCATAGACAGTTTGTACAAAAACCTTTCAATTGTACTCTGACTGAAATTCATATAGGTAATTTGGGAAAATCTGAGAAAATATTATTTGCATAATAATTTGGAACACAGTGTATCTCGAATCAGCCAAACGATTGAATCCCAGACAGGCCAGGTGGACCTTGTTTTTCACACGTTTTAACTTTGTGGTCTCCTTCCTCCCGGGTAATAAGAATGTTAAGGGGATGCCCTCTCTAGGAGTTTCCTTGTGGATTCTATTGATGTGGCTGAGCCTATTGCCATTCTGAAGGAGGGTGTCGTTCTTTCCGCTGTCTCACCCGATTTGAGACTGGCCCTGGAGCAATTTCAGGGGGATAAACCTAAGCGTTGCCCTGCGGGAAAATTGTATGTCCCAGACCAATGGAGAGAAAAAGTTATGTCTGAAGTTCATTGCTCTGCGTTGGCTGGTCATCCTGGTATTTTTGGTACTAGAGATTTAGTGAGTCTGTCCTTTTGGTGGCCCATTATATCTCGCGATGTCAGGAATTTTGTGCAGTCCTGCGGGACTTGTTCTCGTTCCAAGCCCTGTTCTCGCTCTAGTGGATTGTTAATGCCACTGCCGGTGCCCAGGAGGCCATGGACCCATATCTCTATGGATTTTATCTTCGACCTCCCGGTCTCTCAGAGAATGACTGTCATTTGGGTGATCTGTGATAGATTCTCCAAGATGATCCATCTTGTGCCACTACCTAATTTGCCATCCTCTTCCGAGTTGGTACCCTTGTTTTTTCAGCATGTGGTTCATTTGCACGGCATTCTGGAGAACATTGTGTCTGACAGGGGAGTCCAGTTTGTTTCCAGATTTTGGAGGACTTTTTGTTCTTAATTGGTGGTTCAGCTGTCTTTCTCCTCTGCGTTTTATCCTCAGACCAATAGGCAGACTGAAAGAACAAACCAGACCTTGGAGACTTATTTGAGATGTTTTATGTCTGCGGATCAGGATGACTGTGTCTCTTTCTTGCCCCTGGCTGAATTTGCTCTTAATAATAGGGCCAGTTCTGCCACTTTGATGTCCCCTTTCTTCTGCAATTCCAGTAGTGGATAAGTTGTCTCTCTCTCAGGAGAAGGCCCAATGGTTTGCCAA
>JARQOD010000001.1:175405769-175474975 GCA_033576555.1 Oophaga sylvatica | reverse complement strand
GAACACAACTGTTCACTTGCTGTGAAAGGCCTTTTTGTGGACTTCTATTATGTTTGCAAGCAATGTATTGTATTTTGATGGAAGAGCGTCACACTAATAGATTTTAGTAAATTGAAAATAGAATAAAGCAGCACCAATTTTAGAAAAATGACAAGGATGAGCCAGTGACAGACACTCAGCAGAGTACACGCAGCATTAGTTGAAGAAGTAACTGGAGCGTGATCTGCATTTAAAAAAAAAAAAAAAATACCTCACAGACTGCAGTGAACACTGAAACACAACTGTTCACTATCTGTGAAAGGCTCCTTTCTGTACTTCTATAGTGTTTGCAACCAATGTATTGTTTACGGATGGAAGCACATCACACTATAATTTCTATTGAATGGAGCAGCTAGAATTACACTAAAGAAAAAAAAAGAGTCTGTGAGTGACACGTGCAGATGCCTACAGACAGCATTGGATGCAGAGCAAACTGCAGCGTCACCTGCACTCTCACACACACACCTTGCACAGAGCTGTTAAAACAACACTGCAAGGCAAAAGGAAGCTTTACACAGCGGTTGGTAAACTAGCTGCCTAAAGCAAAGTACACAAAATCGCAATCTCTAACTGTCCCTCTGAGTCAGCAGAGCAGCGTTCTGTCCCTAACTGAGTTCACAGCACAGTGACGCTAAAATGGCGGCGGCGCTGTCACGACGTATAACAGATATATTCAAAGATAGCAACCTATATCTAATGTGACATCATTCTAAATTTCATATAATAGAGAAAATCAACATGTATACATAGTATCTGCCAGCAATGTCTTACCTGACATAATATCCTATGTATTGTGGGTCAATACTGTGTACGTGTCACGCTGTCTCTGGATAGAGGTGGACCGGGGTCTATGCTGACCCTGAACTGGGGTCCTGACTAGTCCCTCTACCTGGAGGTACTGTTAATGGTACAGAGGTCCAGGCCGCCAGCGTAACCCTGTCTCCTGTAGATCCCTGACCACTGTAATCTAGTCCTGAGAAGGACCCTGATTACCACCACAGGGAATGGGCAGGTCACAGCTTACACACAGTCTAAGACAAACGAGACAGACAAGGGGTAAAGAAAACACAGCCTTGCATACAACACTTCCACTACAGAGGAACACAAAAGGTTAAGGAGATAAACAATAAGCGAGGAGAGGAAAAACCACAACAGGCACTCTTAGCTTAAGTCTTCTCAGAAACGATCCGCTCTGCTGGTCTGAATGAATGCTTTCACCGGCAACTTCCCCAGCAGACCAGCAGGTATATGAAGGAAGCTAATTAACACAACATCAATCGCAGCTGGGCGAGGCTGGTCAGCCCAGCACCAAGAGAGAAAGAATTAACTCCCTCAGTGCCAAAAAACACCCAGCACCAGAAACTCAGCTGTGCGAAGTCAGGGTGTGCAATCGCGACGATCTCCGCCGCGACACACCCGTGACAGTACCCCCCCTTCTACGGGGGGCCTCTGGACCCTCAGGGCCTGGTCTATCTGGGTGAGTAGTGTGGAAGGCCCGAACCAAACGGTCTGTGTTAATATCCGACGCAGAAACCCACATCCTCTCCTCAGGACCATACCCCCTCCAATGAACAAGGTACTGAAGGGACCGGCGATTCAGACGTGAGTCAATGATCTTCGATACCTGATACTCCAAATTACCATTGACCACCACTGGAGGAGGAGGTAGAGGTGACGGTATAACTGGTGCCACGTACCTCTTAAGCAACGATTTGTGGAACACATTGTGGATTTTAAATGTAGGAGGGAGGTCAAGACGGAAAGCCACCGGATTAACTATTGAACTGATCCTGTATGGCCCGATGAATCTGGGACCGAGTTTCCAGGAGGGAACCTTAAGTTTTATATTCTTGGTAGACAACCATACCAGATCATTCACACTTAGGTCCGGACCAGACACTCTCCTCCTATCAGCCATACGTTTGTATCGGTTCCCCATAGTGCTCAGATTATTAAGCACTCCTCTCCACACTGAAGCAAGTGACGACGAAAATCGTTCCTCCTCAGGAACCCCAGAAGAGCCCCCCCATTGAAAGTACAAAACTGGGGGTGAAAACCATATGCCCCAAAAAACGGGGACTTACCAGTGGACTCGCTCCGCCTATTGTTAAGAGCGAACTCTGCCAGAGGCAAGAAAGAAGACCAGTCCTCTTGATTCTCTGACACAAAACACCGGAGATATGTCTCTAAGCTCTGATTCAGACGCTCTGTCTGACCATTGGTCTGCGGATGAAAAGCCGAAGAAAATGACAACTGCATCCCCCGACGAGAACAAAATGCCTTCCAGAATTTGGACACAAACTGAGACCCCCGATCCGACACCACATCGGAAGGCAACCCGTAAAGTCTCACAATCTCCCCAATGAACACCTGCGCCAGAGTTTTAGCATTAGGAAGAGCAGGAGAGCAATAAAATGTGCCATTTTGCTGAACCTGTCAACTACAACTAGTATGACAGTTTTACCTGAAGACGGAGGAAGGTCCGTAATGAAGTCCATAGACAGATGGGTCCATGGACGCTCCGGGATTTTCAACGGTAAAAGGGCCCCAGACGGACGGGTATGTGGGGTTTAGAGCGCGCACATACCCCACAGGACGCGACAAAAGTTACCACCTCTTTATTTAAGTTATGCCACCAAAACCGGCGAGAAACGAGATCTACAGTTGCTTTACTCCCTGGGTGTCCTGCCAAAGCAGAATTATGATGTGCCTCGATAACCTTTTGTCTTAACTGATCTGGAACAAACAGTTTCCCTGGAGGTCCTACAGGGGCGTCCCCCTGAGCCTCCAATACCTCCTCCTCAAGCTCAGAGCATACAGCCGACACCATAACTCCCTCCTGAAGAATAGGAACCGGGTCATCCGTCTTCCCGGCCCCCGGGAAACTACGAGATAAGGCATCAGCCTTTACATTTTTTGACCCAGGACGATATGTGACGACAAAATTAAACCTGGTAAAAAACAACGACCATCTAGCTCGTCTGGAATTCAGACGTTTTGCAGACTCTAAATACAGCAGGTTCTTGTGATCAGTAATGACGGTGACCGGGTGGACTGCCCCCTCCAAAAAGTGACACCACTCTTCAAAAGCCAACTTAATGGCCAAGAGTTCCCTATTGCCGACATCATAATTCCTCTCGGCGGACGACAATTTTTTAGAGAAGAAAGCGCACGGATGCCATTTACCAGGGGACGGACCTTGAGATAATACCGCACCCACTCCTACGTCAGATGCGTCTACTTCCACAATGAATGGTTGTGATGCATCAGGTTGGATGAGTATGGGTGCTGAAGCAAAACATTTTTTCAAGGAGGAAAATGCTTGACAAGCTTTGTCAGACCACCTAGAAAATCCGTCCCTTTTTTTGTCATGTCAGTGAGAGGTTTGACAACAGATGAGAAATTACGAATAAATTTCCGGTAGTAGTTAGCAAACCCCAGGAAACGCTGCAGTGCTTTAAGATCCTCTGGCCGATCCCATTCAAGCACAGCCTTCACTTTCCCAGGGTCCATACGGAAACCGGAGGCTGACACCAAGAATCCTAAAAACTGAAGTTCTTGTACAGCGAATACACACTTCTCCCATTGGCGTACAGTTTATTATCTCGCAAGATCTGCAACACTTGTCTCACATGCTCCTGATGAGACACAAGATCCAGCGAGTAAATTAAGATGTCATCTAGATAAATGACAACAAACTGTCCCACTAGGTGGCGAAAGATGTCATTAACAAAATGTTGAAACAACGCTGGGGCAGTAGTCAGACCGAAAGGCATGACAAGGTTCTCATAATGTCCCTCCGGAGTGTTAAACGCCGTCTTCCACTCATCCCCCTCCTTTATCCTAATCAGATTATACGCCCCCCTGAGATCCAACTTAGAGAACCATTTGGCGCCCACAATCTGATTGAAGAGATCAGGAATAAGTGGGAGCGGATACGGATCTCGGACCGTAATCCGATTAAGCTCACGGAAATCCAGGCAAGGGCGTAGGCCTCCATCTTTTTTCTTCACAAAGAAGAACCCCGCGGCCACTGGGGAAGATGAAGGTCTAATATGCCCCTTGGCCAGACTTTCCGAAATGTAATCCTTCATAGCTTGCCTCTCAGGACCAGAAAGGTTATAAACCTAGATTTTGGTAACTTAGCATCAGGAAGCAATTTTATAGCACAGTCATATGCGCGATGAGGAGGTAATTCTTGACACCCTTCCTCTGAAAACACATCCTCAAAGTCCTCCAGAAAAGGAGGTAAGGTTCTAGGCACGACCGTACCGATGACCGTGTTCATGCAGTTACTATTGCAAAATTCACCCCACTGGCTTATCTCTCTGGATTGCCAATTAATAACTGGGTTATGTTTAGTTAACCAAGGAAGTCCCAACACAATAGGAGTGGGAAGGCCCTCCAACACATAACAAGACAATAGTTCTTTATGTATTGCCCCACTCGAAGGTCTATGTTATGCACGGCTTGCACAAAGCTACCTTGACCGAGAGGCCTGGCGTCAATAGAGAATATAGGGATAGGTTTGGCCAATACACTCAGTTGCATACCTTGCACCTGGGCAAACCGAGCGTCCACCAGATTAGCCGCGGCCCCACTATCCAGAAGAACAGAAATCCTCTCAGTTCTCGTACCTACCACCACCTCCGCTGGTACGAGAAACTGAGACGGACTTGGGGACGAAATACATACTCCCAGATTGTCGTCCACCACACAACCTGGGATTAATAGTTTTCCGGCGACTTCTTGCTCAGTACAGTACGGGATGGACACCCCTCAATAAAATGTCCCTCTCTCCCGCAGAAGAAACACCTTGTTTTGCGGCGCACCGCCGATCCCTCCCTCGGAATGATGTCCCTCCCAACTGCATAGGTTCCTCGGAACAAACCGGGGGAACCTCAATGTTAGGGACTTTAGAAGGAGGTGGAGTCATCACAGGGGCGGAGTTACCCACACCTCTCCCGAAGCCGTCTATCAATGCGAATAGCAAGAGCCATAGCGGCCTCCAGTGACGGGGGAGAATCATACTGAGCCAACACATATTTTAATTTGTCAGATAAACCTTGACAAAACTGGCTCTTAAGAGCCGGGTCATTCCACTGAGTATCCGTGGCCCACCTACGGAACTCTGAAGAAAATTCCTCCGCCGGACGATCTCCCTGCTGTATCCTACGTAACTTCATTTCAGTAAGGGAGACCCGATCCGGGTCATCATATACCAGACCCAGGGCTGTAAAAAATCGGTCCACTGACTGGAGAGCCGGGGAGCCCGGGGGGAGAGAGAACGCCCAGGATTGAGGGTCCCCTTGTAAGAGCGAGATGACAATTCCCACCCTCTGATCCTCACTCCCTGACGACTGCGGCCGCAGCCGAAAATACAATTTACATGCTTCCCGGAAAGTAAAAAACTTGTCCCGCCCACCAGTGAACCTGTCCGGGAGAGCTACTTTAGGTTCAAATCTGGTTTGCTCCCGGGGGTACAAAACCTTGGATTTAACGTCCGTCAGCTCCATGGACAAACTCTGCAACTGCTGAGCTAAATGGGCTACTGGATCCATGGTGGCTGGGGAGAATCTTTAGATTGGCCGGTGAAAATGTCACGACGTATAACAGATATATTCAAAGATAGCAACCTATATCTAATGTGACATCATTCTAAATTTCATATAATAGAGAAAATCAACATGTATACATAGTATCTGCCAGCAATGTCTTACCTGACATAATATCCTATGTATTGTGGGTCAATACTGTGTACGTGTCACGCTGTCTCTGGATAGAGGTGGACCGGGGTCTATGCTGACCCTGAACTGGGGTCCTGACTAGTCCCTCTACCTGGAGGTACTGTTAATGATACAGAGGTCCAGGCCGCCAGCGTAACCCTGTCTCCTGTAGATCCCTGACCACTGTAATCTAGTCCTGAGAAGGACCCTGATTACCACCACAGGGAATGGACAGGTCACAGCTTACACACAGTCTAAGACAAACGAGACAGACAAGGGGTAAAGAAAACACAGCCTTGCATACAACACTTCCACTACAGAGGAACACAAAAGGTTAAGGAGATAAACAATAAGCGAGGAGAGGAAAAACCACAACAGGCACTCTTAGCTTAAGTCTTCTCAGAAACGATCCGCTCTGCTGGTCTGAATGAATGCTTTCACCGGCAACTTCCCCAGCAGACCAGCAGGTATATGAAGGAAGCTAATTAACAAAACATCAATCGCAGCTGGGCGAGGCTGGTCAGCCCAGCACCGTGTAAGGTTCTATGTATATATTCCTGAAACTCAGTTTGTTCGTCAGCCATTTTACTTTCTGTCTTGCTGCAGCTATCTTGCCCTCAGTCAAAATGGAGTTTTCAGCTTGCATGTTCCCGCCCTGATTCTCTCCTTTGCTTCTTAAGCAGCCACAGCTGAGCAATCAGTGCTTCAGAATCTAGCCTGCAGTGAACCTGTGACTTGACTCCTGTAAGCCTTGGACCTTGTACCCAGCTATTCCTACTGAGGAACTCTGAAGCACTTGTGGACTCTGAACCCTGCTCTTTGAAAGACCCACGTTTGCATGGACTTACGGTAACAGAGAAGAAGATCCTGAATCTGTATTGGAGAGTGATTGCTGAGCTTGGATTGCTCTGGCCTGCTGTGTCTCCTGTTTCTGTGTCTGCAAACTGTGTGACTATTTCTGCCAACTTGTATGAAGTAATACAGGACTTTTCTATATCAAACCTGTGACTCCTGTGTTTTCATCGCACCCAAGCACAAGACGCTATATGAACTGTACTACATACATTACAAGATTCTGAAGCCAAAACGTTAGTGTCTGCTGGGTCTGGAAGGCTGTGTCTGCTGTACTGTGGATATCAGACGTCCGGTTGTACTTTCTGTGATGACAGTGGTTGTGACTTCTCACAACCATTCCAGGTGAGCAATTCCCCTTAAGTTTTTTCTTTTTGCAGTGTTACCACAGGTAAACACTATTGTTTTTTTTTTTTCCTTTCTTTTCTCTTTTTTGTCTGCTGTAACTCTGGATATCAGATGTCTGGTTGAAACTTTCTGTGATGATAGTGGTTGTGACTTCTCACAACCATTCCAGGTGAGCAGTTCCCTTAATTTTTTTTTCTCTCTGCAGTGTTGCCACAGGTGAACACTATTGTTTTTTTTTCTCTCCTCTTCTTCCAGTAATCCTGTCTTAAAAGATCTGGAAAATGGAGGCCCGCATAAAGGAACTTTGCGGAGTGACTGATAATATCCTTGCAGATTTGCAGAATATAAAGACCCGTTTTACAAATCTACAGGACCTCAATAATCACAATTTGCAAGTGGTTGGACAGACTACCCAGGATTTGCGAGCCAGGATTGAGGTTCTAGAGGGGCGAGTCCAGGCTCCTGCCGTAGCCCCGAGTGCTGGGATTCCCAAGTTGCCCCCTTTTCGTTTTGGCGGTGAACGTGAGAAATTCAGGGGATTTATTAATCAATGCAATCTTTTTTTTTTCTGCACATGCTTCACAATTTCCCACTGAACGATCTAAGGTGCTTACTATAATTATGTTGCTTACCAACAAGGCTTTAATGTGGGCAAACCCTCTGATTGAGACTGAGGATGATTGTTTGATTCACCTTGATGATTTTATTTCAGCCATGGGGCAGGTGTTTGATGACCCCAATCGAGGTGCAACAGCTGAAGCAGCCATGTTAGCTTTGCGCCAAGGTAAGCACTCGGTAGCTGAATATGCCTTGGATTTCAGGAGATGGGCCCTTGATACCACCTGGGACAGTTCCGCCAAAAAATCTATTTTTCGAAAGTGGTTATCTCCACTGATTAAGGATGAACTTGCTCGTGCCGACCCTCCCACTGCGTTAGGTGACTTTATTAACTACTGCATCCGTATTGATACTCGTCTGACTGAACGCAGGCATGAGAGATGGTTCGAAAGCAATCGTACTAACCTTTTCCTACCTTCCTCTCCAGCTAAGGAACCTTTGAGTAGGATTACACGGGAACCTGAACCTGAACCCATGCAGGTAGACTCTTTACAACGACGGGTTAGTGATGCACGCAAGGAACATCGTTTTAAGGAGAATCTATGTTTCTATTGTGGTAAGTCAGGGCACTTCATTATAAACTGCCCCAGCCGTTCTCGTAAGACTACTGCAGCACTCATTCATTGTGAGTGTTGCGAGAGGGGATCTGTCAGGTCCGAGCCTCAGGCTCCAGAGAGATCTGCAGCAACAGATCTTGATTTCTCGGACTTAAACTCCGTTACCTCTGAGGACGTTGACTGTGTAAACGCTGCCATTTTTCAAGTTTCCTCAGCGGTGTCCCAGCTGAGTTGTAAGAAAAACAATTCTCATTGCTTTCTTTCCATCAAACTCTGGGTTGACTCAGCTTGGGTGTCTAGCTCTGCTATGATCGACTCAGGGGCAAGTGGAAATTTTATGGATGTCTCCTTTGCTCTGAAACAGGGAATACGTTCAGTGAAGAAGGCTACTCCAGTACAGATGGAAACTGTGGATGGCTCCCTGCTGACCTCTGGACCAGTGGATCAGGAAACAGAGCCTTTGAGGGTTCTTATGGGTAAAGATCATCAAGAGAAACTGTCCTTTATGCTTATCTCTTCTCCCCACTTTCCCATTATTCTAGGGCTACCATGGCTGCAGGCTCAGAATCCTACCATTAACTGGGAGACCAAGGAATTACACTTTCCAGAAAACAGATGAGTCCAAAAGTTTCAGCTTGCTCTGTTCCTAAAGGAATCATGTCAGTCCCTGAACTACCAGCTGTATACCAGGACTATGTGGATTTATGTGACAAGAAGAACGCTGACCAGCTTCCTCCTCACCGTCCATATGATTGTCCAATTGAATTATTGCCTGGAGCAGAGATACCTTTTGGTAAGATCTACCCCCTGGCGGGGCCCGAGCTAAAGGCTTTAAAGGATTACATAGATGAAAATCTAGCCAAGGGCTTCATACGCCCCTCTTCATCTCCTGCAGGTGCACCCATCTTCTTTGTAAAGAAGAAAGATGGATCTCTGAGACCATGCGTAGACTATAGGGAACTCAATAAGGTTACTATTAGAAACCGTTATCCATTGCCTTTAATCCCTGAGTTATTGGAGAGAGTGCGACATGCCAAAATTTTTTCTAAGCTAGATCTTCGTGGGGCCTATAACTTAGTCCGTATTAGACCTGGGGATGAATGGAAGACTGCATTCAGGTCACGCTATGGACACTTTGAATATCTAGTTATGCCTTTTGGTCTGAGTACCGCCCCAGCCACTTTCCAACACTTGGTGAATGACATCTTCAGGGATCTCCTAGATACATTCGTGGTAATTTATTTGGATGATATTCTAATTTTTTCTAACTCCACAGAGGAACATCATGGACATGTGAGAATGGTCTTGGAACGTCTAAGACAAAATCATCTTTACATCAAACTTGAAAAGTGTGAATTCCATAGGACCGAAATTCAATTTCTGGGGTATGTACTGTCTACACAAGGAATTAGTATGGATGGAAGCAAAACCCAAGCCATCAAGGATTGGCCAAGTCCTAGAAATGTGAAGGAGGTACAGCGCTTCATCGGGTTTGCCAACTTCTATAGACGTTTCATTAGAAATTTCTCTGAGGTAGTGTCACCTATCACTCAACTTACCCGGAAAGAGTCTAGGTTTTCCTGGACTCCCCAAGCCCAGGAAGCATTTTCCCGTCTAAAAGATAAATTTACCACTGCACCTATCCTAGTACATCCCAACCCCGAGCTTGCCTTCATAATAGAGGTGGATGCTTCAGACTGTGCCGTTGGAGCTATACTCTCTCAGAGAACAGGTGAGAAGAATGTCTTGCATCCCTGTGCCTTCTTTTCCCAGCAGTTGTCTTCGGCTGAGAGGAACTACGATGTGGGCAATAGAGAGTTGTTGGCCATTATTGCCGCCTTCAAAGAATGGAGACACCTTCTTCAGGGAGCTGCACAGCAAATAGTCGTCCTGACAGACCATCGTAACCTTGAGTTTATCAGGTCGGCTAAGTGCCTGACTCCTCGCCAGGCTCGCTGGAATCTTTTCTTAAACCAATTTAATTTTATCATCTCTTATAGACCAGGATCGTGCAATGGAAAGGCTGATGCACTCTCTAGGATTTACTCAGCAGAGACACGTCCAATTACTCCTCCTAAGACTATTCTTCCTGACTCTAGATTCCTAGGAGTAATTCATAATCAAGACCTACTTAAGGACATCAAGGAAGCATACCATGCGGATTCCTTTTTGGCACAACCCCCAAGGGACGTAAGTCTTGTCTTTAAGAATGGTGTGTGGATTCAGGGACAACGTCTGTATATTCCTGAAACAGTCAGATTAAGAGTATTGCAACTCATTCACGATTCCAAGATAGCTGGGCATAGAGGAATTCTAAAGACACAGGAATTTCTTTCTCGTTTCTTTTGGTGGCCCACTTGCAGGAAGGATGTTTTGAATTATGTCACTTCATGTGAGGTCTGTGCAAGATGCAAAACACCTCGCTCCTCACCAACTGGTCTGTTACAGCCTCTTCCCACCCCGTCCCGCCCGTGGGGATCCATTTCTATGGACTTCATTGTGGAGTTACCAACCTCTCAGGGGAAGAACACCATTCTAGTGGTGGTTGACCGTCTAACAAAGGCAGCTCATTTTATCCCTTGTGTCGGCTTACCCACTGCAAAACAGACATCAGATTTGATGATTAAAGATGTGTTTCGCTTACATGGAGTACCGGATGAGGTTATTTCGGATCGAGGGGTGCAATTCACTTCTAGGTTTTGGCAAAATTTCTGTGCAGCATTGGACATTAAAGTAAACCTTTCTTCTGCTTTTCATCCCCAGACTAATGGACAGACCGAACGAACCAATCAAACCCTGGAGCAGTATCTCCGCTGCTTTATCTGCCACCTACAGGATGATTGGGTGGATCTACTTCCATTAGCTGAGTTCTCGTATAACAACTCTCAGAGTGCCTCCACTAAACAGTCTCCTTTTTACTCTAATCTAGGTTATCATCCTAACATTCTACCACGATTTCCATAGAAACGCCTTTACCAGCAGTGGCTGAAAGAATTACGTCTTTACAGAAGAATATGGATCTTCTAAAGGAAAATCTGGAATCGGCTCAAGAAAGGTACAAGAAAGCAGCAGATAAATTTCGTAAACCTGCACCAGCTTTCAAGGTAGGAGACTTGGTCTGGCTGTCAACCAGAAATCTTAAGTTAAGGATTCCATCGTCTAAGTTGGGACATAAGTACATTGGACCCTATAAAATCAGTAAAATTATAAGTGCCGTTGCTTGTCGTCTTCAACTGCCCAGAACTATGAGAATCCACCCTGTCTTTCATCATCCCTACTAAAGGCTGCGACACCCAATACGTTTCCTGGACGTTCCTCTCCTTGCCCTGACCCAGTGCTAGTCGATGGTCAGGAAGAATTTGTGGTGGAAAGGATTTTAGATTCCAGGTTGTATAGAAATCAGTTACAATATCTGATTAAATGGCAGGGCTACCCAGTGGAGGACAACTCATGGGAACCGGTCAATAACGTTAATGCTCCTCGCTTGCTCCGTCAGTTTCATCAGAGGTACCCACACAAGCCTGGTCTGAGGTCATCCGGGGTTGTCCTTAAGGGGAGAGTAATGTAAGGTTCTATGTATATATTCCTGAAACTCAGTTTGTTCGTCAGCCATTTTACTTTCTGTCTTGCTGCAGCTATCTTGCCCTCAGTCAAAATGGAGTTTTCAGCTTGCATGTTCCCGCCCTGATTCTCTCCTTTGCTTCTTAAGCAGCCACAGCTGAGCAATCAGTGCTTCAGAATCTAGCCTGCAGTGAACCTGTGACTTGACTCCTGTAAGCCTTGGACCTTGTACTCCAGCTATTCCTACTGAGGAACTCTGAAGCACTTGTGGACTCTGAACCCTGCTCTTTGAAAGACCCACGTTTGCATGGACTTACGGTAACAGAGAAGAAGATCCTGAATCTGTATTGGAGAGTGATTGCTGAGCTTGGATTGCTCTGGCCTGCTGTGTCTCCTGTTTCTGTGTCTGCAAACTGTGTGACTATTTCTGCCAACTTGTATGAAGTAATACAGGACTTTTCTATATCAAACCTGTGACTCCTGTGTTTTCATCGCACCCAAGCACAAGACGCTATATGAACTGTACTACATACATTACACACCGATAGAGAAAGAATTAACTCCCTCAGTGCCGAAAAACACCTAGCACCAGAAACTCAGCTGTGCGAAGTCAGGGTGTGCAATCGCGACAATCTCCGCCGCGACACACCCGTGACAGGCGCCTTTTATAGTGCATTCTGACATCATTTCAGCAGCCAATCACAGCCATGCCATTAGTTAAGATGACCGCAGCAGTACAGGATGTGCCCACACTTCGTAGGATTCCTCATTGGCTGACTAAAATCACAGTGCCTCTCAAAGAATTATGGGAACTTCCGATTCCGGTATACGATATAGGAAAAATATCGGAACTAAGTATCGGAATTCCGATACAGCGAATATCGGCCGATACCCGATACTTGCGGTATCGGAATGCTCAACACTAGTAGAGAAACATCAGGTTGCCGTAGAACAGGAGCAGAAGTGACTCTGCGCTTAAGCTCCTGAAACGCAGAAACTGCCTCAGGAGACCAATTTACAACATCAGAACCCTTTTTGGTTAAATCAATCAGTGGTTTCACAATAGCAGAGAAATGACTTATAAATTTACGGTAGAAATTAGCTAAACCCAAAAATCTCTGAAGAGCCTTCAATGAAGATGGCTGAACCCAATCACAAATGGCCTGAACCCTGACCGTGTCCATTTCAATAGCAGACGGGGACAAAATGAATCCCAAAAACGAAACCTTCTGTACGCCAAAGAGACATTTCGATCCCTTAACATACAAAGCATTCTCTCTCAAAATCCAGAATACCCTCCAAATATGTTCCACATGAGAATTCCAGTCATTGGAAAATATCAAAATATCGTCCAAATAAACGATCAGAAACTTATCCACCAAGTCCCGGAAAATATCATTCATGAAAGACTGGAAGACGAAAGGGGCATTAGTGAGGTACTCAAAATGCCCCTCAGGGGTATTAAACGCCGTCTTCCATTCATCTCCGTGCTTGATGCGAATAAGATTATACGCCCCCCTAAGGTCAAGCTTGGTAAACCAACTGGCAACTTTCACTCTGGAGAACAAATCTGAAATCAGGGGTAACGGATATTGATATTTAACCGTGATCTTATTAAGGAGACAATAGTCAATACATGGCTTCAATGAACCATCCTTCTTGGCCACAAAGAAAAAGCCGGCGCCCAAGGGTGAAGAGGATGGTCTGATATGACCCTTTTCCAAAATCTCTTTGATATACGATCGCATAGCATCATGCTCGGGTACAGATAAATTGAAGAGCCGACCTTTGGGAAATTTACCACCGGGTACCAACTCAATCGCACAATCATAAATCCTATGCGGAGGCAAGGACGCAGATTCACTCTCACTAAATTCTTCAGAAAAATCAGCCAAATAGTCGGGGACATCTTCCGACTGGGGAGAGGTAGAAAAAACAGGAGTGTCACTACGAACACATTGATAACCCCAACTGACCACAGACACAAAATATTCTAAGAATTTGAGCCTAGGAAAATGCCACTTCCCCTGCATCAAGTTAATCCAAAAAAGGTCTGGAAGCATTTGGCTATATAACAAACACTTTATTGAGAAAATATTTTTTTTAAAAAAACACAAATAAACAATTTTAAAATTGGGATGTAAGTCCAATACTTTCCCAAAGGTTGTAATATGCTAAATCACATTTATATGTCAAATATTAAAGCTACTTCATACTATATGCATGCTTTACACAAAGAAAATATGCTAGTAATAGGCGATAGTATCATATAGCTAGTGCCATGTATTTTAACATAGATCAAGAGAGGCATACGTCCAAAGTGAAATAAATGTTGCCATTAAACTATGTACAAATGTAAAAATACCTAGAACGCCAAGATATATCATATATAGCCACATATAGTGGTGTAAACTTGCAAATGTGCAAGGAGATATATGGGACTACTGATAACTGCTATGCATGGTGTCCCAAATGTTATAATGCTAAATAGTGGAATGCTGAAACCATAGCTATAAGATGTTATAAGAGGATTGCATATACGACCTGAGGGAGTGATGGAGGTGCCCCGACGCGCGTTTCGCGTTTAGCTTCGTCCTGGGGAATGTGTCCTAGTGGTTCGGGGTTAACTAAGCCCCTATATATACCTCTCACCCTAATGTGATTACCCTCGGAATGTACAGCATGTGGGCAGCGGGCCTGCCTCCCGCGTGTGACGCCGTCACGGCGCGCATCAGCCGGCAGCGTGGTCACCGCCCACTTCGACTCCGCAAAGTAGGAGGGGCCACAGCCTGCAGGCCAGACACACCACCACAACAACCCCACACATGACGACGTTGTCAGGGTGCGCATCCGCCGGTCGTGCGGCCACCCCCCCATCCGACGCGTCAGAGTGGGAGGGGCCACTGCTGGCCGGTCAGACGCACCACCATGACAACGCCTAGCGCCGAGATCCAATGTCAAAGGCTGCTGATCCACATCTCCACCTGACGTCAAGGTAGGGAGGCGATCCAGTCTGACCGAGGAACATGTCTCAAAGACGCATGTAGAAAACTATTTTCCACTAAGTGAGCAACTCACTGTAAACAACAGTATATCCACTGATTATTAGACAGACAGTAAGGGATATGTGCCCACTACCCACTGCAAATCCGGGGACAAGTAAATATATTATAATGAGTTATAAATCATTGCACAATATAATACCCATAAATCATATAAATATTGGACATAATAAGACTAAATGTTTCCTAGCCGTGACTAAATAAACATATACTTAACAAAATAAAATAAAATAAGTCCGTGATCAAACATATAATGTTGATATGGGGAACATGACTAATGTATATAATTGACTATCATCAGCTGAGTTCATTATTATCATTAAAGATATTGATCTTGATGAAATATCTTCATTGGCCCGAAATAGTGAAGACGTGGATCTTCATGTTGATTTTCTTGATGCTTTGATGCCATATCCAATATATTGTGCCTCTTCAATACGGAGACTCCACACATCTTAGTTTCCCCATAGACATCTACGGTGATTCGGATCATATGTGCTCATAATAAACTAAACTAAAAAAGGAGATGAATGAGATATACAGATACAAAATGTATAAAAATAGGATAAAATAAAATGAACCACTAAAACTAATTATAGGAAGGGGGCAAAACTCAGAACCTCATTTAAACCTGCTGGATACATGGATCCTATCTTGTGAATCCACTTTGTTTCTATTTGGGCCAACTTCTTCTTCCAGTCTCCTCCTCTAAGATCCACCCATATTTTATCTATTCCCATGACATGAAGTAAATTAGGATTGGAATCATGATAGATTTTAAAATGCCTCGGTATGGGCTTTAAGGTGGTTACATCATCGATTTCACGTGCATTTTTTATATCTCTATAATGTTCCCTCACTCTAATTTTGAGGGGCCTAGATGTCATGCCTATATATACTTTTGTGCATGGGCACGAGGCATAATAGACTACTCCAAAAGAATCACATGTAATGTGTTGAGTAATTTGAAATATTTTGCTGCCATCACAAGATGTTAAGGATGTGGCACGAATCATATTCGGACAGGAAATACATGTACCGCATGGAAAAAAACCCCACTTAGGGCCCTTGGTTCCAAAGTTAGTTTTAGTCTTATAGTCTCTATGGTAACTGTGTACCAAGGTGTCACGAAGATTATTGGATCTCCTATATGTAATGGATGGATATTTGGGGAGGAATTTTTTCAAAGTTTTGTCTGTTATGAGGAGCGGCCAGTACTTCTCCAATGCATCTCTTACCTCTCTCCATTTGTTATTGTAGGTAGATATATATCTTACCTTCTGTTGATCTGAGTTATAGCGATTTTTTGGAGTTAATAGATCATTACGTACGGCCGATCTGGCTCTACTGATACCTCTTCTTATACTTCTTTTAGAATAACCCCTTGCAATAAACCTAGATGTTAAATCTTCAACCTGTTTTTCAAACGTTGCTTCATTAGAACAAATCCGTCTCGCTCGTAAGAACTGGCCAGTAGGAATACTTTTGATTAGTGACTTTGGGTGAGAGGATGTAGCATATAAGATAGAATTGACTGAGGTTTCTTTTCTATGTATATTAGTTTGTTATTATTTTTCGAAAGGGGTTATCTCCACTGATTAAGGATGAACTTGCTCGTGCCGACCCTCCCACTGCGTTAGGTGACTTTATTAACTACTGCATCCGTATTGATACTCGTCTGACTGAACGCAGGCAAGAGAGATGGTTCGAAAGCAATCGTACTAACCTTTTCCTACCTTCCTCTCCAGCTAAGGAACCTTTGAGTAGGATTACACGGGAACCTGAACCTGAACCCATGCAGGTAGACTCTTTACAACGACGGGTTAGTGATGCACGCAAGGAACATCGTTTTAAGGAGAATCTATGTTTCTATTGTGGTAAGTCAGGGCACTTCATTATAAACTGCCCCAGCCGTTCTCGTAAGACTACTGCAGCACTCATTCATTGTGAGTGTTGCGAGAGGGGATCTGTCAGGTCCGAGCCTCAGGCTCCAGAGAGATCTGCAGCAACAGATCTTGATTTCTCGGACTTAAACTCCGTTACCTCTGAGGACGTTGACTGTGTAAACGCTGCCATTTTTCAAGTTTCCTCAGCGGTGTCCCAGCTGAGTTGTAAGAAAAACAATTCTCATTGCTTTCTTTCCATCAAACTCTGGGTTGACTCAGCTTGGGTGTCTAGCTCTGCTATGATCGACTCAGGGGCAAGTGGAAATTTTATGGATGTCTCCTTTGCTCTGAAACAGGGAATACGTTCAGTGAAGAAGGCTACTCCAGTACAGATGGAAACTGTGGATGGCTCCCTGCTGACCTCTGGACCAGTGGATCAGGAAACAGAGCCTTTGAGGGTTCTTATGGGTAAAGATCATCAAGAGAAACTGTCCTTTATGCTTATCTCTTCTCCCCACTTTCCCATTATTCTAGGGCTACCATGGCTGCAGGCTCAGAATCCTACCATTAACTGGGAGACCAAGGAATTACACTTTCCAGAGAAACAGATGAGTCCAAAAGTTTCAGCTTGCTCTGTTCCTAAAGGAATCATGTCAGTCCCTGAACTACCAGCTGTATACCAGGACTATGTGGATTTATGTGACAAGAAGAACGCTGACCAGCTTCCTCCTCACCGTCCATATGATTGTCCAATTGAATTATTGCCTGGAGCAGAGATACCTTTTGGTAAGATCTACCCCCTGGCGGGGCCCGAGCTAAAGGCTTTAAAGGATTACATAGATGAAAATCTAGCCAAGGGCTTCATACGCCCCTCTTCATCTCCTGCAGGTGCACCCATCTTCTTTGTAAAGAAGAAAGATGGATCTCTGAGACCATGCGTAGACTATAGGGAACTCAATAAGGTTACTATTAGAAACCGTTATCCATTGCCTTTAATCCCTGAGTTATTGGAGAGAGTGCGACATGCCAAAATTTTTTCTAAGCTAGATCTTCGTGGGGCCTATAACTTAGTCCGTATTAGACCTGGGGATGAATGGAAGACTGCATTCAGGTCACGCTATGGACACTTTGAATATCTAGTTATGCCTTTTGGTCTGAGTACCGCCCCAGCCACTTTCCAACACTTGGTGAATGACATCTTCAGGGATCTCCTAGATACATTCGTGGTAATTTATTTGGATGATATTCTAATTTTTTCTAACTCCACAGAGGAACATCATGGACATGTGAGAATGGTCTTGGAACGTCTAAGACAAAATCATCTTTACATCAAACTTGAAAAGTGTGAATTCCATAGGACCGAAATTCAATTTCTGGGGTATGTACTGTCTACACAAGGAATTAGTATGGATGGAAGCAAAACCCAAGCCATCAAGGATTGGCCAAGTCCTAGAAATGTGAAGGAGGTACAGCGCTTCATCGGGTTTGCCAACTTCTATAGACGTTTCATTAGAAATTTCTCTGAGGTAGTGTCACCTATCACTCAACTTACCCGGAAAGAGTCTAGGTTTTCCTGGACTCCCCAAGCCCAGGAAGCATTTTCCCGTCTAAAAGATAAATTTACCACTGCACCTATCCTAGTACATCCCAACCCCGAGCTTGCCTTCATAATAGAGGTGGATGCTTCAGACTGTGCCGTTGGAGCTATACTCTCTCAGAGAACAGGTGAGAAGAATGTCTTGCATCCCTGTGCCTTCTTTTCCCAGCAGTTGTCTTCGGCTGAGAGGAACTACGATGTGGGCAATAGAGAGTTGTTGGCCATTATTGCCGCCTTCAAAGAATGGAGACACCTTCTTCAGGGAGCTGCACAGCAAATAGTCGTCCTGACAGACCATCGTAACCTTGAGTTTATCAGGTCGGCTAAGTGCCTGACTCCTCGCCAGGCTCGCTGGAATCTTTTCTTAAACCAATTTAATTTTATCATCTCTTATAGACCAGGATCGCGCAATGGAAAGGCTGATGCACTCTCTAGGATTTACTCAGCAGAGACACGTCCAATTACTCCTCCTAAGACTATTCTTCCTGACTCTAGATTCCTAGGAGTAATTCATAATCAAGACCTACTTAAGGACATCAAGGAAGCATACCATGCGGATTCCTTTTTGGCACAACCCCCAAGGGACGTAAGTCTTGTCTTTAAGAATGGTGTGTGGATTCAGGGACAACGTCTGTATATTCCTGAAACAGTCAGATTAAGAGTATTGCAACTCATTCACGATTCCAAGATAGCTGGGCATAGAGGAATTCTAAAGACACAGGAATTTCTTTCTCGTTTCTTTTGGTGGCCCACTTGCAGGAAGGATGTTTTGAATTATGTCACTTCATGTGAGGTCTGTGCAAGATGCAAAACACCTCGCTCCTCACCAACTGGTCTGTTACAGACTCTTCCCACCCCGTCCCGCCCGTGGGGATCCATTTCTATGGACTTCATTGTGGAGTTACCAACCTCTCAGGGGAAGAACACCATTCTAGTGGTGGTTGACCGTCTAACAAAGGCAGCTCATTTTATCCCTTGTGTCGGCTTACCCACTGCAAAACAGACATCAGATTTGATGATTAAAGATGTGTTTCGCTTACATGGAGTACCGGATGAGGTTATTTCGGATCGAGGGGTGCAATTCACTTCTAGGTTTTGGCAAAATTTCTGTGCAGCATTGGACATTAAAGTAAACCTTTCTTCTGCTTTTCATCCCCAGACTAATGGACAGACCGAACGAACCAATCAAACCCTGGAGCAGTATCTCCGCTGCTTTATCTGCCACCTACAGGATGATTGGGTGGATCTACTTCCATTAGCTGAGTTCTCGTATAACAACTCTCAGAGTGCCTCCACTAAACAGTCTCCTTTTTACTCTAATCTAGGTTATCATCCTAACATTCTACCACGATTTCCCATAGAAACGCCTTTACCAGCAGTGGCTGAAAGAATTACGTCTTTACAGAAGAATATGGATCTTCTAAAGGAAAATCTGGAATCGGCTCAAGAAAGGTACAAGAAAGCAGCAGATAAATTTCGTAAACCTGCACCAGCTTTCAAGGTAGGAGACTTGGTCTGGCTGTCAACCAGAAATCTTAAGTTAAGGATTCCATCGTCTAAGTTGGGACATAAGTACATTGGACCCTATAAAATCAGTAAAATTATAAGTGCCGTTGCTTGTCGTCTTCAACTGCCCAGAACTATGAGAATCCACCCTGTCTTTCATGTATCCCTACTAAAGGCTGCGACACCCAATACGTTTCCTGGACGTTCCTCTCCTTGCCCTGACCCAGTGCTAGTCGATGGTCAGGAAGAATTTGTGGTGGAAAGGATTTTAGATTCCAGGTTGTATAGAAATCAGTTACAATATCTGATTAAATGGCAGGGCTACCCAGTGGAGGACAACTCATGGGAACCGGTCAATAACGTTAATGCTCCTCGCTTGCTCCGTCAGTTTCATCAGAGGTACCCACACAAGCCTGGTCTGAGGTCATCCGGAGGTTGTCCTTAAGGGGGGAGTAATGTAAGGTTCTATGTATATATTCCTGAAACTCAGTTTGTTCGTCAGCCATTTTACTTTCTGTCTTGCTGCAGCTATCTTGCCCTCAGTCAAAATGGAGTTTTCAGCTTGCATGTTCCCGCCCTGATTCTCTCCTTTGCTTCTTAAGCAGCCACAGCTGAGCAATCAGTGCTTCAGAATCTAGCCTGCAGTGAACCTGTGACTTGACTCCTGTAAGCCTTGGACCTTGTACTCCAGCTATTCCTACTGAGGAACTCTGAAGCACTTGTGGACTCTGAACCCTGCTCTTTGAAAGACCCACGTTTGCATGGACTTACGGTAACAGAGAAGAAGATCCTGAATCTGTATTGGAGAGTGATTGCTGAGCTTGGATTGCTCTGGCCTGCTGTGTCTCCTGTTTCTGTGTCTGCAAACTGTGTGACTATTTCTGCCAACTTGTATGAAGTAATACAGGACTTTTCTATATCAAACCTGTGACTCCTGTGTTTTCATCGCACCCAAGCACAAGACGCTATATGAACTGTACTACATACATTACACACCGAGAGAGAAAGAATTAACTCCCTCAGTGCCGAAAAACACCTAGCACCAGAAACTCAGCTGTGCGAAGTCAGGGTGTGCAATCGCGACAATCTCCGCCGCGACACACCCGTGACAGGCGCCTTTTATAGTGCATTCTGACATCATTTCAGCAGCCAATCACAGCCATGCCATTAGTTAAGATGACCGCAGCAGTACAGGATGTGCCCACACTTCGTAGGATTCCTCATTGGCTGACTAAAATCACAGTGCCTCTCAAAGAATTATGGGAACTTCCGATTCCGGTATACGATATAGGAAAAATATCGGAACTAAGTATCGGAATTCCGATACAGCGAATATCGGCCGATACCCGATACTTGCGGTATCGGAATGCTCAACACTAGTAGAGAAACATCAGGTTGCCGTAGAACAGGAGCAGAAGTGACTCTGCGCTTAAGCTCCTGAAACGCAGAAACTGCCTCAGGAGACCAATTTACAACATCAGAACCCTTTTTGGTTAAATCAATCAGTGGTTTCACAATAGCAGAGAAATGACTTATAAATTTACGGTAGAAATTAGCTAAACCCAAAAATCTCTGAAGAGCCTTCAATGAAGATGGCTGAACCCAATCACAAATGGCCTGAACCCTGACCGTGTCCATTTCAATAGCAGACGGGGACAAAATGAATCCCAAAAACGAAACCTTCTGTACGCCAAAGAGACATTTCGATCCCTTAACATACAAAGCATTCTCTCTCAAAATCCAGAATACCCTCCAAATATGTTCCACATGAGAATTCCAGTCATTGGAAAATATCAAAATATCGTCCAAATAAACGATCAGAAACTTATCCACCAAGTCCCGGAAAATATCATTCATGAAAGACTGGAAGACGAAAGGGGCATTAGTGAGGTACTCAAAATGCCCCTCAGGGGTATTAAACGCCGTCTTCCATTCATCTCCGTGCTTGATGCGAATAAGATTATACGCCCCCCTAAGGTCAAGCTTGGTAAACCAACTGGCAACTTTCACTCTGGAGAACAAATCTGAAATCAGGGGTAACGGATATTGATATTTAACCGTGATCTTATTAAGGAGACAATAGTCAATACATGGCTTCAATGAACCATCCTTCTTGGCCACAAAGAAAAAGCCGGCGCCCAAGGGTGAAGAGGATGGTCTGATATGACCCTTTTCCAAAATCTCTTTGATATACGATCGCATAGCATCATGCTCGGGTACAGATAAATTGAAGAGCCGACCTTTGGGAAATTTACCACCGGGTACCAACTCAATCGCACAATCATAAATCCTATGCGGAGGCAAGGACGCAGATTCACTCTCACTAAATTCTTCAGAAAAATCAGCCAAATAGTCGGGGACATCTTCCGACTGGGGAGAGGTAGAAAAAACAGGAGTGTCACTACGAACACATTGATAACCCCAACTGACCACAGACACAAAATATTCTAAGAATTTGAGCCTAGGAAAATGCCACTTCCCCTGCATCAAGTTAATCCAAAAAAGGTCTGGAAGCATTTGGCTATATAACAAACACTTTATTGAGAAAATATTTTTTTAAAAAAACACAAATAAACAATTTTAAAATTGGGATGTAAGTCCAATACTTTCCCAAAGGTTGTAATATGCTAAATCACATTTATATGTCAAATATTAAAGCTACTTCATACTATATGCATGCTTTACACAAAGAAAATATGCTAGTAATAGGCGATAGTATCATATAATTAGTGCCATGTATTTTAACATAGATCAAGAGAGGCATACGTCCAAAGTGAAATAAATGTTGCCATTAAACTATGTACAAATGTAAAAATACCTAGAACGCCAAGATATATCATATATAGCCACATATAGTGGTGTAAACTTGCAAATGTGCAAAGAGATATATGGGACTACTGATAACTGCTATGCATGGTGTCCCAAATGTTATAATGCTAAATAGTGGAATGCTGAAACCATAGCTATAAGATGTTATAAGAGGATTGCATATACGACCTGAGGGAGTGATGGAGGTGCCCCGACGCGCGTTTCGCGTTTAGCTTCGTCCTGGGGAATGTGTCCTAGTGGTTCGGGGTTAACTAAGCCCCTATATATACCTCTCACCCTAATGTGATTACCCTCGGAATGTACAGCATGTGGGCAGCGGGCCTGCCTCCCGCGTGTGACGCCGTCACGGCGCGCATCAGCCGGCAGCGTGGTCACCGCCCACTTCGACTCCGCAAAGTAGGAGGGGCCACAGCCTGCAGGCCAGACACACCACCACAACAACCCCACACATGACGACGTTGTCAGGGTGCGCATCCGCCGGTCGTGCGGCCACCCCCCCATCCGACGCGTCAGAGTGGGAGGGGCCACTGCTGGCCGGTCAGACGCACCACCATGACAACGCCTAGCGCCGAGATCCAATGTCAAAGGCTGCTGATCCACATCTCCACCTGACGTCAAGGTAGGGAGGCGATCCAGTCTGACCGAGGAACATGTCTCAAAGACGCATGTAGAAAACTATTTTCCACTAAGTGAGCAACTCACTGTAAACAACAGTATATCCACTGATTATTAGACAGACAGTAAGGGATATGTGCCCACTACCCACTGCAAATCCGGGGACAAGTAAATATATTATAATGAGTTATAAATCATTGCACAATATAATACCCATAAATCATATAAATATTGGACATAATAAGACTAAATGTTTCCTAGCCGTGACTAAATAAACATATACTTAACAAAATAAAATAAAATAAGTCCGTGATCAAACATATAATGTTGATATGGGGAACATGACTAATGTATATAATTGACTATCATCAGCTGAGTTCATTATTATCATTAAAGATATTGATCTTGATGAAATATCTTCATTGGCCCGAAATAGTGAAGACGTGGATCTTCATGTTGATTTTCTTGATGCTTTGATGCCATATCCAATATATTGTGCCTCTTCAATACGGAGACTCCACACATCTTAGTTTCCCCATAGACATCTACGGTGATTCGGATCATATGTGCTCATAATAAACTAAACTAAAAAAGGAGATGAATGAGATATACAGATACAAAATGTATAAAAATAGGATAAAATAAAATGAACCACTAAAACTAATTATAGGAAGGGGGCAAAACTCAGAACCTCATTTAAACCTGCTGGATACATGGATCCTATCTTGTGAATCCACTTTGTTTCTATTTGGGCCAACTTCTTCTTCCAGTCTCCTCCTCTAAGATCCACCCATATTTTATCTATTCCCATGACATGAAGTAAATTAGGATTGGAATCATGATAGATTTTAAAATGCCTCGGTATGGGCTTTAAGGTGGTTACATCATCGATTTCACGTGCATTTTTTATATCTCTATAATGTTCCCTCACTCTAATTTTGAGGGGCCTAGATGTCATGCCTATATATACTTTTGTGCATGGGCACGAGGCATAATAGACTACTCCAAAAGAATCACATGTAATGTGTTGAGTAATTTGAAATATTTTGCTGCCATCACAAGATGTTAAGGATGTGGCACGAATCATATTTGGACAGGAAATACATGTACCGCATGGAAAAAAACCCCACTTAGGGCCCTTGGTTCCAAAGTTAGTTTTAGTCTTATAGTCTCTATGGTAACTGTGTACCAAGGTGTCACGAAGATTATTGGATCTCCTATATGTAATGGATGGATATTTGGGGAGGAATTTTTTCAAAGTTTTGTCTGTTATGAGGAGCGGCCAGTACTTCTCCAATGCATCTCTTACCTCTCTCCATTTGTTATTGTAGGTAGATATATATCTTACCTTCTGTTGATCTGAGTTATAGCGATTTTTTGGAGTTAATAGATCATTACGTACGGCCGATCTGGCTCTACTGATACCTCTTCTTATACTTCTTTTAGAATAACCCCTTGCAATAAACCTAGATGTTAAATCTTCAACCTGTTTTTCAAACGTTGCTTCATTAGAACAAATCCGTCTCGCTCGTAAGAACTGGCCAGTAGGAATACTTTCGATTAGTGACTTTGGGTGAGAGGATGTAGCATATAAGATAGAATTGACTGAGGTTTCTTTTCTATGTATATTAGTTTGTAAGAAACCATTTTCACCCTTGGATATCATGATGTCTAGAAAATCGATGCTGGTCTGGCTGTATTTGCATGTCAGCTTAATATTAAGGGAGTTATTTTTTAATATGCCCAAAAAATCGAGAAGGTCCTGCTCCGTCCCCTGCCATATCATAAGAATATCATCTATATAACGGATCCAGAGCAGGACCTTCTCGATATAGGCTATGGGGTTAGTGAGGAAAATTCCTCTTTCCCACATTCCCAAAAATAAATTAGCATATGAGGGGGCGAAGGCCGCCCCCATAGCTGTTCCTTGTTTTTGGAGATAAAATGTTTCTCCAAACAGAAAATAATTGTGTTCCAATGCAAATTTTAATAAAGTGAGTAACAGTTCAATCAGGCCAGCATCGAGATCAGACATCATGAGATACATCTTAGTGGCTCGCAGTCCATCTGCATGCTGTATACACGTATATAGTGATTCAACATCAAAGCTAACGAGCCACATGTCTATATCCATAGGGATCCCCTCGATCTTTTTCAGGATGTCTGATGTATCCCTAACGTAAGAAGGGAGATCAGTAACCATTGGTTTCAAATAAGAATCCAAGAATTTGGAAATCGTCTCACAAAGACTCCCATTTCCGGACACTATGGGGCGTCCTGGGGGTACCGTGCTGTTCTTATGTATTTTTGGTATGAAGTAGATACATGCTATTTTTGGGGACTTAGGTACCAGGTTATCTCTCAATTCCTTCGTTATGGTTCCCTCCCTAAATGCCTCCTCAAGAATTATTTGAATTTCCTTTTGATATTTAATTGTGGGGTTAAATGTAATTTTGCTATAACAGGTGATGTCTCTAAGTTGCCTATGAGCCTCTTTTTCGTATGCTTTTATAGGCCAAATTACAACATTCCCCCCTTGTCAGCTGGCTTTATAACCACCTCTTTGAGATTTTGTAATTCCAAAATTGCCTGTCTAAGGGCAAAGGGTAGATTGCCATGTGTCACATAGGGGGGAATCTTTTCTAACTCATCAGATACTAATTTGACAAACAACTCCACATTTGGAGAGATATTAAGGGGAGGAAATTTTTTGGGGATGGGTGGTCTAAACTTACCCTGTACTCAAGCGTTGAGCCCTCCTCACTCAATTCTTCCAAGTTAGAAATTGCTTCTAATTCTCTAGTACTCCATTCCTCACCATGTTGCTTTTTGTCATGAAGTTTTTTGAGTATTAGTTTACGTGCAAATAAATGCAAGTCAGTTAATGCTGAAAAAGAATTGAACGAGGCAGTTGATGAGAATGATAGACCCAAACTAAGTACCTCAATTTGATGTTTAGTGAGTACTACATCAGATAGATTTATTACCTGCAACTTGGAGGATGTGGGAACCTCAGCCCTTCGATCTTTTCTCTTATAGTATTCATTATATCTTCTTTTAACATTACGTCTAAGATTGTACATTCGGTTTCCTTCATAATGTTCATCCTCTCTGGACGAGATGGACGATACTGAAGATGATCTCACACTGTTGCTTCCATCTTTCGCATTGGTGTACCATCTATAAACTGTGCCATTTTTGTAATCATTTAGATCCCTTTGAAATTTTTTGGCTTTTGTATCCTTCACTTCTTTCTCCCAGATATTTAATTGAGCATCCATTTCTTTATAAAAGGCATCTGCCTCTAATCCAGAAAATTTTTCAAGTAATTTAGCCTTTGTTTGATCAATATCTGAATCTAATTTATCCATATTTTTCTTATTGTTACCGATAAGTAACTCAATAAGTGATCGGGAGTATGTACTGCATGCCTCTTCCCATCTAGCCTTAAAGGTGGGGTCCTCCACAGGATAGGAGGGCATAATTTTAACTCTTAGTCCTCTGGGGATTAAATTTTTTGCCAAATAATTTTCTAAGGACGCTTTCGTCCACCACATCCTGGTTCTCCTTTTGAGGAGATTCCTCATGGAGATTTTGAGGTCTGACTTTTGCAGGACTATTGGATGTTACATCCCCGTTAAAAACAGTGTCCATGCAATTTAGCCAGGAGTGATCTCTGGCTTTAATATCCATGCTGGCCCCAAACACTGTAACAAAGTACAGAAATATAATCACAAAATATCCTAAGAATTTGAGCCAAGGAAAATGCCACTTCCCCTGCATCAAGTTAATCCAAAAAAGGTCTGGAAGCATTTGGCTATATAACATGGTGTACAATAATAAATAATATTGTGGTACCGTGTTAGCCAGAAAAATCGATGTGAATACTTTTCCATCCAATTATGACAAGAGCATTCTTAAGGTGATACCTTTATTGGCTAACCAGAAAATTATATGTTCGCAAGCTTTCAGAGCGCAGAGGCTCCTTCTTCAGGCAAGATTACATTTGGAATAATAAGAAAGACACATTAGATGCTTACTATAGTAGGAAATTTGTTCAAGACCTGGGAGGTGTGATGCCTTCAAAAGATAAGCAAAGGAAATCAAATTAGCATTTTCTTACAAATGGAGAGCTAGTGTGAATGTGTTATTGGCTATCTGGAGTCCTTCTGGTGAAGGTGTGAACTGTGTCTATGTAATGAGTCATAAAACCGGGTGTTAAGTTGAGTCCTAGTGTCAAAGTATTGAACATCCTAATAAGTTTGAATTCCCATATTTTTCTCTCCCTGTCATCCTTAAAATGACCTTTTAGTATTAAGACTTTTAAGTCTGTCATACAATGTCCAGTTCCAGAGAAATGTTTTCCCACAGGCGTGTCCATTTCATTCCTGATCGTATGTCTGTGTAGATTCATCCTTGTTTGTAGTTTTTGCATGGTTTCCCCAATATAGATAGCTCCAGGGCACCTTGTACATTGTATCATGTACACCACATTGGAGGATGTACATGAAAAGGAACCCATGACCTTATAGTCCAGATTTGTGTTTGGTACACGGACTGTATTTGTTGGTAATATGTGGGTACAAGTTTTGCATTTTTTGTTGTTACATGGGAATGTGCCAGTCACTGATGGTGACGAAAGGACACTTCTGACAAGGAGATTCCTTAAGTTAGGGGGCTGTTTGTAGGAGAGGAGTGGTAGTTCTGGGAATATGTCTTTCAATTTGTGGTCCCTGTGGAATATGGGTTGGAGATCAGCACCAATTTTCCTTAGGATGCTCATGTGGGGGTTGTATGTGACCACAAGAGGTACCCTGTTGTTGTCCTCTCTCAGTTTGTAATCCAGGAGGTTGCTTCTTGGGATTCTTGTAGCCCTGTGGATCTGTTCATCTATTACCAGTGGATGGTATCCTTGTTGTAGGAATGTATTCCTCAGAGATAGCAGCTGTAGTTCCCTGTCTTTACTGTCTGAACAGATCCGAATATATCTCAGAGCTTGACTGTAGATGATGGATTTTTTTGTGTGTCTTGGATGAAAGCTGTTCCATCTAAGGTATGTTGGACGTCCTGTGGGCTTATGGTAAATTGATGTTTGTATGGCGTTGTCCTTGATGTATATGGTCAAGTCCAGAAAATGTATTTGAGACTTTGAAAAGTTGAGGGTGAGCTTGATGGTTGGGTGGTATTTGTTGAAGTTATTGTGGAAGGTGAGCAGATCATCTTTTGAGCCTGTCCAGATTATTAGCAGATCATCAATGTAGCGGAAGTATGCAAGAGGTTTAATAGGGCAAGATGACAAAAACTCCTCCTCCAGTTTCGCCATAAATAGGTTGGCATATTGTGGGGACATTTTGCTTCCCATGGCGCTGCCCATGCACTGTTGGTATAAATTGTTCCCAAAAGAAAAATAGTTGTGATGAAGCACAAACCTGATGAATTGCAGTGTTGGTTCTGTGGCCAGATTGTTCTTTTGAAGGAAATATTTACATGCTGTGATTCCATCCTCATGAGGAATGTTGGAATAGAGAGACTCTACGTCCATGGTGGCTAGTATCGTGTCCCTTGGAAGTGGGCCCAGCGCTGACAATTTGCAAAGAATATCCGTGGTGTCCTGGATATAGCTGGGTGTGTTCCTCACCAAGGGTTTTAGAATGTTCTCCACCGAGCCGGAGATATTCTCAGTTAAAGTCCCAATACCAGAGATGATGGGCCTCCCAGGATTACCTTCTTTGTGTATTTTAGGCAACATGTAGAAGGTACCTGTTTTGGGATTGCCTGGTACTAGTTCCAGTAGTGAGGATGAAGTAGAATCAAATCCATTGATGATACGTGTTAGTTCCTCAGTGTATTGTTTGGTAGGATCTTCCTGAAGTGGAGTGTAGTATTTTATATCCAAGAGTTGTCTGTTTGCTTCCTGGATGTAATCTGTCGTGTTCATGATGACTGTAGCACCTCCTTTGTCCGCTGGTTTGATGTTGATATTGTTGTTGGCTTTTAAGGATTGTATAGCTTTTCTTTCCTCCATGCTGATATTGTTTGGCACTTTATGGTGTCTGTCCAAAATGTCAGATTTAACTTTTTTGCGGAAACAGTCTATGTAATGATCCAGAGTTTGGTTGTGTCCGGGTTGCGGGGTCCAGTTTGTCCTCTTTTTCTTTTTTGCTGTGTTATTCACATTGTTCTTGTGAAGTGATATCTGCATGGTTATGAAAGAATTCTTTGAGTCGCAATCTGCGGAAGAATTCCTCGATGTCACTACAGAACTGAGCCGTATCCAGCTGTTTTGTAGGACAGAATGTTAGTCCCTTTGATAGAACATGCATTTCTCCTGTGTTTGGCTTGTATTGTGAGAGGTTCACAACAGAGGGAAATGTATGTAAATGATTCTGTAAATAGGGCTTACCTTCAGCTACATTGAGACCTGCTTTCTTCCTGAGTCTGTCCAGTTTCTTTTTCTTGTTGATAATGAGGTGATGTTGTAAATTATTGTAGAATTCCTGTAGCGTCTCCTTGATGAAACGTGAACCCGGTCCTTGTATTCGGTCCTGTAGGTAATTTATCTCTTTATGGATGGTCCTTTTCTTGTGGTAGAAAAATCCAATGAGATGATTCCGCAGTTTCTCAGATGATCTGTAGCAAAGTTTCTGTGAAAAATGGGTGTTGTAGGTATATTTTGTTGGATTCCTTATCATGAGGCCTTTAGGGATTAGGTTTTCCTTTTTGCATCTGGATAGAAAGAAGATGTCGCTGTTCATTTGTGCCAGTTTCTTCAGGAGATTTTTCAAATCCATCTGTGATCGGTACATTGGGGTATCTTCCATTTTCATGGTGTACAATAATAAATAATATTGTGGTACCGTGTTAGCCAGAAAAATCGATGTGAATACTTTTCCATCCAATTATGACAAGAGCATTCTTAAGGTGATACCTTTATTGGCTAACCAGAAAATTATATGTTCGCAAGCTTTCAGAGCGCAGAGGCTCCTTCTTCAGGCAAGATTACATTTGGAATAATAAGAAAGACACATTAGATGCTTACTATAGTAGGAAATTTGTTCAAGACCTGGGAGGTGTGATGCCTTCAAAAGATAAGCAAAGGAAATCAAATTAGCATTTTCTTACAAATGGAGAGCTAGTGTGAATGTGTTATTGGCTATCTGGAGTCCTTCTGGTGAAGGTGTGAACTGTGTCTATGTAATGAGTCATAAAACGGGTGTTAAGTTGAGTCCTAGTGTCAAAGTATTGAACATCCTAATAAGTTTGAATTCCCATATTTTTCTCTCCCTGTCATCCTTAAAATGACCTTTTAGTATTAAGACTTTTAAGTCTGTCATACAATGTCCAGTTCCAGAGAAATGTTTTCCCACAGGCGTGTCCATTTCATTCCTGATCGTATGTCTGTGTAGATTCATCCTTGTTTGTAGTTTTTGCATGGTTTCCCCAATATAGATAGCTCCAGGGCACCTTGTACATTGTATCATGTACACCACATTGGAGGATGTACATGAAAAGGAACCCATGACCTTATAGTCCAGATTTGTGTTTGGTACACGGACTGTATTTGTTGGTAATATGTGGGTACAAGTTTTGCATTTTTTGTTGTTACATGGGAATGTGCCAGTCACTGATGGTGACGAAAGGACACTTCTGACAAGGAGATTCCTTAAGTTAGGGGGCTGTTTGTAGGAGAGGAGTGGTAGTTCTGGGAATATGTCTTTCAATTTGTGGTCCCTGTGGAATATGGGTTGGAGATCAGCACCAATTTTCCTTAGGATGCTCATGTGGGGGTTGTATGTGACCACAAGAGGTACCCTGTTGTTGTCCTCTCTCAGTTTGTAATCCAGGAGGTTGCTTCTTGGGATTCTTGTAGCCCTGTGGATCTGTTCATCTATTACCAGTGGATGGTATCCTTGTTGTAGGAATGTATTCTTCAGAGATAGCAGCTGTAGTTCCCTGTCTTTACTGTCTGAACAGATCCGAATATATCTCAGAGCTTGACTGTAGATGATGGATTTTTTTGTGTGTCTTGGATGAAAGCTGTTCCATCTAAGGTATGTTGGACGTCCTGTGGGCTTATGGTAAATTGATGTTTGTATGGCGTTGTCCTTGATGTATATGGTCAAGTCCAGAAAATGTATTTGAGACTTTGAAAAGTTGAGGGTGAGCTTGATGGTTGGGTGGTATTTGTTGAAGTTATTGTGGAAGGTGAGCAGATCATCTTTTGAGCCTGTCCAGATTATTAGCAGATCATCAATGTAGCGGAAGTATGCAAGAGGTTTAATAGGGCAAGATGACAAAAACTCCTCCTCCAGTTTCGCCATAAATAGGTTGGCATATTGTGGGGACATTTTGCTTCCCATGGCGCTGCCCATGCACTGTTGGTATAAATTGTTCCCAAAAGAAAAATAGTTGTGATGAAGCACAAACCTGATGAATTGCAGTGTTGGTTCTGTGGCCAGATTGTTCTTTTGAAGGAAATATTTACATGCTGTGATTCCATCCTCATGAGGAATGTTGGAATAGAGAGACTCTACGTCCATGGTGGCTAGTATCGTGTCCCTTGGAAGTGGGCCCAGCGCTGACAATTTGCAAAGAATATCCGTGGTGTCCTGGATATAGCTGGGTGTGTTCCTCACCAAGGGTTTTAGAATGTTCTCCACCCAGCCGGAGATATTCTCAGTTAAAGTCCCAATACCAGAGATGATGGGCCTCCCAGGATTACCTTCTTTGTGTATTTTAGGCAACATGTAGAAGGTACCTGTTTTGGGATTGCCTGGTACTAGATCCATTAGTGAGGATGAAGTAGAATCAAATCCATTGATGATACGTGTTAGTTCCTCAGTGTATTGTTTGGTAGGATCTTCCTGAAGTGGAGTGTAGTATTTTATATCCAAGAGTTGTCTGTTTGCTTCCTGGATGTAATCTGTCGTGTTCATGATGACTGTAGCACCTCCTTTGTCCGCTGGTTTGATGTTGATATTGTTGTTGGATTTTAAGGATTGTATAGCTTTTCTTTCCTCCATGCTGATATTGTTTGGCACTTTATGGTGTCTGTCCAAAATGTCAGATTTAACTTTTTGCGGAAACAGTCTATGTAATGATCCAGAGTTTGGTTGTGTCCGGGTTGCGGGGTCCAGTTTGTCCTCTTTTTCTTTTTTGCTGTGTTATTCACATTGTCTTGTGAAGTGATATCTGCATGGTTATGAAAGAATTCTTTGAGTCGCAATCTGCGGAAGAATTCCTCGATGTCACTACAGAACTGAGCCGTATCCAGCTGTTTTGTAGGACAGAATGTTAGTCCCTTTGATAGAACATGCATTTCTCCTGTGTTTGGCTTGTATTGTGAGAGGTTCACAACAGAGGGAAATGTATGTAAATGATTCTGTAAATAGGGCTTACCTTCAGCTACATTGAGACCTGCTTTCTTCCTGAGTCTGTCCAGTTTCTTTTTCTTGTTGATAATGAGGTGATGTTGTAAATTATTGTAGAATTCCTGTAGCGTCTCCTTGATGAAACGTGAACCCGGTCCTTGTATTCGGTCCTGTAGGTAATTTATCTCTTTATGGATGGTCCTTTTCTTGTGGTAGAAAAATCCAATGAGATGATTCCGCAGTCTCTCAGATGATCTGTAGCAAAGTTTCTGTGAAAAATGGGTGTTGTAGGTATATTTTGTTGGATTCCTTATCATGAGGCCTTTAGGGATTAGGTTTTCCTTTTTGCATCTGGATAGAAAGAAGATGTCGCTGTTCATTTGTGCCAGTTTCTTCAGGAGATTTTTCAAATCCATCTGTGATCGGTACATTGGGGTATCTTCCATTTTCATGGTGTACAAAAATAAATAATATTGTGGTACCGTGTTAGCCAGAAAAATCGATGTGAATACTTTTCCATCCAATTATGACAAGAGCATTCTTAAGGTGATACCTTTATTGGCTAACCAGAAAATTATATGTTCGCAAGAAAGGCAGATTTTAAGGGACTCAGAAAGAGAATTGGAGGGATCCAATGGCAGGATATCCTTAAGGACAAAAATGTCCAGGAAGGATGGGACATCTTGAAAAATGAGATTCTCAAAGCACAATTGTCAACAATTCCAAAAAGAGGGAAGAATGGGAAGCATTTAAGGAAACCAGGATGGATGAACACAGAACTTAAACACATGCTAAAAAGGAAGAAAGAAATGTGTATCAAATGGAAAGAGGGAGGCATATATAAAGAAGAATATAATGCCATCTGCAGAACCTGCAGGGCACAAATCAGATTATCTAAAGCTGACAATGAATTAAGGCTTGCAAGAGATGTCAAAAGCAACAAAAAAGGATTTTGGGGATACATCAAAAGTAAAAGAAAAGTCAAAGATGCTGTAGGATTTTTACAGGATGAAAATGATGAAATGGTAAGAAAGGATGTTGAGAAGGCTGAACTTTTAAATTCCTATTTTGCATCTGTTTTCTCTCAGAAAGGAAATGTAACATCAACTGATCTTCACTGTCCTATTAAAGGAATAGAAGAATCCAGGATATCTATAAACAGAAAGACAGTGAGGAAACACTTAGCTAACCTAAATGAATTCAAGTCTCCAGGCCCAGATGAATTACACCCCAGAATACTGAAGGAGATAGCAGAAGAAATTCTTGAACCACTGTCCATAATCTTTGAAAATTCTTGGAGAACAGGTGAAGTCCCTGAAGACTGGAGAAGAGCAAATGTTGTTCCTATCTTCAAAAAGGGGAAGAAGGTGGACCCAGGGAACTACAGGCCGGTGAGTCTGACTTCTATACCAGGAAAGATCTTTGAACAAATTATTAAAGAACATGTATGTAAGTACCTGCATAAGAATGAAGTGATTAAACAGAGTCAGCATGGGTTTGTAACTAATAAGTCATGTCAGACTAACTTAATTTCCTTCTATGACAGAATCACTGACTGGGTGGATCAGGGAAATGCTGTAGATATAGTATATCTTGACTTCAGCAAAGCATTTGACAAAGTATCTCACACAATCCTTATTGAAAAAATGACTAAGTATGGAATGGACAAGGCAACTGTTAGGTGGATTCATAACTGGCTTAGTGATCGGACTCAAAGAGTGGTCGTAAATGGCTGCACATCCAGTTGGAAGAATGTCTCAAGTGGGGTACCACAAGGCTCTGTTTTGGGCCCTGTATTGTTCAACATCTTTATCAATGATTTAGATGAAGGAATTGAGGGTAAACTGATCAAATTTGCTGATGACACAAAGCTAGGAGGGGTAGCTAATACTAGAGAAGAGAGAGAGAGGATTCAAAAAGATATAAATAAACTGGAACAGTGGGCAGCAACTAACAGAATGGATTTTAACAGGGAAAAATGCAAAGTACTACATCTGGGCAATAAAAATGAAAAAAGCATATTCAAAATGGGAGGAATAGGGCTAAGTAACAGCACATGTGAAAAAGACTTGGGTATACTAATTGATCACAGACTGAACATGAGTCAACAGTGTGATGCAGCAGCAAAAAAGGCAAATACAATTCTAGGATGTATCAACAGAAGCATACAGTCTAGATCACGTGAGGTCATTATTGCCCTCTACTCCTCTTTGGTCAGACCTCATCTGGAATACTGTGTCCAGTTTTGGGCACCACATTTTAAAAAAGACATCAACAAACTGGAGCAAGTTCAGAGAAGAGCCACCAGAATGGTGACCGGTCTGCAAACCATGTCCTATGAGGAACGGTTACAGGATTTGGGAATGTTTAGCTTGCAAAAAAGAAGACTGAGAGGAGACTTAATAGCTGTCTACAAATATCTCAAGGGCTGTCACATTGTAGAAGGTTCATCTTTATTCTCATTTGCACAAGGAAAGACTAGAAGCAATGGGATGAAACTGAATGGGAGGAGACACAGATTAGATATTAGAAAAAACTTTTTGACAGTTAGGGTGATCAAGGAGTGGAACAGGCTGCCACGAGAGGTGGTAAATTCTCCTTCAATGGAAGTCTTCAAACAGAGGCTGGACAGACATCTGTCTGGGATGATTTAGAGAATCCTGCTTTGAGCAGGGGGTTGGACCAGATGGCCCAGGAGGTACCTTCCAACTCTACCATTCTATGATTCTATGATTCTATAAGCTTTCAGAGCGCAGAGGCTCCTTCTTCAGGCAAGATTACATTTGGAATAATAAGAAAGACACATTAGATGCTTACTATAGTAGGAAATTTGTTCAAGACCTGGGAGGTGTGATGCCTTCAAAAGATAAGCAAAGGAAATCAAATTAGCATTTTCTTACAAATGGAGAGCTAGTAGTGAATGTGTTATTGGCTATCTGGAGTCCTTCTGGTGAAGGTGTGAACTGTGTCTATGTAATGAGTCATAAAACCGGGTGTTAAGTTGAGTCCTAGTGTCAAAGTATTGAACATCCTAATAAGTTTGAATTCCCATATTTTTCTCTCCCTGTCATCCTTAAAATACCTTTTAGTATTAAGACTTTTAAGTCTGTCATACAATGTCCAGTTCCAGAGAAATGTTTTCCCACAGGCGTGTCCATTTCATTCCTGATCGTATGTCTGTGTAGATTCATCCTTGTTTGTAGTTTTTGCATGGTTTCCCCAATATAGATAGCTCCAGGGCACCTTGTACATTGTATCATGTACACCACATTGGAGGATGTACATGAAAAGGAACCCATGACCTTATAGTCCAGATTTGTGTTTGGTACACGGACTGTATTTGTTGGTAATATGTGGGTACAAGTTTTGCATTTTTTGTTGTTACATGGGAATGTGCCAGTCACTGATGGTGACGAAAGGACACTTCTGACAAGGAGATTCCTTAAGTTAGGGGGCTGTTTGTAGGAGAGGAGTGGTAGTTCTGGGAATATGTCTTTCAATTTGTGGTCCCTGTGGAATATGGGTTGGAGATCAGCACCAATTTTCCTTAGGATGCTCATGTGGGGGTTGTATGTGACCACAAGAGGTACCCTGTTGTTGTCCTCTCTCAGTTTGTAATCCAGGAGGTTGCTTCTTGGGATTCTTGTAGCCCTGTGGATCTGTTCATCTATTACCAGTGGATGGTATCCTTGTTGTAGGAATGTATTCCTCAGAGATAGCAGCTGTAGTTCCCTGTCTTTACTGTCTGAACAGATCCGAATATATCTCAGAGCTTGACTGTAGATGATGGATTTTTTTGTGTGTCTTGGATGAAAGCTGTTCCATCTAAGGTATGTTGGACGTCCTGTGGGCTTATGGTAAATTGATGTTTGTATGGCGTTGTCCTTGATGTATATGGTCAAGTCCAGAAAATGTATTTGAGACTTTGAAAAGTTGAGGGTGAGCTTGATGGTTGGGTGGTATTTGTTGAAGTTATTGTGGAAGGTGAGCAGATCATCTTTTGAGCCTGTCCAGATTATTAGCAGATCATCAATGTAGCGGAAGTATGCAAGAGGTTTAATAGGGCAAGATGACAAAAACTCCTCCTCCAGTTTCGCCATAAATAGGTTGGCATATTGTGGGGACATTTTGCTTCCCATGGCGCTGCCCATGCACTGTTGGTATAAATTGTTCCCAAAAGAAAAATAGTTGTGATGAAGCACAAACCTGATGAATTGCAGTGTTGGTTCTGTGGCCAGATTGTTCTTTTGAAGGAAATATTTACATGCTGTGATTCCATCCTCATGAGGAATGTTGGAATAGAGAGACTCTACGTCCATGGTGGCTAGTATCGTGTCCCTTGGAAGTGGGCCCAGCGCTGACAATTTGCAAAGAATATCCGTGGTGTCCTGGATATAGCTGGGTGTGTTCCTCACCAAGGGTTTTAGAATGTTCTCCACCCAGCCGGAGATATTCTCAGTTAAAGTCCCAATACCAGAGATGATGGGATGATGGGCCTCCCAGGATTACCTTCTTTGTGTATTTTAGGCAACATGTAGAAGGTACCTGTTTTGGGATTGCCTGGTACTAGTTCCAGTAGTGAGGATGAAGTAGAATCAAATCCATTGATGATACGTGTTAGTTCCTCAGTGTATTGTTTGGTAGGATCTTCCTGAAGTGGAGTGTAGTATTTTATATCCAAGAGTTGTCTGTTTGCTTCCTGGATGTAATCTGTCGTGTTCATGATGACTGTAGCACCTCCTTTAGGCCTTTATCAAGTATGATAAAGGCCTGAAAATGGCCGAAACGTCGTATTTTATGGTGGCTGAATAAAGACTTGTTATACTTCACCTGGATTGGATGCTGTTCCTATTTTTTCGTTGGACTGTTGTTCATTTGGATCCTTGAACGCCTGAACGTGCATCCGTGCTAACTCCCGAGTGCTGTCAGCTGCTTGAATACTTGTAGCACCTCCTTTGTCCGCTGGTTTGATGATGATATTGTTGTTGGCTTTTAAGGATTGTATAGCTTTTCTTTCCTCCATGCTGATATTGTTTGGCACTTTATGGTGTCTGTCCAAAATGTCAGATTTAACTTTTTTGCGGAAACAGTCTATGTAATGATCCAGAGTTTGGTTGTGTCCGGGTTGCGGGGTCCAGTTTGTCCTCTTTTTCTTTTTTGCTGTGTTATTCACATTGTCTTGTGAAGTGATATCTGCATGGTTATGAAAGAATTCTTTGAGTCGCAATCTGCGGAAGAATTCCTCGATGTCACTACAGAACTGAGCCGTATCCAGCTGTTTTGTAGGACAGAATGTTAGTCCCTTTGATAGAACATGCATTTCTCCTGTGTTTGGCTTGTATTGTGAGAGGTTCACAACAGAGGGAAATGTATGTAAATGATTCTGTAAATAGGGCTTACCTTCAGCTACATTGAGACCTGCTTTCTTCCTGAGTCTGTCCAGTTTCTTTTTCTTGTTGATAATGAGGTGATGTTGTAAATTATTGTAGAATTCCTGTAGCGTCTCCTTGATGAAACGTGAACCCGGTCCTTGTATTCGGTCCTGTAGGTAATTTATCTCTTTATGGATGGTCCTTTTCTTGTGGTAGAAAAATCCAATGAGCTGATTCCGCAGTCTCTCAGATGATCTGTAGCAAAGTTTCTGTGAAAAATGGGTGTTGTAGGTATATTTTGTTGGATTCCTTATCATGAGGCCTTTAGGGATTAGGTTTTCCTTTTTGCATCTGGATAGAAAGAAGATGTCGCTGTTCATTTGTGCCAGTTTCTTCAGGAGATTTTTCAAATCCATCTGTGATCGGTACATTGGGGTATCTTCCATTTTCATGGTGTACAATAATAAGGAATCTCCTTGTCAGAAGTGTCCTTTCGTCACCATCAGTGACTGGCACATTCCCATGTAACAACAAAAAATGCAAAACTTGTACCCACATATTACCAACAAATACAGTCCGTGTACCAAACACAAATCTGGACTATAAGGTCATGGGTTCCTTTTCATGTACATCCTCCAATGTGGTGTACATGATACAATGTACAAGGTGCCCTGGAGCTATCTATATTGGGGAAACCATGCAAAAACTACAAACAAGGATGAATCTACACAGACATACGATCAGGAATGAAATGGACACGCCTGTGGGAAAACATTTCTCTGGAACTGGACATTGTATGACAGACTTAAAAGTCTTAATACTAAAAGGTCATTTTAAGGATGACAGGGAGAGAAAAATATGGGAATTCAAACTTATTAGGATGTTCAATACTTTGACACTAGGACTCAACTTAACACCCGGTTTTATGACTCATTACATAGACACAGTTCACACCTTCACCAGAAGGACTCCAGATAGCCAATAACACATTCACACTAGCTCTCCATTTGTAAGAAAATGCTAATTTGATTTCCTTTGCTTATCTTTTGAAGGCATCACACCTCCCAGGTCTTGAACAAATTTCCTACTATAGTAAGCATCTAATGTGTCTTTCTTATTATTCCAAATGTAATCTTGCCTGAAGAAGGAGCCTCTGCGCTCTGAAAGCTTGCGAACATATAATTTTCTGGTTAGCCAATAAATGTATCACCTTAAGAATGCTCTTGTCATAATTGGATGGAAAAGTATTCACATCGGCTATATAACAAACACTTTATTGAGAAAATATTTTTTAAAAAAAAACACAAATAAACAATTTTAAAATTGGGATGTAAGTCCAATACTTTCCCAAAGGTTGTAATATGCTAAATCACATTTATATGTGAAATATTAAAGCTACTTCATACTATATGCATGCTTTACACAAAGAAAATATGCTAGTAATAGGCGATAGTATCATATAGCTAGTGCCATGTATTTTAACATAGATCAAGAGAGGCATACGTCCAAAGTGAAATAAATGTTGCCATTAAACTATGTACAAATGTAAAAATACCTAGAACGCCAAGATATATCATATATAGCCACATATAGTGGTGTAAACTTGCAAATGTGCAAAGAGATATATGGGACTACTGATAACTGCTATGCATGGTGTCCCAAATGTTATAATGCTAAATAGTGGAATGCTGAAACCATAGCTATAAGATGTTATAAGAGGATTGCATATACGACCTGAGGGAGTGATGGAGGTGCCCCGACGCGCGTTTCGCGTTTAGGTTCGTCCTGGGGAATGTGTCCTAGTGGTCCGGGGTTAACTAAACCCCTATATATACCTCTCACCCTAATGTGAGATTTTCTAGACATCATGATATCCAAGGGTGAAAATGGTTTCTTACAAACTAATATACATAGAAAAGAAACCTCAGTCAATTCTATCTTATATGCTACATCCTCTCACCCAAAGTCACTAATCGAAAGTATTCCTACTGGCCAGTTCTTACGAGCGAGACGGATTTGTTCTAATGAAGCAACGTTTGAAAAACAGGTTGAAGATTTAACATCTAGGTTTATTGCAAGGGGTTATTCTAAAAGAAGTATAAGAAGAGGTATCAGTAGAGCCAGATCGGCCGTACGTAATGATCTATTAACTCCAAAAAATCGCTATAACTCAGATCAACAGAAGGTAAAATATATATCTACCTACAATAACAAATGGAGAGAGGTAAGAGATGCATTGGAGAAGTACTGGCCGCTCCTCATAACAGACAAAACTTTGAAAAAATTCCTCCCCAAGTATCCATCCATTACATATAGGAGATCCAATAATCTTCGTGACACCTTGGTACACAGTTACCATAGAGACTATAAGACTAAAACTAACTTTGGAACCAAGGGCCCTAAGTGGGTTTTTTTTCCGTGCGGTACATGTATTTCCTTTCCGAATATGATTCGTGCCACATCCTTCACATCTTGTGATGGCAGCAAAATATTTCAAATTACTCAACACATTACATGTGATTCTTTTGGAGTAGTCTATTATGCCTCGTGCCCATGCACAAAAGTATATATAGGCATGACATCTAGGACCCTCAAAATTAGAGTGAGGGAACATTATAGAGATATAAAAAATGCACGTGAAATCGATGATGTAACCACCTTAAAGCCCATACCGAGGCATTTTAAAATCTATCATGATTCCAATCCTAATTTACTTCATGTCATGGGAATAGATAAAATATGGGTGGATCTTAGAGGAGGAGACTGGAAGAAGAAGTTGGCCCAAATAGAAACAAAGTGGATTCAAAAGATAGGATCCATGTAGCCAGCAGGTTTAAATGAGGTTCTGAGTTTTGCCCCCTTCCTATAATTAGTTTTAGTGGTTCATTTTATTTTATCCTATTTTTATACATTTTGTATCTGTATATCTCATTCATCTCCTTTTTTAGTTTAGTTTATTATGAGCACATATGATCCGAATCACCGTAGATGTCTATGGGGAAACTAAGATGTGTGGAGTCTCCGTATTGAAGAGGCACAATATATTGGATATGGCATCAAAGCATCAAGAATATCAACATGAAGATCCACGTCTTCACTATTTCGGACCAATGAAGATATTTCATCAAGATCAATATCTTTAATGATAATAATGAACTCAGCTGATGATAGTCAATTATATACATTAGTCATGTTCCCCATATCAACATTATATGTTTGATCACGGACTTATTTTATTTTATTTTGTTAAGTATATGTTTATTTAGTCACGGCTAGGAAAGATTTAGTCTTATTATGTCCAATATTTATATGATTTATGGGTATTATATTGTGCAATGATTTATAACTCATTATAATATATTTACTTGTCCCCGGATTTGCAGTGGGTAGTGGGCACATATCCCTTACTGTCTGTCTAATAATCAGTGGATATACTGTTGTTTACAGTGAGTTGCTCACTTAGTGGAAAATAGTTTTCTACATGCGTCTTTGAGACATGTTCCTCGGTCAGACTGGATCGCCTCCCTACCTTGACGTCAGGTGGAGATGTGGATCAGCAGCCTTTGACATTGGATCTCGGCGCTAGGCGTTGTCATGGTGGTGCGTCTGACCGGCCAGCAGTGGCCCCTCCCACTCTGACGCATCGGATGGGGGGGTGGCCGCACGACCGGCGGATGCGCGCCCTGACAACGTCGTCATGTGTGGGGTTGTTGTGGTGGTGTGTCTGGCCTGCAGGCTGTGGCCCCTCCTACTTTGCGGAGTCGAAGTGGGCGGTGACCACGCTGCCGGCTGATGCGCGCCGTGACGGCGTCACACGCGGGAGGCAGGCCCGCTGCCCACATGCTGTACATTCCGAGGGTAATCACTTTAGGGTGAGAGGTATATATAGGGGCTTAGTTAACCCCGGACCACTAGGACACATTCCCCAGGACGAAGCTAAACGCGAAACGCGCGTCGGGGCACCTCCATCACTCCCTCAGGTCGTATATGCAATCCTCTTATAACATCTTATAGCTATGGTTTCAGCATTCCACTATTTAGCATTATAACATTTGGGACACCATGCATAGCAGTTATCAGTAGTCCCATATATCTCTTTGCACATTTGCAAGTTTACACCACTATATGTGGCTATATATGATATATCTTGGTGTTCTAGGTATTTTTACATTTGTACATAGTTTAATGGCAACATTTATTTCACTTTGGACGTATGCCTCTCTTGATCTATGTTAAAATACATGGCACTAGCTATATGATACTATCGCCTATTACTAGCATATTTTCTTTGTGTAAAGCATGCATATAGTATGAAGTAGCTTTAATATTTGACATATAAATGTGATTTAGCATATTACAACCTTTGGGAAAGTATTGGACTTACATCACAATTTTAAAATTGTTTGTGTTTTTTTTTTAAAAATATTTTGTCAATAAAGTGTTTGTTATATAGCCAAATGCTTCCAGACCTTTTTTGGATTGACCACAGACACAGACTTCCAATACAAAACAGGATTATGAGTCTGTAGCCAAGGAAAACCCAGCACAATAATGACATGTAAATTATGTAACACCAAAAATTTGCAATTCTCTTGGTGGTCTGGGTCAACCCGCATTATCACCTGGGTCGAAAACTGGGGTTTATTCTCAGCCAAAGGGGTAGAATCAATACCCAGCAAAGGAATAGACCTCCGCAGGGGTACTATGGGAAAACCACAACGTTTGGCAAAATCAAAATTCATGAGGTTCGAAGCTGCTCCTGAATCTACAAAAGCCTGAGCCGAAAATGTGGACACAGAGCAAATCAAGGTAACAGTCGAAAGAAACCTAGTGTGAACACCACCCAAAACAACTGAGCGCGCAAAACGTCTTCCCCGCTTGGGTGTCACGCTGTCTAATGATATGAATACAATGTCAGTAAACTATTTATACAGGAACCACACTCTATACAACATATAGTTTAGCAACATCAGAATGTAAGTATAAAATAGATTTACCTGACACGATATCTGCAGAACTTAGGGTAAATCTTGAGGACTAGATGTGCAGAAACGATTTCTGTTTACTTCAGGGTTAATCTTGAGGACTTGATGAGCTGTAACAGGAAAGAGGAGGACCGGGGTCTAACCTGACCCTACACTGGGGTCCTAACTAATCCCTTACCTTGGAGGTACTGATAATGGTTCAGAGGTCCAAGTCTCCAGCCTAACCCTGTCTCCTATCAGACCCTGAACCCTGTAATCAGTCCTAAGAAGGATCCTGATTAAAACCAAAGGGATATGGGCTGATCTCAGCTAAATACACAGATTAGACATATAAGACAGACAGGATAGCACTCACTTGCATACACACTCAAACACCGAAGGAACATAAATGGTCTGGGAAATAAACTCTAAGCAAGTTGAGCTTAAAACAACTAAGGAGCTCTCAACTTAAGTCAATACAGATTCATTCCTATCTGTGGACTGAATGAAGGATTTCACTGGCAACTCCCAAAGCAGACAACCAGGAATTTAAAGGAAACCAATCAACAAATAATCAATTGCAGCCGGGAGAAACTGCACCCAGTCCCAGCACCGAGCACAGACAAAATGTGCAACCGCGACGATCTTCGTGGCAATGCACACATGACAGTACCCCCCCTTCTACGAGGGGCCTCCGGACCCTCAGGGCCAGGCCTGCCCGGGTGAGTTCTGTGGAAGGTCCGAACCAAACGATCTGCGTTAACATCAGACGCAGGGACCCACGTCCTCTCCTCCGGACCATACCCCTTCCAATGCACCAAGTACTGAAGGGACCGGCGATTCAGACGTGAGTCAATGATTTTTGATACTTGAAATTCCAAGTTGCCATTGACCAACACTGGAGGAGGAGGTAGAGGTGACGATATGACTGGTGCCACATACCTTTTAAGTAATGACTTGTGGAACACATTATGAATTTTAAACGTAGGAGGGAGTTCCAGACGAAATGCCACAGGATTAATTATGGAACTGATCCTGTACGGCCCGATGAATCTGGGACCCAGTTTCCAGGAGGGCACTTTAAGTTTTATATTCCTGGTAGACAACCATACCAGATCGTTCACATTCAGATCTGGACCAGAAACTCTCCTCCTATCAGCCATACGTTTGTAACGGTTCCCCATCGCACTCAGATTATTCAATACACCTCTCCACACAGAAGCAAGTGACGACGAGAAACGCTCCTCCTCAGGAACCCCAGAAGGACCCCCCCATTGAAAGTACAAAACTGGGGATGAAAACCATATGCCCCAAAAAACGGGGACTTACCAGTGGACTCGCTCCGCCTGTTGTTAAGAGCGAACTCTGCCAGAGGCAAGAAAGAAGACCAGTCCTCCTGGTTCTCCGAGACAAAACACCGGAGATATGTCTCTAAACTCTGATTCAGACGCTCTGTCTGACCATTGGTCTGCGGATGAAAAGCCGAGGAAAACGACAATTGCATCCCCCGACGTAAACAAAATGCCCTCCAAAATTTGGACACAAACTGAGACCCCCTATCTGACACCACATCAGAAGGCAACCCATGAAGTCTCACGATCTCCCTAATGAACACCTGCGCCAGAGTTTTAGCATTAGGGAGTGCAGGAAGAGCAACGAAATGTGCCATCTTACTGAACCTGTCAACAACCACCAGTATGACAGTATTCCCTGACGACGGAGGAAGGTCCGTAATGAAGTCCATAGATAAATGAGTCCATGGACGCTCCGGAAGTTTCAAGGGTAAAAGGGTCCCAGACGGACGGGTATGAGGGGTTTTAGAGCGAGCACAAACCCCACAGGACGCGACAAAAGTTATAACATCTTTAGTAGCGTTAGGCCACCAAAATCGGCGAGAAAGGAGATCTAAAGTAGCCTTACTCCCTGGATGTCCTGCTAAAGCAGAATTATAATGTGCCTCAATAACCTTTTGTCTCAACTGATTCGGGACAAACAGTCTCCCTGGAGGTCCTGCAGGGGCGTCCCCCTGAGCCTCTAACACCTCCTCCTCAAGCTCAGAACATACAGCCGACACTACCACCCCCTCCTGAAGGATAGGAATTGGGTCATCCGTTTTCCCGGCCCCTGGGAAACTGCGAGACAAGGCATCAGCCTTTACATTCTTAGACCCCGGGCGATAAGTGACGACAAAATTAAACCTGGTAAAAAACAACGACCATCGAGCTTGTCTGGAATTCAGACGCTTAGCGGATTCTAAATACAGCAGGTTCTTGTGATCAGTAATAACAGTGACCGGGTGGACTGCCCCCTCTAAAAAGTGACGCCATTCTTCAAAAGCCAATTTAATGGCCAAAAGTTCCCTATTGCCGATATCATAATTCCTTTCGGCGGACGACAATTTCTTAGAAAAGAAAGCGCACGGATGCCATTTACCAGGGGACGGACCCTGGGACAATATAGCACCCACCCCTACGTCAGACGCGTCCACCTCAACAATGAACGGCTGAGATACATCTGGTTGGATGAGAACGGGTGCCGAAGCAAAACATCTCTTCAAAGAGGAAAAGGCTTGGCAAGCCTTGTCCGACCACCTAGAAAAATCCGTCCCTTTTCTCGTCATGTCAGTGAGAGGTTTGACGACAGACGAGAAATTACAAATAAATTTCCGGTAGTAATTAGCAAACCCCAAAAAACGCTGCAGAGCCTTAAGATCCCCTGGCTGATCCCATTCAAGCACTGCTCTCACCTTTTCAGGGTCCATACGGAAACCGGAGGCTGACACCAAAAAACCGAAAAACTGAAGTTCCTGTACGGCAAAAACACACTTCTCCAGTTTGGCGTATAGTTTATTGTCTCGCAAGATCTGCAACACCTGTCTCATATGCTCATGGTGAGACACAAGATCTGGCGAGTAAATTAAAATGTCATCCAAATATACGACCACAAACAGCCCCACAAGGTGACGAAAAATGTCATTAACAAAATGTTGGAATACTGCTGGTGCAGTAGTCAGACCAAAAGGCATGACCAGGTTTTCATAATGTCCCTCCGGCGTGTTAAACGCCGTTTTCCACTCATCCCCCTCTTTTATCCTAATCAGATTATACGCCCCCCTGAGATCCAATTTAGAGAACCATTTGGCGCCAACAATTTGATTGAAGAGATCAGGAATAAGAGGGAGTGGATACGGATCTCGAACAGTAATCCGATTAAGTTCGCGGAAATCCAAGCAAGGGCGTAGGCCTCCATCTTTTTTCTTCACAAAGAAGAACCCCGCGGCCACAGGGGAAGATGAAGGTCTAATATGCCCTTTGGCCAGACTTTCAGAAATATAATCTTTCATAGCCTGCCTTTCAGGACCAGAAAGATTATACAACCTAGCTTTAGGCAACTTAGCATCAGGAAGTAGATTAATAGAGCAGTCATACACGCGATGAGGAGGCAACTCCCGACACCCCTCCTCAGAGAAAACATCCCCAAAATCCTCCAAAAAAGGAGGCAATGTACTAGGCACGACCGCACTGATGACTGTGTTCATGCAGTTGCTTTTGCAAAACTCACCCCATTGGCTTATCTCTCTGGACTGCCAATTAATCACAGGGTTATGTTTAACCAGCCAAGGAAGTCCCAACACAATGGGAGTAGGTAGACCCTCCAACACATAACAAGATAATTGTTCCCTATGTATTGCCCCTACCCGAAGGTCAATGTTATGAACCTCATGAACAAAGCTACCTTGGCCGAGAGGCCTGGCGTCAATGGAGAAAATAGGGATCGGTTTGACCAATACACTCAGATGCATACCTTGAGCCTGAGCAAACTGAGCGTCAACCAGATTAGCCCCGGAACCACTATCCAGAAGAACAGACAATCTCTTCACTCTAGTACCAACCACCACCTCCACTGGTACAAGGAACTGAGAAGAACCGGCGGATGAAATACATACTCCCAGGTTGTCGTCCACCACACAACCTGGGATTAGCAGTTTTCCGGCGACTTTTTACTTAACAAGACACGGGATGGACATTCTCCAACAAAATGTCCCTCTTTCCCGCAAAAAAAACACCTTCTAGTCCTGCGGCGTGCCGCCAATCCCCTACTACGAAAAGATGTCCCTCCCAACTGCATAGGTTCATCCGAACAGACAAGGGGAACCTCAACATAAGGGACTTTAGTAGTAGGTGGAGTAACAACAGGGAGTGGAGTTACCTCACCCCTCTCCCGAAGCCGTCTATCAGTACGGATAGCTAGGGCCATAGCAGGCTCCAGAGAAGGAGGAGACTCATACTGAGCAAAAACGTCTTTTAATTTGTCAGAAAGCCCATGACAAAACTGGCTCCTAAGAGCTGGGTCATTCCACTGAGTATCCGTGGCCCATCTACGAAACTCAGAAGCAAATTCCTCCGCCGGACGATCTCCCTGCTGTATCTTACGTAATTTGGTCTCAGCAAGAGATCATCATATACCAATCCCAGGGCAGTAAAAAATTGATCTACAGACTGTAGAGCCGGGGATCCCGGAGGAAGGGAAAATGCCCAGGATTGAGGGTCCCCTTGAAGAAGTGAGATAACAATTCCCACTCTCTGCTCATCACTCCCTGATGATCGCGGCCGAAGCCGAAAATACAATTTACATGCCTCCCGGAAGGTAAAAAATTTGTCTCGCCCACCAGTGAACCTATCTGGGAGAGCTACTTTAGGTTCAACTCTGGTTTGCTCCAGGGGAGACAAAACTTTGGACTTAATGTCCGTCAGCTCCATGGATAATCCCTGCAACTGCAGAGCCAGCTGGGCTACTGGATCCATGGTAACTAGAGATAATTTTTATGGCCAGTGAAAATGTCACGCTGTCTAATGATATGAATACAATGTCAGTAAACTATTTATACAGGAACCACACTCTATACAACATATAGTTTAGCAACATCAGAATGTAAGTATAAAATAGATTTACCTGACACGATATCTGCAGAACTTAGGGTAAATCTTGAGGACTAGATGTGCAGAAACGATTTCTGTTTACTTCAGGGTTAATCTTGAGGACTTGATGAGCTGTAACAGGAAAGAGGAGGATCGGGGTCTAACCTGACCCTACACTGGGGTCTTAACTAATCCCTTACCTTGGAGGTACTGATAATGGTTCAGAGGTCCAAGTCTCCAGCCTAACCCTGTCTCCTATCAGACCCTGAACCCTGTAATCAGTCCTAAGAAGGATCCTGATTACCACCAAAGGGATATGGGCTGATCTCAGCTAAATACACAGATTAGACATATAAGACAGACAGGATAGCACTCACTTGCATACACACTCAAACACCGAAGGAACATAAATGGTCTGGGAAATAAACTCTAAGCAAGTTGAGCTTAAAACAACTAAGGAGCTCTCAACTTAAGTCAATACAGATTTATTCCTATCTGTGGACTGAATGAAGGATTTCACTGGCAACTCCCAAAGCAGACAACCAGGAATTTAAAGGAAACCAATCAACAAATAATCAATTGCAGCCGGGAGAAACTGCACCCAGTCCCAGCACCGAGCACAGACAGAATTAACTCCCTAGCTGCCAAACACAAAGAAACAGCAACTCAGCTGTGAGAAGTCAAAATGTGCAACCGCGACGATCTTCGTGGCAATGCACACATGACATTGGGGCAGACGGAAATAGCATGAGAAGCGTCTCCACAGTAGAAGCACAACTTATTACGCTTACAAAACTCACGACGCTGAGCCCCAGAAGCCACTCCATCACACTGCATGGGCTCAGGGGCTGGCCTGCAAGGCGTCACCACAGCTCGCATATTTCTACGTTCAAGTAGATGTCTGTCAATTTGAATAGCCAATGCCATAGTGATTGAGCCCAGCGGGAACAGGAAATCCCACCATAACATCTTTTACAGTCTCTGCCAGACCCTTCTGACAAAGAGCTGCCAGGGCATCATCATTCCATTTAGTATGGACTGCCCACTTTCGGAATTTCTGACAGTATATCTCTGCAGCTTCCTGACCCTGTTTCAATGCCAACAAGGTTTTCTCAGCTTGATCAGAAACATAAGGTTCATCATACAACAACCCCAGAGCCCGAAAAAACACATCAACATCAGTCAAGGCAGGATCCCCAGGTGTCAGGGAAAAGACCCAATCCTGAGGGTCGCCGCGCAACAGGGAGATGACAATTTGAACCTGCTGTGCAGCGTTCCCCAAAGATGTAGGACCCAAGGCAAAAAACAACTTAGTTATTTTTAAAATTCAAAAATTTAGAGAGATCCCCAAAAAACAACTCTGGAGTGGGAATCCTAGGTTCCACAGCAGGCATCCGAGTGAGATAGGCTGCCATACTCAGAACTTCAGCAGCAAGCTGCTCCACACACTCGGTCAGACTAATGCTTGATTTCCATTGAAGAAAAAATTCCTCCTCAGCCCCCAGAGAAAAATAGGGGAAATGTATATATATATATATATAAAAAAAAAATAATTCTGACTTTTTTTTTTTCCTGACAACTTTTTTTTTTTTTTTTTTTACTATTTTTCCCTTCTGTTGAGTACCATAGAATTTTCAGTAAGGCCGGTGATTCTGTTATGATTTGGTAACTGAGGAGGACAGGAGCAAAACAGCAAGGCAGCCAAACACCTGAGAGGTTGGGAACTTATGGGTTGCAGATCCCTAAACTAACTGCACGTCTAGAAACAGCCGTGGAAGTAGTATAGGAGGTATACCATTCGTCAAACTCAAATCTGACAGGTCGACACGCCCCTATCATTTAATCCGTCTCCCTGTCAGATTGATCCAGGTCGTCATGTCCCCTGGCTGAACTTTGCTCAGGCTGGGAAATCTGGTCTGCTGGATTTGTGAATTTCAATCAAAGTGATTTATTCGTCTCTATTGATATTTTATGTAATAAGGATTTTATTGAAGTATCATCTTATAACACATTTGGAATTACGACGCTCATCTTATAGTTTTATTCAGTATATATATTTTTAGCTTGGCAGTGTATCTACACTTATATCAGTACTGGGGAAGAGTTTTAGTGAAATACAGACTTTTGTTACAGATCGGTAATCTATTAGGAGCTGTGTATCTAAGGCTTGGGTTGTATTGAGAGGAGCATATTTTTCTATTTACTAACTAACATGGTACATAGATATACATCTTTACGTTATAGTTTTTATTCAGTGTTTATATATATATTTTTAGCCTGCCATTGTATCTACCACTTATATCAGGACTGGGAAGAATGTAATGACATGGGGTTAGGAATCTCCAACCTAGTTTCTGGTGTGGGGAAAATAGGATTATAAGTATCTCAATGAAGCAGGTATATCAATAAAGTAACTTCCCCATCACAGATGCTAATATAATGATGTTAGCATGCAAGTGCAGGGCTCACAATACATACTGTGCGTGCATATGAAGTCAATTAGCACATCCATATGAGGAGCTATATCATCTTATAACACATTTGGAATTACGACGCTCATCTTATAGTTTTATTCAGTATATATATTTTTAGCTTGGCAGTGTATCTACACTTATATCAGTACTGGGAAAGAGTTTTAGTGAAATACAGACTTTTGTTACAGATCGGTAATCTATTAGGAGCTGTGTATCTAAGGCTTGTGTTGTATTGAGAGGAGCATATTTTTCTATTTACTAACTAACATGGTACATAGATATACATCTTTACGGGCACATAGAAATGTAGTACAACAGTGTTGACATGAATTGTCAGAATGAGTGAAGGTCGATGCTACGGTAATTCAGGCAAACAGTAAATAGTATTGCATTGTGTATAGTCAGTGGGATCTTTTAAAACCAACACATTTATGTGTATTCTGATAGCAGTGCCCATAGAATGAGTGAAGGTCGATGCTATTGTGACATGTTAGAAACCACATATACTAAATAGCCCTGTATTGTGTCATGACCTGTAAGTACAATGAGAGAAGGTCGCATGCATTCATGAATTCATTTGTCTCTATTTACCTGTAAATGTGTGTAAAGGGGAAAGTCATGGCGAGATTGAAATAAATTGAAAAAGGAAGCTTTTGTAGTATAAAATACAAATTTTATTAATGTCTAAAATACATTATCATGGATAAAAATCCAAAAGAGTGGGATATACAGCATGCAGAAAAAATAACCAAAGTGTTGACATGAAGTTACAGCTCAAAGACATATACATTATCATGAATAAAAATCCAAAAGAGTGGGATATACAGCATGCAGAAAAATAGCCAAATGCAGACAGGTATGAACTACATTCAAATCAATATATAATAGTGCACATCTCCATATCTTATATGTTATAACGATAATAGACTAATCCGAGGCTAAACAATAATAACCTACATATATTTGTCCATATATATGCAGTCTATGTAACTCACAATATCCCCCAATAGGCAGACATATATGCACTATATATAGTATATATATAAGTATCTCAATGAAGCATGTATATCAATAAAGTAACTTCCCCATCACAGATGCTAATATAATGATGTTAGCATGCAAGTGCAGGGCTCACAATACATACAGTGCGTGCATATGAAGTCAATTAGCACATCCATATGAGGTGCTATATTAAAAAAGCATTTGTGTATAGTTGGCCAATCAAATATTAGTTATGCGTTCGCTACCACTGTCAACCATAGCAGCTCTCATGATGCTAGCTATTCTGAGCAGCTTATCATATCAACCATGAAGCCTCTTTTAACCCCTTCACAATAATGTACAGAGGAGTTTTTATGTTTTAATACTGATAGACATATCGTGAACTGACATATAGGGTCCATGTGAGACACCATATTTTTCAAATATTAGTTAAGCGTATATTTCAACATTTTTGCTCCTTCACAGATTTATTTTACATTATTTTTTTATTTTGCTTAAGGATCGTGTACAGAGGAGTTTTTATGTTTTAGTACTGATAGACATATCGTGAACTGACATATAGGGTCCATGTGAGACATGCCTGGACAAGTCCGGGCATGTCTGGGCATGCCTGGACAAGTACTGGTCACGGGACAGCCGTGGAAAAACAATACTGAAATTCAAAAACTATGTGCTGGCCGTTAACACGTGCACAGTCATCTAGAAAATATTGAGCGAGTTGCTTCACAAACCCTCTCAAGGCATGTTGAATGTTAACGTTCCCGCTATGAGCTACACACATGACCAACTGTATAGCCTGGGATGCGTAGCGTTCTTGCAGCGCAGGCCTATTTTTAAAGACGCTAAGCCCCATCAGATATAAAAGACAGGCATGTTGAGACGTGTCCCGGCCTATTTTGGCACAGAACCACAACTATGCAACGATTTTGACCAGCATTCAACAAAAAATCGGGTACAAATTTTTTAACATAACCGTGTTTCGGACCCTCAGACCATGCCAGAAGCACTCTGTGCCATGTACTCTAACTCATAATATTCGATTTTGATCCGCATTCAACAAAAAATTGGGTGCTAACTTTTTAGCATACCTGTGTTTCTATAGCGAATACACGGACCCCTACAGCGCATCCCTATAGTGTAGTTTAATGTAGGGGGGCAAACAGATTATCGCTGGTGCTTGGAAAATACCACATTTCATAGATGGTGGTGATCCGCTGAATCATTTTTAAACATTTCACGCCACTCATGCACCCACAGCACACTTATGCTGTACCAGCACCGCTGCAGCTAGTGCTTTTTAGCTAAAAAAAAGACCCTTATTTGCATCATTTTCATTATAGTACGACTGGTGCATACCCACTCCTATGCAGCGATATTGAGTACCGCTCAACAAAAATCAGGTACAAACTTTTTAACATACCTGTGTTTCGGGCGCTCATGCCATACCAGAAGCACTCTGTGCCATGTACCATAGCCCATAATAATCGATCTTGATCAGTATTCAACAAAAAATTGGGTGCAAACTTTTTTAGCATAGCTGTGTTTCTGACTCCCATGTCGTACCAGAAAGACCTATTTTGGCACAGGCCTACACCTATGCAACGGTTTTGACCACTACTCAACAAAAATGGCTACAAACTTTTTAACATATCTGTGTTTCAGACTATCATGTCATAGCAGAAGCACCCTGGGCCGTGTACTCTAGACCATAATATTCGTTTTTGATCAGCATTCAACAAAAAATTGAGGCATGTTGAGACGTGTCCCGGCCTATTTTGGCACATGACAAATGTTTCTGACTCTCATGTCATACCAGAAGCACCTTGTGCCATGTACTCTAGACCTTAATATTTCACATCGGGTATGAGAACTACATAGCTTTGTTTTCTCAGGTATTTAAAAAAGTGTGGAAAACTGAAAATCCCGCGGCCTGTGGTAATTTAGTGAGAACCATATAGACAAATCGGGTATCGTCACACACGAGACCACGACACCTCGGGCTATCACATTTACCACTAGTTTTCAAAAATCAGCTCCTTAACAATAAAGTAAGAATCGTAGCGTCCTGCATTGTGGTCTATAAATGTATAGTTTGAAAATTTACCGTTGCTAAAGAACAGTAAAAAGTCGTGCGTACAACTATCAGCCCCAAAACTCTCACCACTATCACAAACACTATTGCCTATAGAGGCGCCCCACGAGAATTTCTGTATGTGTGTATCAAGATGATCCCTGCGATGACCGAATGTTTGCTCGTGGATGCTGGCATTTCCAGTGACATCATAGTTGTGTAAATGCACTGGGGCACGTGTATCGATCCCCTAGGTTGTAATGCGTGATCATTTTAATTATTTTTCAATTCATAACCATACGTTCTCAGGCAGACAGGTTTATTTCACAGAAGTTGACTGTACAGTTGCATAATCTTTGTTTAAAATCATACATTTGCATAATTTTGTTTAAAATCGCACAGTTCTGCGATAATGTCTGGTGTTGGACACGCACTTATCAGTCTTTCATACGTGTCGCAGAAAGATTTTAGTCTGTTCTGCGAGAGTTTATTATGCACGTACTGTGCAGACATGTCAAGAAACATTTTGGTGTGTTCACCAGTCCATACGGGTGTTGGTGTGTAAGGCGATCGACCATCATCCTTCTGCTTCTTACTTACACGACGGCGCGATACCGTGCGTTTCTTTGACGGTAATGCATCGGCTGAATTGGCAGCTGCTGCTTCCGCGTTGCTATTTGCAGATTCTGTAGCTTGACACAGACGTATATTCTTAAGCCGACTACTCTCAGTATTCCCGGGGTGCTCGGTTGGCGCGTCGTTTTCTTCACGATCTGCGACACACCCGTGTGAAAGAGGCTCCGTTCTCACTTCCGTTCTGTTCTCAAATCCATAATTGCGCTGCTGCAAAACTCGCGAATGACGATCCTCCGTAACTAAAGAAAAGATACATGGTGTAGTTAACCGCTAAGTGGGGGAGATTTAGGAAGAGCTACATGAGCCACTTGGCTCTGATTCAACGCGATATTTGTAAAGCTACTAGCACCGATTATCTGTGAAACCGATGCATGATTGTTTGTATAAGTACACTATAGAGCGGCCTAGACATATATACTTACAAGTATGCCCCGGGTGCTGATCTACAGAGAATGCTGAATTAACAGACATCTCGCTGCTCGGGCGCAGCCGTATGGGCTGTTTTCTCCCTCAAACTGCAACCTCACGGGCGATACTTTAGCAGCTGTAAATAAAATATAACATACATGAATGCGCACAACACATTCACAAAGCTAACTTGACACAGGTAAATAAAACTAGTTACCGCAGAAATTTTTATCTGCGTGTATAAGTACACTATAGAACTGCGTAGACATATATGCTTACAAGTATGAGACGTGTAGTGTAGTTCAGAGATTGGTGAATTAAACGGTGTGGAGGTGCTCGGGCGTTTTCGTATGGGTGTGTTTTCTTTTTCAAGCTGCAGCCTCCTGCTCGTTAGTTTAACATCTGTAAATAAAATATAACTATTACTCGCCACAGAAATGATATCTACGCGGGCCACACGCACAAAGCTAAATTCGCAAAGCTATCGTAACGCGCGTAAATAAAATATATCCACTAGTTATTGGTGGCGTCACAGGGTACAGAGGGTACAAACACATATCACCCGGGTTTCAAGGACCCGCTACCTTTTCTATTCCAGAGCCGTGTGCTTAGCGAATCACCCCATCTTTTAGGAGCGTTGGGAGGATTATAGTCCAGTTCGACGAACTCGACATCTGAATCCTGGGGATCCTCCACGATCTCAACATCGGAATCGCGATGCTCGAGCGGCTCAGGCGCCACAGGGTTTCCAACCGCCCAGTCCGCTACAGCTGTATCTGTATGAGAAAATGTTTATATTATTAAAACATGTCTAGCTAACGACCCAGTCAGCTAAAATAAAATTAACTGTATGGATTTTAGCGGCAGTCTATATTAATTATTAATATTAATAGTAGGCGTTATAAATTTACAGCTACCACGTTTACACGTCTAGATACATAGGTTTAAAACATATGATATAGCTATAGGTTTCTTGCCTGTGACAGACTGGTGAGAGCTTGAGGCTCGTCGCCCGCTAGTAGAGTTGCCTTCCTCTAACAGGTTCTGCGTAATGAACCGGTTCTCGTAGGAGTAGTCTGAATGGACTCCCTCTTCTTAAATAAGAAAGAATGAAATATATCGTTTATATATACAAGGCGCAGACTCAGACAGCCCGACACAATACGACGTACACTATATACGGTGTAAAATTTACCCGATTGTTCTGGTGAAAGCAAAGCAGAATATTGAACGCGAGAATATCTGGACTCCATCTTGAATAAAAAGGGTCCGCTATTAAATTAAAGCAAATAAAGATCAAGTATGAAAACACGACTAAGCTGTTCATGCAAATACTACACAAACTTAAATATAATTGAAACAAACGTGGATATTCACGAGACCTAAAAATACGCACTTTAGCTCTAAAGACCAACTATGAAAACAAGGGTAACCTATTCATGCAAATAAACACTTAAACTATACTAACTTAATATAATTGAAACGAAATCCGTAAAAATACTCACTATAGTCCTGTTCAGATCGGAGTTGTGGTCTGTGAGGTTTGAAGCCTTACAGGTGAGCTGTGTATCGCTTGGGAGCTGGTTGTATTTATTGGGGCTAACAGAGAGAACACGCCGTCTGTCAATACCATGAACTGCTAGATAGAAAAAATCTCTTAATGTTTTACAGGGCCATCATGCCGGTTAAGCACCTTGAAACAATATTTCACACCCGAAGCGGCACCATCATTACCCTCTAGCTGTAAATTTATAACGCCTACTATTAATATTAATAATTAATATAGACTGCCGCTAAAATCCATACAGTTAATTTTATTTTAGCTGACTGGGTCGTTAGCTAGACATGTTTTAATAATATAAACATTTTCTCATACAGATACAGCTGTAGCGGACTGGGCGGTTGGAAACCCTGTGGCGCCTGAGCCGCTCGAGCATCGCGATTCCGATGTTGAGATCGTGGAGGATCCCCAGGATTCAGATGTCGAGTTCGTCGAACTGGACTATAATCCTCCCAACGCTCCTAAAAGATGGGGTGATTCGCTAAGCACACGGCTCTGGAATAGAAAAGGTAGCGGGTCCTTGAAACCCGGGTGATATGTGTTTGTACCCTCTGTACCCTGTGACGCCACCAATAACTAGTGGATATATTTTATTTACGCGCGTTACGATAGCTTTGCGAATTTAGCTTTGTGCGTGTGGCCCGCGTAGATATCATTTCTGTGGCGAGTAATAGTTATATTTTATTTACAGATGTTAAACTAACGAGCAGGAGGCTGCAGCTTGAAAAAGAAAACACACCCATACGAAAACGCCCGAGCACCTCCACACCGTTTAATTCACCAATCTCTGAACTACACTACACGTCTCATACTTGTAAGCATATATGTCTACGCAGTTCTATAGTGTACTTATACACGCAGATAAAAATTTCTGCGGTAACTAGTTTTATTTACCTGTGTCAAGTTAGCTTTGTGAATGTGTTGTGCGCATTCATGTATGTTATATTTTATTTACAGCTGCTAAAGTATCGCCCGTGAGGTTGCAGTTTGAGGGAGAAAACAGCCCCATACGGCTGCGCCCGAGCAGCGAGATGTCTGTTAATTCAGCATTCTCTGTAGATCAGCACCCGGGGCATACTTGTAAGTATATATGTCTAGGCCGCTCTATAGTGTACTTATACAAACAATCATGCATCGGTTTCACAGATAATCGGTGCTAGTAGCTTTACAAATATCGCGTTGAATCAGAGCCAAGTGGCTCATGTAGCTCTTCCTAAATCTCCCCCACTTAGCGGTTAACTACACCATGTATCTTTTCTTTAGTTACGGAGGATCGTCATTCGCGAGTTTTGCAGCAGCGCAATTATGGATTTGAGAACAGAACGGAAGTGAGAACGGAGCCTCTTTCACACGGGTGTGTCGCAGATCGTGAAGAAAACGACGCGCCAACCGAGCACCCCGGGAATACTGAGAGTAGTCGGCTTAAGAATATACGTCTATGTCAAGCTACAGAATCTGCAAATAGCAACGCGGAAGCAGCAGCTGCCAATTCAGCCGATGCATTACCGTCAAAGAAACGCACGGTATCGCGCCGTCGTGTAAGTAAGAAGCAGAAGGATGATGGTCGATCGCCTTACACACCAACACCCGTATGGACTGGTGAACACACCAAAATGTTTCTTGACATGTCTGCACAGTACGTGCATAATAAACTCTCGCAGAACAGACTAAAATCTTTCTGCGACACGTATGAAAGACTGATAAGTGCGTGTCCAACACCAGACATTATCGCAGAACTGTGCGATTTTAAACAAAATTATGCAAATGTATGATTTTAAACAAAGATTATGCAACTGTACAGTCAACTTCTGTGAAATAAACCTGTCTGCCTGAGAACGTATGGTTATGAATTGAAAAATAATTAAAATGATCACGCATTACACCCTAGGGGATCGATACACGTGCCCCAGCGCATTTACACAACTATGATGTCACTTGAAATGCCAGCATCCACGAGCAAACATTCGGTCATCGCAGGGATCATCTTGATACACACATACAGAAATTCTCGCGGGGCGCCTCTGTAGGCAATAGTGTTTGTGATAGTGGTGAGAGTTTTGGGGCTGATAGTTGTACGCACGACTTTTTACTGTTCTTTAGCAACGGTAAATTTTCAAACTATACATTTATAGACCACAATGCAGGACGCTACGATTCTTACTTTATTGTTAAGGAGCTGATTTTTGAAAACTAGTGGTAAATGTGATAGCCCGAGGTGTCGTGGTCTCGTGTGTGACGATACCCGATTTGTCTATATGGTTCTCACTAAATTACCACAGGCCGCGGGATTTTCAGTTTTCCACACTTTTTTAAATACCTGAGAAAACAAAGCTATGTAGTTCTCATACCCGATGTGAAATATTAAGGTCTAGAGTACATGGCACAAGGTGCTTCTGGTATGACATGAGAGTCAGAAACATTTGTCATGTGCCAAAATAGGCCGGGACACGTCTCAACATGCCTCAATTTTTTGTTGAATGCTGATCAAAAACGAATATTATGGTCTAGAGTACACGGCCCAGGGTGCTTCTGCTATGACATGATAGTCTGAAACACAGATATGTTAAAAAGTTTGTAGCCATTTTTGTTGAGTAGTGGTCAAAACCGTTGCATAGGTGTAGGCCTGTGCCAAAATAGGTCTTTCTGGTACGACATGGGAGTCAGAAACACAGCTATGCTAAAAAAGTTTGCACCCAATTTTTTGTTGAATACTGATCAAGATCGATTATTATGGGCTATGGTACATGGCACAGAGTGCTTCTGGTATGGCATGAGCGCCCGAAACACAGGTATGTTAAAAAGTTTGTACCTGATTTTTGTTGAGCGGTACTCAATATCGCTGCATAGGAGTGGGTATGCACCAGTCGTACTATAATGAAAATGATGCAAATAAGGGTCTTTTTTTAGCTAAAAAGCACTAGCTGCAGCGGTGCTGGTACAGCATAAGTGTGCTGTGGGTGCATGAGTGGCGTGAAATGTTTAAAAATGATTCAGCGGATCACCACCATCTATGAAATGTGGTATTTTCCAAGCACCAGCGATAATCTGTTTGCCCCCCTACATTAAACTACACTATAGGGATGCGCTGTAGGGTCCGTGTATTCGCTATAGAAACACAGGTATGCTAAAAAGTTAGCACCCAATTTTTTGTTGAATGCGGATCAAAATCGAATATTATGAGTTAGAGTACATGGCACAGAGTGCTTCTGGCATGGTCTGAGGTCCGAAACACGGTTATGTTAAAAAATTTGTACCCGATTTTTGTTGAATGCTGGTCAAAATCGTTGCATAGTTGTGGTTCTGTGCCAAAATAGGCCGGGACACGTCTCAACATGCCTGTCTTTTATATCTGATGGGGCTTAGCGTCTTTAAAAATAGGCCTGCGCTGCAAGAACGCTACGCATCCCAGGCTATACAGTTGGTCATGTGTGTAGCTCATAGCGGGAACGTTAACATTCAACATGCCTTGAGAGGGTTTGTGAAGCAACTCGCTCAATATTTTCTAGATGACTGTGCGCGTGTTAACGGCCAGCACATAGTTTTTGAATTTCAGTATTGTTTTTCCACGGCTGTCCCGTGACCAGTACTTGTCCAGGCATGCCCAGACATGCCCGGACTTGTCCAGGCATGTCTCACATGGACCCTATATGTCAGTTCACGATATGTCTATCAGTACTAAAACATAAAAACTCCTCTGTACACGATCCTTAAGCAAAATAAAAGAATAATGTAAAATAAATCTGTGAAGGAGCAAAAATGTTGAAATATACGCTTAACTAATATTTGAAAAATATGGTGTCTCACATGGACCCTATATGTCAGTTCACGATATGTCTATCAGTATTAAAACATAAAAACTCCTCTGTACATTATTGTGAAGGGGTTAAAAGAGGCTTCATGGTTGATATGATAAGCTGATCAGAATAGCTAGCATCATGAGAGCTGCTATGGTTGACAGTGGTAGCGAACGCATAACTAATATTTGATTGGCCAACTATACACAAATGCTTTTTTAATATAGCACCTCATATGGATGTGCTAATTGACTTCATATGCACGCACTGTATGTATTGTGAGCCCTGCACTTGCATGCTAACATCATTATATTAGCATCTGTGATGGGGAAGTTACTTTATTGATATACATGCTTCATTGAGATACTTATAATCCTATATATAGTGCATATATGTCTGCCTATTGGGGGATATTGTGAGTTACATAGACTGCATATATATGGACAAATATATGTAGGTTATTATTGTTTAGCCTCGGATTAGTCTATTATCGTTATAACATATAAGATATGGAGATGTGCACTATTATATATTGATTTGAATGTAGTTCATACCTGTCTGCATTTGGCTATTTTTCTGCATGCTGTATATCCCACTCTTTTGGATTTTTATTCATGATAATGTATATGTCTTTGAGCTGTAACTTCATGTCAACACTTTGGTTATTTTTTCTGCATGCTGTATATCCCACTCTTTTGGATTTTTATCCATGATAATGTATTTTAGACATTAATAAAATTTGTATTTTATACTACAAAAGCTTCCTTTTTCAATTTATTTCAATCTCGCCATGACTTTCCCCTTTACACACATTTACAGGTAAATAGAGACAAATGAATTCATGAATGCATGCGACCTTCTCTCATTGTACTTACAGGTCATGACACAATACAGGGCTATTTAGTATATGTGGTTTCTAACATGTCACAATAGCATCGACCTTCACTCATTCTATGGGCACTGCTATCAGAATACACATAAATGTGTTGGTTTTAAAAGATCCCACTGACTATACACAATGCAATACTATTTACTGTTTGCCTGAATTACCGTAGCATCGACCTTCACTCATTCTGACAATTCATGTCAACACTGTTGTACTACATTTCTATGTGCCCGTAAAGATGTATATCTATGTACCATGTTAGTTAGTAAATAGAAAAATATGCTCCTCTCAATACAACACAAGCCTTAGATACACAGCTCCTAATAGATTACCGATCTGTAACAAAAGTCTGTATTTCACTAAAACTCTTTCCCAGTACTGATATAAGTGTAGATACACTGCCAAGCTAAAAATATATATACTGAATAAAACTATAAGATGAGCGTCGTAATTCCAAATGTGTTATAAGATGATATAGCTCCTCATATGGATGTGCTAATTGACTTCATATGCACGCACAGTATGTATTGTGAGCCCTGCACTTGCATGCTAACATCATTATATTAGCATCTGTGATGGGGAAGTTACTTTATTGATATACCTGCTTCATTGAGATACTTATAATCCTATTTTCCCCACACCAGAAACTAGGTTGGAGATTCCTAACCCCATGTCATTACATTCTTCCCAGTCCTGATATAAGTGTAGATACAATGGCAGGCTAAAAATATATATATAAACACTGAATAAAAACTATAACGTAAAGATGTATATCTATGTACCATGTTAGTTAGTAAATAGAAAAATATGCTCCTCTCAATACAACCCAAGCCTTAGATACACAGCTCCTAATAGATTACCGATCTGTAACAAAAGTCTGTATTTCACTAAAACTCTTCCCCAGTACTGATATAAGTGTAGATACACTGCCAAGCTAAAAATATATATACTGAATAAAACTATAAGATGAGCGTCGTAATTCCAAATGTGTTATAAGATGATACTTCAATAAAATCCTTATTACATAAAATATCAATAGAGACGAATAAATCACTTTGATTGAAATTCACAAATCCAGCAGACCAGATTTCCCAGCCTGAGCAAAGTTCAGCCAGGGGACATGACGACCTGGATCAATCTGACAGGGAGACGGATTAAATGATAGGGGGCGTGTCGACCTGTCAGATTTGAGTTTGACGAATGGTATACCTCCTATACTACTCGTGGAGCATACCTACGGTGATCCTAGATGCCTCGGCACAGCCAGAGAGCTAGCTACACCTAAAGACAGAAACAGGAAACCTAACTGCCCCGGAGTAGAGCCCCAAATGAATAGGCAGCCCCCAAACATATAATGACAGTTAGACAAGATGAAACACAAACGCAGACAGAAAATAGAGTGACCAAACGCAGGGGCCAAACACTGACTAAATAGGACAGGAAAGAACAGAATACTATCTGCAACCCAGCAAAACCCTAGCAAAACTTCCAACACTTTTGATTAAAAAAATGCTGAGACCACACGATCTCGCCACCCACTAAATCAGATCTCAGTGTGAACAAGGCTAACCCGCAGCCACTCAAAAAGCAGGGAAAGAGCAATTGAACTAATAACAGTGACTAAAGAAAAACAGAGAGTAGCACAGGCCCCAGGAGGGGACCTGGCTAACCTCCACAAAGGTGCAGACAAAAATGGAAATAGCAAACACAATAGAAGCAAGCAGAAAATATCTTATCTGAAAGTAGCAGACGAAGGCAAGACACCAGCAGACTTCCAAATGAACCAGGAAACAACAATTGATCACCGGCCAGGATCATGGGAAGGCAGCTCCCTTATATCAGCCCAGTCAGTGACTCCTGATTGCCAGCTATTGCTGTCAGGAGTGGAGGCCCCGTCATTAGCTACAGCTTCAGTACCTTCATTAACCACCAGAGGGAGCCTCAGCTCAGAAATTGTCTCCAGCACGTTCATAACAGTTCCCTTTATTTTTTTGAGCAGTGTAGTTTTTACTGTGTAAAAGCTCCAAAACATAAAAAAGTATAACTGTGGTATCACTGTAATCGTACTGACCCCTGACCCGAAGAATAAAGCTGCCTTATCAATTTTACCTCATGCGGAACAGCATAAACCACCCCCCAAAAAAAAACTATTCCTTGAATGCTGTTTTTTGTTTATTCTGCCTCCCAAAAATCAGAATAGAAAGCAATGAATAAACATTATGTGACTGAAAACAATACCAATAAAAGCGTTAATTCGTCCCTCAAAAATCAAGCTGCCACATGACTCTGTGCGCAGAAATATGGAAAAATTATATCTCTCAAAATATGGTTATGCAAAAATTTGCAATGTAAAGCGTTTTTTAGTGCGTGATAGCAGCCAAACATAAAAAATTATATAAATCTGTTATCATGAAAACAAGGAGAACAAAGAGTCTTTGGTGATAAAAATAAGAAATCATTTCTTACATAATTAAATAATATCACATAAGTCACCCATAATATCAAAATATATGTGCAAATCAAGAACTAGAACAGACAGAAGGGACTAGAGAACCTCCAAATAATATATCAATCACATGTGTGCAATAATTTATTATTGCACACATGTGATTGATATATTATTTGGAGGTTCTTATGGTGGAGTTTACTCCACCATAAGAATAAACCCAAAGGCAACCCATGCAGAGAGCTCAATCTCTGAAAAACCGTAACAACACTACATATGATGAGGGGCTTACCTAAAGAAATGGTGGAGGGCAGGAGGGGACGGGTCCCTGGAGTGATGTCCACCCCGACGCGCGTTTCGCGGATGCTACACGCCGCTTTCTCAAGGGGATGATAGGTGGTGGGACCAGGACCTTCAAGTATCCCTTGTGATGAGTCACATGGTCCAAATAGACCAATGAGTGCTGGTATAGTCGGCGCATGCGCCATGGGATTTCTTATTTTTATCACCAAAGACTCTTTGTTCTCCTTGTTTTCATGTATTCATATGAGATGGTGTGTGTGCTTGGATCTGTGACGCCCTGGCCGCCGCAGGATCTGCGGCCCCCACGGCGCATGTGCCGACTATACCGGTGCTCATTGGTCTATTTGGACCATGTGACTCATCACAAGGGATACTTGAAGGTCCTGGTCCCACCACCTATCATCCCCTTGAGAAAGCGGCGTGTAGCATCCGCGAAACGCGCGTCGGGGTGGACATCACTCCAGGGACCCATCCCCTCCTGCCCTCCACCATTTCTTTAGGTAAGCCCCTCATCATATGTAGTGTTGTTACGGTTTTTCAGAGATTGAGCTCTCTGCATGGGTTGCCTTTGGGTTTATTCTTGTGGTGGAGTTTATTATTGCACACATGTGATTAATATATTATTTGGAGGTTCTCTGGTCCCTTCTGTCTGTTCTAGTTCTTGATTTGCACATATATTTTGATATTATGGGTGACTTATGTGATATTATTTAATTATGTAATAAATGATTTCTTATTTTTATCACCAAAGACTCTTTGTTCTCCTTGTTTTCATGTATTCATATGAGTTGGTGTTTTTTTCTTTGTATATGGGATCAAGCACGTTCTTGTGCGATCCTTTTTTGCTGACATTATGCAGCTGGATGTGTTTGTAATAAATCTGTTATCGCTGTAATTGCACCTAGCCGAAGAATTAATTTTTATATTCACTTATACCGCATGAGGAGCAGCGTAAAAAAAAATAAAATCAATTCTTCACTTTGTGTTGATTTTTTCATTTTGCCTCCCAAAGATGAGAGTAAGGCTTAGGCTACTTTCACACTTGCGTTTTTTAGCGCTGCGCATCGTGCGCTATTGGTCGCACGCGCAATGTTCCCCTATCATTAACATGGCGGGCGCAGGGTCTTGTGCTTGCACGCACTCATTAGCGTTTGGCGTGCGCTGCGCATTTTCCAGGTGTGCGCCCAGACGCGCTAGACGCTACATGTTGCATTTTTTTTCCAGCACACCAATTTAAAAAGACGCGTGCACACGTGTGCACACGCTATGCGCATAAAAATATCATTGCCGTCTATGTGGGCGCTGGCGTGCGCGTGGCTGTGCGCTTAACAGCGCTTGTGCGCGCACGCGATTTTTTAGTAAACAATGTCTAGACACTTGTCCAATTACCCCCTAGACAAGATACATTGTTTGTGAGGAGTCTAGATAAAGGAGTATAGATAAAGGAAGGTGTCAGTGCCACACAGACCCCTACGCAGACTGCCTGGAGACTGCATGCTGATAAAGAGACCTGAAAAGACAGCCTGGATCCCTATAAAAAGGCCTGCAAACAGCATGCACCATAGTACACTGCCTGGAGACTGGACCTGGAGACTGGAAGATCCATCTTGGACCACAAATACACAGCCTGGATATTGCCTGGAGACACTGAGCCTGGGCTCAAGACCGATCCAAAGTGCAATAATGTGAGTATTCTTTAACCAAATGACAGGCTGTCCTTATAATGTAATATGTGCTCATGTAATTTTTTTTTTGCAGCATGTCTTCTGGATCCGAATATTCACCATCCCGGCAAGAACTGGCGGAAGCAGAGCATGATGTGAGTATCTTCCTGCCTTTGGGTAAGTATAGCTGCTGAATCTACAAATGTCTAATTGTGTTCCTTTTCAGACATCATCGTCGGACACGGGCATTGAGGAGTCTCAGGAGCAGTCGCAGCCGAGTCGAGTCCCGGTGGCGAGACGGAATGTAAGTATATAGCCTTTGAATGTCTATTTCTTTTGTACTCCTATTGTTATTTTCTTTATAAAAAATATACAAGATTGTAATTTTTATTTTGTTTCTTCTAGGTTCCACAACGGGACGACGACCTGTATGTTGATAACGAGGCCCTCATCTGCCAGGTCCATGAGCGTGTCCCGTTGTGGGACAGCCGTGATCTGCAGTACAAGGACAATGTGGTGACCCGGCGGCTATGGAACGAGGTGGCCGCAGCGTTGATGGATGGCTGGGACAGCGCCTCTCCAAACCTGAAAAAGGCGTTTAGTAAGTATTTTCATTCTCTGTAATGCTGCACTCACTGTTGTTCCTGATGGCACTGATGGGTTTGCTGGCAGATATATTCTACCAGCAAACCCAACAGTGCCATCTGGTTCAACAGTGACTGCCCTGTGTATGCTATTGCAATGTGTTGTGCATTCTATTGATTTTTTTATTGCCCAGTCACTCTTGTTCCTCATGGTAATGTTGTTTTTTGCTGCCAGATATATTCTAACAGCAAACACAACAGTGTCATGTGTTTCAACAGTCACTGACCTGTGGTTTCTTGAGCTATGTGTTGTGCATTCTATTTAGTTTTTTATTGCCCAGTCACTGTTGTTCCTCATGGTAATGTTGATTTTGCTGCCAGATATATTCTAACAGCAAACACAACAGTGTCATGTGTTTCAACAGTCACTGACCTGTGGTTTCTTGAGCTATGTGTTGTGCATTCTATTGAGTTTTTTATTGCCCAGTCACTCTTGTTCCTCATGGTAATGTTGTTTTTGCTGCCAGATATATTCTAACAGCAAACACAACAGTGTCATGTGTTTCAACAGTCACTGACCTGTGGTTTATTGAGCTATGTGTTGTGCATTCTATTGAGTTTTTTATTGCCCAGTCACTCTTGTTCCTCATGGAAATGTTGTTTTTGCTGCCAGATATATTCTAACAGCAAACACAACAGTGTCATGTGTTTCAACAGTCACTGACCTGTGGTTTCTTGAGCTATGTGTTGTGCATTCTATTTAGTTTTTTATTGCCCAGTCACTCTTGTTCCTCATGGTAATGTTGTTTTTGCTGCCAGATATATTCTAACAGCAAACACAACAGTGTCATGTGTTTCAATAGTCACTGACCTGTGGTTTCTTGAGCTATGTGTTGTGCATTTTATTTAGTTTTTTATTGCCCAGTCACTGTTGTTCCTCATGGTAATGTTGTTTTTGCTGCCAGATATATTCTAACAGCAAACACAACAGTGTCATGTGTTTCAACAGTCACTGACCTGTGGTTTCTTGAGCTATGTGTTGTGCATTCTATTGAGTTTTTTATTGCCCAGTCACTCTTGTTCCTCATGGTAATGTTGTTTTTGCTGCCAGATATATTCTAACAGCAAACACAACAGTATCATGTGTTTCAACAGTCACTGACCTGTGGTTTCTTGAGCTATGTGTTGTGCATTCTATTTAGTTTTTTATTGCCCAGTCACTGTTGTTCCTCATGGTAATGTTGTTTTTGATGCCAGATATATTCTAACAGCAAACACAACAGTGTCATGTGGTTCAACAGTGACTATCCTGTGCATTGTATAGCTTTTTATAATGCTGCATTGACAGTTTGACATTTTCATTCAGGTATGTGTGTTGAGACTGATTTTGCCCTGACTGCATTGTATAATTGTTTTCTTTTTTTCTCAACAGTGAACAAAGTCCGCACACGATGGCGCTCGATGAAGGACCGCTTCAACACTGATGTTCGAGCAGAGGGACAGGTTCGCAGTGGTTCTGCAGCAAGGCCCAGAAAGAAATATCGCTGCTATCGTGAGTTGGCGTTCCTGAGACCGGTCCTTGCCAGCAGAGCGTAAGTTTTTTATATTTTCTTTTTTTTATTTTATTTTATTTTATTTATTTATTTTTTTCTACAGCTGATGCTTCTTGTTAATGCAGTATAGTAATGTTTTGGTTTTCTTTCCACAGCACCTGGAGCAGCACCATGCAGCCTGTCCCTGAAGCGGTCCTTCCTCGGACGACCTTGGACTCGTCCCAGCCATCCGACAGCCTGGAAGCAACTTGCAGGTCAGCAACACGGACAGCTGGTGACCAGGAAGCTGGTCCATCAGGTCTTCCCCTCTCCCAGGTCTCTGCCACTGGTTATGCGGGCACTTCCCGCCAGCGGCAGAGGGCCATGGAGAGGAATGTCTTGCCCGAGTTTGTTCACTTGAGCGAGGCCTTTCATGGCAATATCAAGTCGCTTGGAGGCACAGTTGGAAGCGGTTTTTTCACTGATGGAACGTGGTTTTACCCACATGGATCACCGCTTCAACAGTGTCGAACAGCGTCTTGATCGCCTGGAGGCCGACCTCAACAGACCAGCGCACCATTTTTTCAGTAAAATTGAACGGGGCATGGCGGAACACCTTAGTCCTGAGCAACAGCTGAGTGTGATGCAGGCCTGCAACACTGCTTACTTGCAGGCTATGCAGCAGAATCGGTACGTGCAGCAGTCAGTGGTTGCATATCCACTGATTCGCCACACATCACTACCGACTTCTGCTGCATACCACTGCACGGCCATCAGCATTCCGAGTCACCACTACACCACCACAAGTCCGAGTACTGTTGGACACTCCACCGTCGCCACCACCATGGCAAGCGCTGCTCCTGTGTGGAGCAACACCACCACAGACACTGGTCCACAGTCATGGACTCAAGCCACCGCAGTACCTGCTTGGGCCACCGCACCCACTTCTCCTTCTAGGAGTACTGCCAGCAGTCAGCAACCATTTATTGTCACCGCACCCACTTCTCCTTCTAGGAGTACTGCCAGCAGTCAGCAACAATTTATGGCCACCGCACCCACTTCTCCTTCTAGGAGTACCGCCACCAGTCGGCAACAATTTCCGGCCACAGCACCCACTGATCCTATGAGTACCGCCACCAGTCAGCAACAATCGATTTCAAGCGCACCCACTTCTCCTCCTTGGAGTACCGCCACCAGTCGTCAACAATTTCCGGCCACAGCACCCACTGATCCTATGAGTACCGCCACCAGTCAGCAACAATCGATTTCAAGGGCACCCACTTCTCCTCCTTGGAACACCGCCAACCCTTGTGCTACTCAGAGCACTGCCAACACTTCCACCGCCACTGCCACCACCGAGCATGAGAGTGGTGACCCACATTCACTCTTTTTTGGGGCAAGGCCACGGTCAACCAGCTCAAGGCGGACACAGAGAAGTCGGTCAATGCATGGTACTCCTGTCCCCAAGAAGAAAAAAAGAAAAACTTTGTTGGTCCATCCACCCTCTCCTCCTAATGTGTCTCAAACTGCCTCTACTTTGATGTCTGATCTTCCTTCACCCACTACTTTTGTTGCCCTTCCCCTCGAACCCCTTCATCGCTTTCCAGCCGCTCTTCATCTCTGCACACCCCTAGAGTAACGAAATCACCACCAAAACGTCAGTCGCAATAAAAATTTGTAATATTATCTGTACAAATCACATTTCTCTACAACTTCTGTGGCAGTGACAATACCAATGGCATGTTGTACACATATTGTACTAATCTGATTTTTCTCTAACTTCTGGGGCAGTGACAATACCAATGGCATCTTGTACACATATTGTACCAATTTGATTTTTCTCTAACTTCTGGGGCAGTGACGATACCAATGGCATCTTGTACACATATTGTACTAATCTGATTTTTCTATAACTTCTGGGGCAGTGACAATACCATGATCATGTTGGACACAAATTGTACTAATCTGATCTATCCAAACCTTTGTGTGAATATTAATTTTTTCTTTTTGTACTCAAAAAAAG
>JARQOD010000001.1:175353821-175405669 GCA_033576555.1 Oophaga sylvatica | reverse complement strand
AACAATTGGCTCAGTGACTGGAAAAAAATTAGTTTTTCCCCCTTTTTGTGATCGCCAACCTGTGAAGGTTAACATATTTGTTCTGATATATATTTCTACTTTTTATAAAATGTTTTTATTTGATATTAATTATTATCTTTCTGTTTAGGTTTTATCAATTTCTTTCTTTTACCATTATGCACCCCCATGTGTTGCCTTTTGATGGACCGGATAAATGAATAATAGATAATAATAATAATAATAATAATAATAATAATAATTTTATTTCTATAGCGCCAACATATTCCTCAGCACTTTCCATTATAGAGGGGACTTGTACAGACAATAGTCATTACAGCATAACAATAAACACAGATCAAAGTAGATACCAAGAGGAATGAGGGCCCTGCTCGCAAGCTTACAACCTATGAGGAAAAAGGGGAGACATGAAAGGTAGATGGTAACAATTGCTTTCATTTTTTGGACCAGTCATAGTGTTTGAATAGGGTGTTCATGTAATTATGCATGTGAGCCACCCGCCAGGGCTGTGGGGTACTCGGACCCGAGCCCGTTGATTACTATGGGGGATGTCACGGTGGCCACGACTTGGCTTGGCTTAGTTTATTAGGGTGTCTGTCCCCCTGTGTGTTGCATATTATCGTGCTGAGCAGCCCACCTCTTAATACGAGGGCATTAGTAATAGGTTGCAAGTCAGACACTGTGCTTCACATTTATCTGTGTGACTGGCGTCCTATGCAAGCCGTATCAATGTGCATTTTCTCTACTAGGCAGTTAACCCCTCCATATTAGGTGTTGGGGTGGCTGTTTTTATCAGTAGTTTGCACCTGTGCTGCACTTTGCCTTTATTAGTGGAGGCCTGCTGCATCCTGCTAGAAGTGCATTTGTCATCAGACAGTGTTGGTGAAGGCCAGATTTCATGGTATGTTAGCTGTTTTGATTTTTTATGTTACTTACTTGTTTTGATGTTAGAGTAGTCACTTGCAAGAAATTGGGGACCCTTGTCGTGGGTTGCAAGCTTATCTATCTTGGCCAAAATAGTAACCAATACCCCATTTAATGTATTTATCATATGCATTGAATTTTTTGCATATTTTTTATTTTTGCAGGATGTGGCTAGGCCTCTTTTGGTTGGCTTAGTTTATTAGGGTGTCTGTCCCCCTGTGTGTTGCATATTATCGTGCTGAGCAGCCCGCCTCTTAATACGAGGGTGTTAGTAATAGGTTGCAAGTCAGACACTATGCTTCACATTTATCTGTGTGACTGGCGTCCTATGCAAGCAGTATCAATGTGCATTTTTTCTACTAGGCAGTTAATATGGAGGGTTTAGTTGTTGGGGTGGCTGTTTTTATCAGTAGTTTGCACCTGTGCTGCACTTTGCCTTTATTAGTGGAGGCCTGCTGTATCCTGCTAGATGTGCATTTGTCACCAGACAGTGTTGGTGAAGGCCAGATTTCATGGTATGTTAGCTGTTTTTGATTTTTTATGTTACTTGTTTTGATGTTAGAGTAGTCACTTGCAAGAAATTGGGGACCCTTGTCGTTGGTTGCAAGCTTATCTATCTTGGCCAAAATAGTAACCAATACCCATTTAATGTATTTATCATATGCATTGAATTTTTTGCATATTTTTTATTTTTTCAGAATGTGGCTAGGCCTCTTTTGGTTGGCTTAGTTTATTAGGGTGTCTGTCCCCCTGTGTGTTGCATATTATCGTGCTGAGCAGCCCGCCTCTTAATACGAGGGCGTTAGTAATAGGTTGCAAGTCAGACACTGTGCTTCACATTTATCTGTGTGACTGGCGTCCTATGCAAGCCGTATCAATGTGCATTTTTTCTACTAGGCAGTTAACCCCTCCATATTAGGTGTTGTGGTGGCTGTTTTTATCAGTACCTGTGCACCTGTGCTGCACTTTGCCTTTATTAGTGGAGGCCTGCTGCATCCTGCTAGATGTTCATTTGTCATCAGACAGTGTTGGTGAAGGCCAGATTTCATGGTATGTTAGCTGTTTTTGATTTTTACTTGTTTAGCTCGCTGACTTGAGCTAATTGAGTCTCACACTGCAGACTGACCTGTTTCTGTGTCTCAGAGTGTGCTGAGTCTGTTCTGTTCAGAGTCTGTTTTTAGAGTGTTCTCTGCTAGAGCGAACTGCACTGTTCTTAGAGTGTCCTCTCTAGAGTGTGCTGTTTTCCTGCCTTCTCCCTCCTTTTTATCTACTTAAACAGGCTCCCTTTGGTGGTCTGAGGAAGGGAGAATGCTCTGAGGGCCTCTTGTGGATGAATCCTTTAGTGCACCCTTCTAGGATTTGTGGCACCAAGCGCAGCTGGGCTCCACATTCCCCCCTAGCAAAGCTCAGCACTCCCGGGCTGAAGTACATTTTTGTTCCAAACATAACAATAAACAAAAAACAATCTTCCCTTTATGGGAGGTGAGGACACTTGAACGTTGCATAAAAGGTAAATAACTATATACATATATATATATTGCAAAAGCAGTAAGGAATAAGCAACCAGAGAGTTCAAGTCTCTTTCGGAAAGGTTACTCAAAAGGGAATCAAATGAGCAAGTGTCCATATCACTTGGATTGTCCATTAAGGGGAAAAAATATAAATTAGTAATCAGGTATGTCAATGAACACATGGAAATAACAAGATATACAGTAATATACAATACCCCAAGGGGTAACTATCTACATCTGCAGAGGTTTGACTATTCTCTGTACCTAGCAGGGGTTTGATCTCTTGTGCTACGTATTGATATGCGTGATTCGATGGTCTGTGAGGTATCAGTTAGCCTGTCTGCTCTATGTGCGAGTGAGTTGTAAAATTGCCTTAACCCCTCTACGGGACTGGCAAGTGTACCATGGGCTGGGCCATCTGGCTCTGTTTCTGCAGGGGATCCTTCTTCCTGGGTTTCTTCTTGAGCAGGCTCTTCTGCGGCACTAGGCTCTTCTGCAGCACTTACAGGTTCAACTTGCTGTAGAGGTTCTTCTGGCTATTGGAAGAATTGGAGTACTGGGATTATGACTGCTTCTCCGATTCGAGGCCAATCTGCCGGAAAGGCTCCCAAATCAGTATGTATTACTGCTTCTTCAGGTTCCTCCGAGGTGATGAAAGGCACTTCTTCTTGGGGCTTTAGCAGATCTGGACACAACTTCAGGTGATCCCTAGATACAGTTGCAGTCATTATCCCTCCATCATTGCTGATCAAACACGTTTTCCTGTTATCAAACTTTGAATTCAACAAAGTGTAGGGCTCTCTCTCAAACTGGTCATCGACTTTGTGAGTTTAACTCTTTCTTTTCAGCATGACTTCACCAGGTGTGAAGGGTTCTGCGGGCGCACGCTTGTTGTAGTGAGTCTCTTGCTTGTCTCTCACCCGAGTGAGACTATCTTCGACACAGGCCTGTACTTTTCTGTACTGCTCCTGTCTGGTCGTGTCCCAGTCCTCAGTGGTCGCATCTGCTTCTGGTTCTACAACCCCAAGCTCCAGATCCATGGGCAGCTTTCCTGGTCTTGCCCGCATGAGGTAAGCTGGGGTGCAATTGGTGGAACTCACAGGTATGTGATTGTACAGATCTGCCAGGTCAGGCAGTAGGTCTGGCCATTGATTTCTCTCCACAAGTGGTAAGGTCTTCAGCAGGTCGATGATGATGATGTTGTTCATCTTTTCACAGAGACCATTGGTTTGTGGGTGGTACGGTGTGGTTCTTATATTTTTACATCCGTACAGATGGCAGAACTCTTTGAACAATTTGGCTTCGAAGGCTGGGCCTTGGTCAGTTAGCACCTGCTCAGGGTATCCATGGGGTCTGCAGAAATATGCTTGGAACATCTTTGCTGCTGTCTTTGCTGTCAGATCTTTGACAGGGGCTACTACCAGGAACCTGGAGTAGTGATCCACCATAGTCAGGGCATAGGAGTATCCTGACCAGCTATGTGACAACTTGACATGGTCCAGGGCCACGATCTCTAGGGGTCGAGTCGTCTTGATGGGTTGCAGGGGTGCCTTCTGGCTGCTGTAGTCTTTTCTTCTGAGGCCACAGGGTCCACAGTCTCTGAACCATCTCTCAATGGAGCTGCGCATTCCCACCCAGTAAAATCGACACTTCAACAGGTTCTCTAGCTTTTTCCAGCCAAAGTGCCCCGCCTGATCGTGGTAGGCTTCCAACACCATCTGGATGTCTGTCCTGGGGACTACTATCTGCCATACCATCTCATGGGTCTTTGGATTGACGTACCTCCGGCACAGCTTCTCACGGTAGATAAACAGCCGGCTTCTCTCATTCCACAGCTGCCTTGCTTGTGGAGACGCATCCTTCTCCAGGGAGGAACCTTCTTGAGTTATCAACTCCTTGATACGGCTGACAACCGGGTCACTGTCCTGGGTCTCCTTCCAGCTGTGGTGAGGTAAAGGATTTAATGTCTTACCACGCTGCCTCTTGGAGGCTCGTTGCTCGTGGATCATCCCATTCCTATGAAAGGCATGTAGTTGAATCTCTTCCAGGTCATCCACTTCTTCTTCTGTGTCTGACTGGTGAGGCATCCTGGACAGGGCATCAGCGTTGGCGTTCTTGCGGCCCGCCCGGTACTTTATTGTGAATTGGTAGTTCGACAGCCGAGCCATCCATCATTGTTCCATGGCTCCCAGCATGGCTGTTTCAAGATGCGTCAAGGGGTTATTGTCAGTGTAGGCAGTGAACTTGCTGGAGGCTAGGTAGTGTGTTATGTTACGGTAGCTGAGGAGTGCAGGTAAAAAAGGAAATACACCAGAGCAGTTGGAATCTATGGGATTGCAGTACCCTGACTAACCACCACAACTAGAGGCAGCCGTGGAGCGTTCCTACGATGGTCCTAGACGCCTCGTCACAGCCTGAGAAACTAACTACACCTAAAGATAGAAATAGGAAAGCTATCTGCCCCGGAGCAGAACCCCAAAGATAATAGAAAGCCCCCAAACATGTAATGGCGGTTAGACAAGAGGAAATACTGACACAGAAAGAAAATAGTATGAGCAAACGCTGGGGCCCAAACTATCTAAATAGAAAAGGACAGGAAGGGTACTTACTGCAATCCCAGAAAACCCTGAAAAACATCAACTCTACTAATTTCAAAATCACCTGAGATCACACGACCTCTACCACCTAAATTAGTTCTCTGGTGTAACAAAAACAGCAGCACTGAAAAAACTGGAAAAAGCAAAAGTACAAAACACAGTGGCTGGACTAAACTGAGAGGGCAAAAGCCCCCGGAGGGGACCCAGAAGGCCCCCACAGAAGTGCAGGACAAAATGCAAAAATATAGCAAAAACACAAAATAAGAAATTGTCTTATCTGATAGCAGGAGATGCAGACACGACACAGCAGGCTACAAGGGAAACTGGAAAGAAGGATTCAGACCAGAACAATTGATCACCGGCAACCCTGATGGGAAAATGATTCCCTTAAATAAGACCAATCAGTAACACCTGATTCCCAATCCTCACTAGTACCGCTTGTAACCACCAGAGGGAGCCTCTGCTCAGAACTCATCTCAAACCCATTCACAACAGTAGTGCTTAAACCTTTCAGTAATGGCCCAGACCAGCGCCAGGAACTCCAACTTGAAGCTGCTATAGTTCTCGGGGTTCCTCTCGGTCGGCCGGAGCTTCCTGCTTGCATATGCGATGACTTTCTCTAGGCCATTTTGCTTCTGACTTAAGACAGCTCCCAGTCCTTCATTGCTGGCATACGTATACAGCAGGAACAGTTGGTTGTTGTCAGGGTAGGCTAGAATCTCGTCACCTGTCAGGATCTCCTTCATTTCTCGACATGATTCAGCCTGTTCTTTACCCCAGTGGAACGGGGCATTTCTGCTCTTGGGGTACTGTCCTACCAGGAGGTCTTGCAGAGGCGCTACTTTCTTAGTGTAGTCTTTTACAAACCTCCGGTAGTATCCTGTCAGTCCCAGGCACTGACGCACCTCTTTGATACTCAGAAAGTATCGGATATCGCCGATCCGATACCGGAAACCCAATGCAAGTCAATGGGACTGAAATATCGGAACTGAAAAAAACCTCTTTCTTTCCTTGTAAACACTATATATACTCACATAGAATACATATACACATATATATATATATATATATATTTATAGTTCATACACTTCTACATAGTAAAATAGCCTCTGATTCAATGCCGGCTTTTGTGAAAATACAGAACCACCCGACATGAAATGACACATGGTTTACATAGAGTTAGCCATGTAATTTCATGTAGTTTGATATATGGTTTTCACTAACAATTACATGAGTGTATGTGTGCAAAATTTTACACATGTAAATGGTTAATTAAACGCATTTTTTTGCTACGAATTTACACCTTTAATTAACCCCTACATGTGTCAAATTTTGCACACATACACTCATGTAATTGTTAGTGAAAACCATATATCAAACTACATGAAATGACATGGTTAACTCTATGTAAACCATGTGTTATTTCATATCGGGTTCTGTATTTTCACAAAAGCCGGCAATTGAATTAGCGGCTATTATACTATGTAGAAGTGTATGAACTATAAATATATATATATATATGTGTCACAAATTCAATGACGTGTGTATATATATATAATATATATATATATATAATGAGGTGTAAAATTGTTGAATAAAAATGTGTGGGCTCCCGCCCTATTTTCTCAACTAGACAGACAAAGCCAGCGAGTGGGGGCAGATAATAATAGCCCAGAGAGGGACCATTATTTTTGACCCCCCCTGGCTACTAACATCTGCCCCCAGACACCCCAGAAGATTCAAATCTATAATTAGATTCGCCCTTTCTGGCACTTTGCCCGTCTATTTCCATTGCCCTGTAGCGGTGGCGAATGGGTTAATAAGGGGTTAAAGCCACCTTGCTATTGAAAGGTGACTTTAAGCCAGGTTATTAATTGAGAGCGGTCAATTAGACAACTATCAATTATTAATCCTATTGTATGAAATAAAAATAAAACACACACTTTAATTAAAAATCATTTTAATGAAATAAACACAGTTTTTGACAATATTTTATTTTACTACCATTCCTTGCGAAGCTCTTGTTCACCTGTAATAAAAATAAAATAATAAAGCAACATTATTCTTACCTATCCGATGTTCAGTCAGGTCCCCCGATGTAATCCTTCTGAAAGGATTAATGTTTACTGCAGAGACCGCAGCTAATGCTGACAGCCTCACAGTAAACCCCCCACTGAATCATCTCCTCTCCTGGCTGACAGGAGAGGAAGTGGTTAGCATAATTGATTGCTTCCCACTTTCACTTCAGGTCAGCCAGGGACACCGCACTGCATCAGTGACGTCAGAGGGAATCCCGGCTGACCTGAAGTGAACTGATTAACAAAAATAGGGGATCCTCTCGAAAAAAAAAATGGCGTAGTGTCCCTCCTATTTTTGTTAACCAGCCTGATAAAGCAGACTTCTGAGGCCTGGTTTTTCAGGCTGTTAAGGAGCCAATATCCATGGACCTTGCAAGCCTGATAATACCAGGCCACAGCAGTCAGCTTATCTTGGCTGGTTAACAAAAATAAGGGATCCCCTCGAAAAAAAAATGGCTTGGGGTCCCCCCTATTTTTATTAACCAGCCTGATGAAGCAGACTGCTGAGGCCTGGTTTTTCAGGCTGGTAAGGATCCAATATCCATGAACCTTGCAAGCCTGATAATACCAGGCCACAGCAGTCTGATTAGCTTGGCTGGTTAACAAAAATAGGGATCCCCTCGAAAAAAAAAATGGCATGGGGGTCCCCCTATTTTTGTTAACCAGCCAAGTAAAAAGCAGACTGCTGTGGCCTGGTATTAAAAGACTGTCAAGGCCCATGGATTTTGGCCCTCAACAGCCTAAAAATACCAGGCTGCAGCAGCCCCACAATTGGCACATCCAAAGATGCGCCAATTGTGGCACTTTACCCGGCTCTTCCCACTTGCCCTTGACAATAAGCCCGGTTAATAATGGAGAGGCGTCAATAAGACACCGATCCATTATTAATCATAAAGGTTGAAAATTTGTAAAAAAAGACACAGCCAGAATAAAGTCTTTTAATGAAATAAAACACAACACAGTTTTCATTATTTTTTTTTTTTTTGTACGCTCATCCTGCGACGCCATCATTCTCCTGTAAAAAAACAAAAATAACAAACCAACACAAATACTCCCTGTCTGACGCAGTCCAAAATCACGAGTGTCCCAAGACGAGTCCAGCTCTTCTACATCTGCATGCCAGGCTGAGCCTGACATCCACATAGAGCAGAGCTGCTTACCATAGCTGCTTCCCCGGCGGTGACGTCATCGGACTGGTTTACGGCCAGCTGTCGCGAGAGTACAGCTGGCGAAGATTACCCAGTACCCGGCAGCCCGTGCAGTTATTGCGAGATGCTGCACGTGACCGCTAGGGAGAGGGTAATGGCCGGCCTGGATGGATGGATGGACATGACCGCCGGGGATCTTCTGCCTGGTAAGTGCTGCTGACACCTGACAGACCCGACCGACACTGACAGTGACAGTTTCGGGAAGTTCCTGTGTCACGTACTTCGTTCTGTGACACAGGAACTCCCCATAGACTTTAGAGGAAAACTCCGATTCCGGTATCCGATATGACAAAACTATCGGAACTCAGAATCGGAATTCCGATACAGCGAATATCGGCCGATACCCGATATTTGCAGTATCGGAATGCTCAACACTTGATATCAGGTATGATGGTTACCTGGGATCCAGTGTCCAGCAGGGCAGGTATTGCGATGCCATCCAGTATGATGGATAGGAAAGGTCTTCCTCCCACAAACCTACGGTGCCAGTCTGAGGGGCCTGATGAGTCTATTCCTGGGTGCTGGCCTTCGGACCCAGGGTTTGCTCGTTTAAAGGACACTGGCGTACGGTATGACCTTCCTTTTGGCAGCGGTAGCAGACGATCTCTCGGTGAGGATGGCGCTGGTCGTTGGTCCTTCCTGGGGGTGGCGTTGTCCTCCGCCGGGGTGGCGTTGTCCTCCTTCTCCTCCGGTTCATCCAGGGGACATCCTCAGGGCAGTCGGCTAGCAGGATCCGTCTCCGGTTCCGTTCGCAGTTGCAGGGCACTCATTACCGTGGCCAGGTTTTTGGTCAGCTGGCGCACTTCTGAGCGCAAACAGTCCAGCTCAGTAGGGGGCGCTGCCTGCGTTTTGGCTTCAGCAACCAGCGGGGAAAAGGTGGGTGCTGCTGGCGTTAGAGTGGCCTCACCCTGGTAACGTTGGGTTGCAGTATTTGCTGTTTCCAGGGGTTGCAGTCCCTTTATAGCCATTTCCTTAAGGGCATCAAAGGTAGCATCTGGATGATCCAAGGACCACCAGCGCACAGTCCTGCTCTCCGCTTGGGACCTCAGCCCCCGTACAAATTGTTTTTTTTTTTTTTAGCATTTTACTCTCATTGGTGACACTGATTGGATTAACCTGTTTTAGAGCTCGCAGGGCCCCTTGTAAAAAGCAGGCATAGTCTCGAACGCTGTCCTCCGGTTTCTGAGAGCATTGGTAGAACCTCATCCGGAGGTCTGCTTCAGTGCGGTCCTCAAAGGCAGTCTGTAACTTTTTGAAAATTGCAGGCACTGATTCTTGGTCCGCGGCCGACCACGTTTCTACTTCTCTCTCTGCAGCACCAGTCAATTGTCCCACAACTACTGCAGTCCTTTGTCTGTCTGACATAGAATACATGTCCAGTATGGTGCATATTTTGCGCTTGAATCCCAACAGGGTGTCTGGCTTGCCACTGTACTGGGGAAGCCACTTTGCTCCAGGCATGTACGGTAGAGTCAGGGGTACTATAGGGCTTACAGGCCCAGGTGATGGAGCGGCTGCTGCGACCTGCGCGGCAGCGGTCGAGCGCTGATCATCAGGGTTGTCGGCCTGGGCCGTGCCGTCGGACGAGACATCTTGGCGCCCCCCCTTGTGAACCATGGCCTACCTTACTCTGTAGGCCGCAGCTCCGCAGGGCACAGTCTGCTGGTAGGACCTGCGTCGCCGACGCTCCCACGTCAGAGCGTTCACTGCAGCTCCCTGCGTGTGGGTGCGTATCCAAAACTCAGCGCGCTTTTTCAGGTACGCCTCCTGGTTTTCCTGCGGTGACATGATAATGGCAGACAATGGCGGGAAATCTGCACCACCATACGATATACAGTCGTTTAGTATAGCACACAGTACCCGGTGGCAACAGGCACAACTTCTTCCATTGCCACGGGCATGCGATCCTGTTCGTGACGCCAGTTAGATGAGCTGCCCGCCAGGGCTGTGGGGTACTCGGACACGAGCCCGTTGATTTCTATGGGGATGTCACGGTGGCCACGACTCGGTCCTTGGCCCTGGGCGCTCACCCAAAAATGGGATATATTTACAGGGGATAATGTCAGTGTTTCGTGACGCCACCTGTGGTGTCTGGTGAGGATCACCAGCGCTGCAGCAGTCCACTGAGGCCGGTGTTGTGGCAGCTTAGATGGTATCGCTCCCCACAGGTGGAGCGGGCCTTCAGTGCAGCGTAAATGTAGGGATGAAGGACGGAGGGAACCCAGCCAGGTAAGAACAAGAATGGGAGCACATACACAAGTCACTTCTGTATCTTTACTGGAGTTAGTGCATGAATATCCTGGAGCACTGTAGGGTGAAGGGTGCACGTCCGGATTCTCCCCAGTGAGCAGGTGTAGGGCCTCCTGTTACTTGCCTCTCTGTAGTCAGTTTCTGACCTGCCTGTAGCTAGGCCTAACTTTGTCTCTGTCCTGCACCGGCTGACTTTGTGGTAGGGCCTTCTCCTGGAGTACACACTCCCTGCTTGTAGGATCTCCGTGTCCCCTGGCTCTGATACGTATCAGCTCTTTGGTGATCCTGGGACCTGTAGTCCTCCAGGATCTCCGGTTGTCTCCTACTGGGTCGTAGAGATCCCTGTAAGCTCGGACCCGGTGTCCGGTATGTGCTTTCTGGGGTGAGCTGGTAAAGCTCCTCTGCCCCCTTGCTACTCTCTCCTCTAGCCTACGGCCTACTCGGGCCCTCACAAGGCTATACACACTGGCAGTTAGTGGACTGCCTCTTCTGCTGCTCTCTAGAGTGTCGGCACGCTCCTAGCTCGCTGACTTGAGCTAATTGAGTCTCACACTGCAGACTGACCTGTTTCTGTGTCTCAGAGTGTTCTGAGTCTGTTCTGTTCAGATTCTGTTCTTAGAGTGTTCTCTGCTGGAGCGAACTGCACTGTTTCTAGAGTGTCCTCTCTAGAGTGTGCTGTCTTCCTGCCTTCTCCCCCCTTTTAATCTACCTAAACAGTCTCCCTCTGGTGGTCTGAGGAAGGGAAAATGTTATGTTTAGGTAACTGAGGAGAAAAAGCAAAAACAGTAATACACAAGAGAGGCTGGAACCTATTGGATTGCAGTAACCTGAACTAACCACACAACAAGAGGTAGCCGTGGAGCGTTCCTACGTTGATCCTAGACGCCTCATCACAGCCTGAGAGATAACTACACCTAAAGGCAGAAAGAGGAAAGCTATCTGCCCCGGACAGATCCCCAAAGAAAATAGGAAGCCCTCAAACATGTAATGGCGGTTAGACAAGAAGAAGCATGGACACAGACAGAAAATAGAATGAGCAAACGCTGGGGCCAATCTGTCTAGACAGAAAAGTACAGGAAAGGATTCTCACTGCAATCCAAAAAAAAACCCTAAAAAATACCAACTCTTCTGATTGCAAAAACACCTGAGATCACACGATCTCTACCACCTAAATCAGATCTCTGGTGTAACAAAACTAAGGCGCAGCCACTGAAAAAACAGGAAAAAGCAAATGAACAAATAACAGTGGTTTCAGATAAACTGAGAGGAGCATAGACCCCCAGGAGGGGACCCGGCAGACCTCCACAGAAGTGCAGGGAACTATGCATAAAGCAAGCACAAAAATAAAAGCAGAAAATATCTTATCTGAAAGCAGAAGATGCAGGCAAGACTCAAACTTCCAAATGCACCAGGAACCACAATTGAGACAAGAACAATTGATCAACGGCGACCATCATGGGAGGGAACCTCCCTTATATCAGTCCAGTCCATGATCAAAGATTGCCATTCCTCCCTGTGAGGTTCAGTACTGTCTGCAACCACCAGAGGGAGCCTCTGCTCAGAAACCACTCCAGCACATTCATAACAGTACCCCCCCCTTGAGGAGGGGTCACCGAACCCTCACTTGTGCAACCAGGCCGATCAGGATGAGCTCGGTGATAGGCACTGATCAGTCTCCTAGCATGGATGTCCGAAGCAAACACCCAAGAATTGTGCTCCTGACCATAACCTCTCCACTTTACCAAATACTGGAGTTTCTGTCTAGAAAAACGAGAATCCAATATTTTCTCAACCACATACTCCAGATTGCCCTCAACCAAAACAGGGTCAGGAGGCACAGCCATAGGAACCACTGGATCTTATAAGGTCCAATGAACCTAGGCTTAAACTTTGGAGATGCAACCCTCATAGGGATATTTCTTGAGGACAACCAAACCAAGTCCCCCACTTTAAACCGAGGACCATCAGTCCTATGCCGCTTGGCAAACCGTTGGGCATTCTCCTGAGAGAGAGAGACAACCTCTCCACTACCTGGTCCCAAATCTGCTGCATACGCTCCACAACAGAGTCAACACCTGGACAGACAGAAGCCTCCGCCTGTCCCGAAGAAAATCGAGGGTGAAACCCAGAATTGCAGAAAAAGGGAGACATCAAGGTGGCAGATCTAGCCCTATTATGAAGAGCAAACTCAGCCAAAGGCAAAAAAGAGATATCAAAAACATATGCACAGCCTCAAGAAGGTGCGAGAGTAGGTGCCCAAACCATGTACATATAATTGTCCGCCTTTATATGATTTGACCATAATCAATTGTAATTCTGTGGTGTATTTTTACTTGTTTTCATTAGCATAATATTGTAATGTATTTGTAGCCTCATATCCATTTATATCCTGACTGCATTTATGCCACCGTTTTTTTACCTTTTTCATTATATGGACCGCTAAAACCACTTTATTTACTTGAAAGTGATATTATTGTCTTCAGTATACTAACATTCTTTTCCTTATACTCTAGAGCCGACTTTACTGAATTATGTCTCTAAATGGGCACTAGCACTCGTCTGGACGATCTCCACGCTGTCCACAGTTCTCCACAGTCCCCACATCACAGTTATCCGGCTCTCTCTGTTATTAGTACCACCCACAGTACCTTGGAACGCAAGCTTAAGGGCTGTGGAACGCACAGCCATGTCTTTCCGACTGTGTCATCACACCTGACCGCACCTCTCCATCTCTCATTGGTCACACATGGTCACATGTCCAGCCTTTCCCCCTTTATCAAACAGGAAGCGCTTAGTACACGCTGATGCAGACAAGCGGCGGACACCGCGTCTCAACAGCAGCATCAGACGGCTTCTTCTCCCCTGCAAGGTTTGTTTCTACAGCGGTCACCTCCACTTTCACTTTCTATAATTATCTGGCTATTTACTTAACCCCCTGTATACCGGTCCCATTTACTCACAGATTACAGTTTTCTTTTGGCATTTACCTGCTACTCCATATGACTGCTTCATACTAACTATCGGTAGGCAATCATCTGTTTGCACCTTAGCTAGATGTGTAATGCTTCCCTTTTACTTAGCCATTATTTTTCAAACAGTTTTGAAGTGATCTCCTATTTGGTCCATAAGCAACGATTATACCTTAACAGGGGTATGTGTTCTCTCTCTTTTATGCACAGATACCACACTATATATACCTGTCCGCACCTCCCACAGTTCTAGGCGGAATATACTTTGTCTGTTTTCCCTTAATACCAATCTCTGAGCCTTTATTGAAACTTATACTCCTTGTATATACTTTTTTTCTTCTGGATTACATTATTTGTTCAATGTTTATTTTCTTTATTTCTGTATTGGATTATGTATTGTAGTAGCTGATGAAGGTCATGTGACCGAAACGTCCTCCCTGCTTACTACTATTTATTTTTTGGACCACTCCTAAATAAATTTTCATTCTGAAGTTGAGTGCAGAGTTTCTTTTTATATGTACATGGTTTGGACACCTACTCTCGCACCTTCTTGAGGCTGTGCATACGTTTTTGATATCACGTGTTCTCCCATACGTATAGCACGCCTCCCCAGCTGTTATGTCTCTTACATCCCATACGTTTTCATACAACGCGGATGAGACCTCTAGTATTTTGGCACAGACCCATCTCTCTTGTGAGTTCCTTAAAGCACCTCCTAGGGAAACCCGCGGAAGAGACCTCGAGCGTGAACTGCGACATCACACTAACCTAGAACTGCACTGCGCCACATTAACCGAATATTTACGGGTGCAGCGTATCCCACGGGGTCTCAGGGTTCCACTTAGACCCACCCTCTTTAGCGATTCACCTGATTATTGTGTTAAGTATGAACATATCCTTAACAAATGTTCTTTTGATTTGATGGTGTTAACGGTGGAGCACCTACAGAAGGCCATCAGTACAAGCTCAGACCGGATCAAGTCTATAGAAGCCCAACTCTCAACCACTGTCACACCAGAGGAACTTACTACCCTTAGGAACCAGATCAAAAATAACGTGGATCAACACAAGAGGGACACAGAAAACCGCAAAAGAAATAAGTTCGCACGTGATCAGGAGGACTACGAACAGGACCGTGTTTACAAATGGCGAGGCAGATCCTCCTCATGGCGGGCACCACAACGACCTGGTTATCGCTCCACATCAGAGCCATCCACTTCTGGCTCAGAACAGGAACATCCAGGCACTTCCAGTATTCCTTTTTTAGGTCAAAGACGAAGACAAACAAGACGAAGAGGACCAGACGGGGGCGCAGATCTAAGAAATCAACCCTTCACACGGACCACCAGGTCTCAGGTACGTGCCCATTGGTAGTGAACATTTCTACTAGGACTTTGGGCATAGCAGAACTGAACGTCCTCCAAAAGGGCCTATCATATTGTCCATCTTATAGATATAAGACTTTCGATTTGGAAATTATTATTATTATTATACATTTATATAGCGCCATTTATTCCATGGCGCTTTACATATGAAAGGGAAAAATATAGACAGATACAATAAACATGTGCTAGACAAGGGACGCATAAGTACAGAAGGAGAGAGGACCCTGCCCGCGAGGGCTCACAGTCTACAGGGATGGGTGAGAATACACTAGGAGAGGGTAGAACGTTTTTTTCGTTCCTTGAGACTCAAGGTCCATTTCACTAACCAACCAGCACTGTCATCTTTCAATTCGGGTGACGTTGCCGATGATAATCCTCTTTCCATCTCACATCTAGGCCTTAGGTCTAAGAGCCACTATAGACCACCTCTAGGTTCTCATGCCCTAGAAACATTCATTGAATTTGTACAAGCCTCATTCCAGGATATCAAACGCAATATGGAACAAGGCAAACTGTTTTACCCACCAAATCTTAGTGCATCTGAGTTTCAGGCACTAAAGTCACTTAAGGAAGACCAGAGTCTAATTATAAAACCTGCCGACAAGGGTGGGGCAATTGTTGTCATGAATCGGTCAGATTATATCTCGGTGGCTCTTAGACAACTTGGGGACACCACCATTTATGTCAAACTATCTCATGACCCTACCAGCCACACTAGGTCTATTATCTCTGACACCCTTAATCGACATTTTGAAAATGGCACTATCAACCAAAAAACCTATGACTTTTTACTCAAAAGTCATCCGGTAACTCCGGTCTTTTATACATTACCCAAAATCCACAAAGATCTTCAACATCCCCCAGGTAGGCCCATTGTGGCCTCTACTGAGTCCATTCTCTCTCCCATCTCTATATACCTTGAAAAGATACTGACTCCTCTGATTAAGTCCTCCAGATCCTTTCTCTTGGACACTAATTCTTTCCTTCAAGTCATCAAAGAGATTCACCATATCCCTGAATCATCTCTATTAGTAACATTTGATGTCAAAGATCTGTATACTTCCATTCCGCATGATCATGGCATATCATCTGTCAAAAAGTTACTCCTGAATTCATTCTGAGTTTACGCCAGCACAGACGGATCTATGTATTGACCTTTTGACATTGGTACTCACTAAAAACTTCTTTATGTTTCAGGATGATTTCTTTCTTCAGATACGTGGGACCGCGATGGGCTTGAACGTTGCGCCCCCTTATGCTAACTGCTACATGGCAGACTTTGAGGAATCCATAATCTATCTTCATCCTCTATTTCTGGAACATGCAATTGTTTGGAAACGTTATATAGACGACATCTTTTGCGTATGGGGCGGCACGTTCGAGTCCTTATCCATCTTCCATCAGGTATTAAACCAATCTTGGCCGGGTCTCCAATTCACAGTTACACATGACCTATGTAGAATCAATTTTCTGGACACCATGGTCACAAAGGGTGAGGGTGGCACATTGTATACGGACCTCTACATCAAACCAACGGACCGTAACAGTCTGTTACATTTCGATAGCTTCCACCCTACACCCATGAAACACTCCATTCCGAAATCCCAATTCCAACGGGTGAAACGCATTGTATCTGATCAAGAGATCTACAACATCAGACTGAGTGAAATGAATTCAAAATTCAGGGACCGAGGATATCCACAAGAAGTCCTGGACAAGTCCTTACTAAACACGCCCCCTTCTTCAGGATCAGGAAATAGAATGGTATTCGTACACTCATTTCATCCATTTGCATCCCTGATACACAAAACCATTCGTCGTCATTGGCCTCTTCTTTCCAATGCTCACCCACATATCCCTGAGTTTAAGCAACCTTTTCTACCCTGCTTTCGTAGGGCCCCTAACTTTAGAGATTCTCTTATCAGAGCCGACATAGGACCCACTCCATCACGGATTAAGCAACAATTTGTACAGAATCCAAAACATGGCACCTTTCCCTGTCTAAACTGCACTCAGTGCAATAATGTACAGAAAGGCAGCACCATACAGCATCCTTATACAGGTAGATCTTACAATATCCGAGGTTACTTCACCTGCAACACCACCTTTGCAGTTTATGTTATTAAATGTCCCTGTGGACTACTCTATGTGGGCGAGACTACACAATCCGTGAAGGATCGTATATCAAAGCACAAATCTACCTTTCGATGTAGAAATCTACTTCTCCCCATTCCCAACCATTTTGTCACACAGGGCCATAATATATCACAGCTTAAATTTCAAATCTTGGAACACGTATCTCATCCCAGGAGAGGGGGGACCGTATTAAACTATTAAAACGGCGAGAAGCCTTTTGGATTCACACCCTCGACACTCTGTTCCCCAAAGGTCTTAACAAGGACTACGAATTGTCCGCCTTTATATGATTTGACCATAATCAATTGTAATTCTGTGGTGTATTTTTACTTGTTTTCATTAGCATAATATTGTAATGTATTTGTAGCCTCATATCCATTTATATCCTGACTGCATTTATGCCACCGTTTTTTTTACCTTTTTCATTATATGGACCGCTATACCACTTTATTTACTTGAAAGTGATATTATTGTCTTCAGTATACTAACATTCTTTTCCTTATACTCTAGAGCCGACTTTACTGAATTATGTCTCTAAATGGGCACTAGCACTCGTCTGGACGATCTCCACGCTGTCCACAGTTCTCCACAGTCCCCACATCACAGTTATCCGGCTCTCTCTGTTATTAGTACCGCCCACAGTACCTTGGAACGCAAGCTTAAGGGCTGTGGAACGCACAGCCATGTCTTTCCGACTGTGTCATCACACCTGACCGCACCTCTCCATCTCTCATTGGTCACACACGGTCACATGTCCAGCCTTTCCCCCTTTATCAAACAGGAAGCGCTTAGTACACGCTGATGCAGACAAGCGGCGGACACCGCGTCTCAACAGCAGCATCAGATGGCTTCTTCTCCCCTGCAAGGTTTGTTTCTACAGCGGTCACCTCCACTTTCACTTTCTATAATTATCTGGCTATTTACTTAACCCCCTGTATATCGGTCCCATTTACTGACAGATTACAGTTTTCTTTTGGCATTTACCTGCTACTCCATATGACTGCTTCATAATAACTATCGGTAGGCAATCATCTGTTTGCACCTTAGCTAGATGTGTAATGCTTCCCTTTTACTTAGCCATTATTTTTCAAACAGTTTTGAAGTGATCTCCTTTTTGGTCCATAAGCAACGATTATACCTTAACAGGGGTATGTGTTCTCTCTCTTTTATGCACAGATACCACACTATATATACCTGTCCGCACCTCCCACAGTTCTAGGCGGAATATACTTTGTCTGTTTTCCCTTAATACCAGTTGGTCTCTGAGCCTTTATTGAAACTTATACCCCTTGTATATACTTTTTTTCTTCTGGATTACATTATTTGTTCAATGTTTATTTTCTTTATTTCTGTATTGGATTATGTATTGTAGTAGCTGATGAAGGTCATGTGACCGAAACGTCCTCCCTGCTTACTACTATTTATTTTTGGACCACTCCTAAATAAATTTTCATTCTGAAGTTGAGTGCAGAGTTTCTTTTTATAAAGGCAAAAAAAGAGACCCAGTCATCTTGATCAGCAGACACAAAACATCTCAAATAAGTCTCCAAGGTCTGGTGTGTTCTCTCGGTTTGTCCATTGGTCTGAGGATGAAATGCAGAGGAGAAAGATAATTGAACACCAAGTTTAGAACAAAATGTCCTCCAAAATCTGGAAACAAACTGGACTCCTCTGTCAGACACAATGTTCTCCGGAATACCATGTAACCGAACCACGTGCTGAAGGAACAAAGGCACCAATTCGGAGGAGGAAGGTAACTTAGGTAATGGCACAAAATGTATCATCTTGGAAAACCTATCACAGATTACCCAGATAACGGTCATTTTCTGAGAAACAGGGAGGTCGGAAATAAAATCCATAGAGATATGGGTCCATGGCCTCTTGGGCACAGGTAATGGCATCAACAAACCACTAGAGCGAGAGCAAGACTTGGAACGAGAGCAAGTCCCACAGGACTGCACAAAGTCCCTGACGTCACGAGTAGTGTTGAGCATTCCGATACCGCAAGTATCGGGTATCGGCCGATATTCGCGTTATCGGAATTCCGATACTTAATTCCGATACTTTTCAATATCGTATACCGGAATCGGAAGTTCCCATAATTCTTTGAGAGGCAATGTGATGTTAGTCAGCCAATGATGAATCTTATGAAGTGTGGGCACATCCTGTAATGCTGCGGTCATCTTAACTAATGGCATGGCTGTGATTGGCTGCTGAAATGATGTCAGAATGCACTATAAAAGGCGCCGCAGCCATTTTAGCGTCACTGTGCTGTGAACTCAGTTAGGGAAAGAACGCTGCTCTGCTGACTCTGAGGGACAGTTAGAGATTGCGATTTAGTGTACTGTGCTTTAGGCAGGCTAGTTTACCACCGGCTGTGTAAAGCTTCCTTTTGCCTGCAGTGTTGTTTTAACAGCTCTGCAAGGTGTGTGTGAGTGCAGGTGACGCTGCAGTTTGCTCTGCATGCAACGCTGTCTGTAGGCATCTGCACGTGTCACTCACAGACTCTTTTTTTTTTTTCTTCAGTGTATAAAAGGCGCCGCCGCCATTTTAGCGTCACTGTGCTGTGAATTCAGTAAGGACAGAACGCTGCTGTGCTGACTCTGAGGGACAGTTAGAGATTGCGATTTAGTGTACTGTGCTGTAGGCAGGCTAGCACCAACCGCTGTGTAAAGCTTCCTTTGCCTGCAGTGTTGTTTTAACAGCTCAGCAAGGTGTGTGTGAGTGCAGGTGACGCTGCAGTTTGCTCTGTATGCAACGCTGTCTGTAGGCATCTGCACGTGTCACTCAGTCACAGACTCTTTTTTTTTTTCTTCAGTGTAATTCTTGCTGCTCCATGTAATTGAAATAATAGTGTGACGCGCTTCCATCCGTATACAATTCCTTGGTTGCAAACACTATAGAAGTCCACAATGGAGCCTTTCACAGCAAGTGAACAGTTGTGTTTCAGTGTTCACTGCAGTCTGTGATTTTTTTTTTTTTTTGAGTGCAGATCACGCTCCAGTTACTTCAACTAATGCTGCGTGTACTCTGCTGAGTGTCTGTCACTGGCTCATCCTTGTAATTTTTCAAAAATTGCTGCTGCTTTATTCTATTTTAAATTTACAAAAATATATTAGTGTGACGCTCTTCCATCAAAATACAATACATTGCTTGCAAACTTAATAGAAGTCCACAAAAAGGCCTTTCACAGCAAGTGAACAGTTGTGTTTCAGTGTTCACTGTAGTCTGAGGTTTCATTTTTTTGATAGGAGTGTAGATCCCGCTCCACTTCAACCACCGCAGCGTGTACTCTGCTGAGTGTCTGTCACTGGCTCATCCTTGTAATTTTTCAAAAATTGCTGCTGCTTTATTCTATTTTAAATTTACAAAAATATTAGTGTGACGCTCTTCCATCAAAATACAATACATTGCTTGCAAACTTAATAGAAGTCACACAAAAAGGCCTTTCACAGCAAGTGAACAGTTGTGTTTCAGTGTTCACTGTAGTCTGAGGTTTCATTTTTTTGATAGGAGTGTAGATCCCGCTCCACTTCAACCACCGCAGCGTGTACTCTGCTGAGTGTCTGTCACTGGCTCATCCTTGTAATTTTTCAAAAATTGCTGCTGCTTTATTCTATTTTAAATTTACAAAAATATATTAGTGTGACGCTCTTCCATCAAAATACAATACATTGCTTGCAAACTTAATAGAAGTCCACAAAAAGGCCTTTCACAGCAAGTGAACAGTTGTGTTTCAGTGTTCACTGTAGTCTGAGGTTTCATTTTTTTGTAGGAGTGTAGATCCCGCTCCACTTCAACCACCGCAGCGTGTACTCTGCTGAGTGTCTGTCACTGGCTCATCCTTGTAAATTTTCAAAAATTGCTGCTGCTTTATTCTATTTTAAATTTACAAAAATATATTAGTGTGACGCTCTTCCATCAAAATACAATACATTTCTTGCAAACTTAATAGAAGTCCACAAAAAGGCCTTTCACAGCAAGTGAACAGTTGTGTTTCAGTGTTCACTGTAGTCTGAGGTTTCATTTTTTTGATAGGAGTGTAGATCCCGCTCCACTTCAACCACCGCAGCGTGTACTCTGCTGAGTGTCTGTCACTGGCTCATCCTTGTAATTTTTCAAAAATTGCTGCTGCTTTATTCTATTTTAAATTTACAAAAATATATTAGTGTGACGCTCTTCCATCAAAATACAATACATTGCTTGCAAACTTAATAGAAGTCCACAAAAAGGCCTTTCACAGCAAGTGAACAGTTGTGTTTCAGTGTTCACTGTAGTCTGAGGTTTCATTTTTTTGATAGGAGTGTAGATCCCGCTCCACTTCAACCACCGCAGCGTGTACTCTGCTGAGTGTCTGTCACTGGCTCATCCTTGTAATTTTTCAAAAATTGCTGCTGCTTTATTCTATTTTAAATTTACAAAAATATATTAGTGTGACGCTCTTCCATCAAAATACAATACATTGCTTGCAAACTTAATAGAAGTCCACAAAAAGGCCTTTCACAGCAAGTGAACAGTTGTGTTTCAGTGTTCACTGTAGTCTGAGGTTTCATTTTTTTGTAGGAGTGTAGATCCCGCTCCACTTCAACCACCGCAGCGTGTACTCTGCTGAGTGTCTGTCACTGGCTCATCCTTGTAATTTTTCAAAAATTGCTGCTGCTTTATTCTATTTTAAATTTACAAAAATATATTAGTGTGACGCTCTTCCATCAAAATACAATACATTGCTTGCAAACTTAATAGAAGTCCACAAAAAGGCCTTTCACAGCAAGTGAACAGTTGTGTTTCAGTGTTCACTGTAGTCTGAGGTTTCATTTTTTTGTAGGAGTGTAGATCCCGCTCCACTTCAACCACCGCAGCGTGTACTCTGCTGAGTGTCTGTCACTGGCTCATCCTTGTAATTTTTCAAAAATTGCTGCTGCTTTATTCTATTTTAAATTTACAAAAATATATTAGTGTGACGCTCTTCCAGAGGACAGCGTTTGTTGGCCATTTGTGAGTCTGCAGCACATGGTTGATTTCATGCTGCACTGCCTGAGAAACGACCGCTGCATCGGCCACATTCTCACCACGTCAGATTATTGGGTGTACACCCTCCTAGACCCTCGCTACTGGGACAACTTACAAAGCCTCATCACACCGTTGAACCGGGACCGTAAAATGTTGGAGGACCAAGACACACTGTTGAAATCCATAATGTTCTCCATTCCAGCCGAGAGCGCTGCTGCTGCTACTGCTTTACAAAGCAGCTCTGTGCGTCGAGGCATTGTAGACACCTCTGCAACAAGAGAGAGCACAAGCAGCGCCTCTGCACAGGGCAAGAGCTGTATGTTACAAATGTGGCGAAGTTTTGTGACAGCGCCACCAAGGTGTACACCATAATGATGGGAAATCTAGTTAATTTTGGTGATTAGTTCACCATGAACTAGTTCACTGAAAAGATTAGTTCAAAAGATTAGTTCATTTAGTTCAGTTTTTCTCCACCCTATCCTGTGAGGAGCTGATAGGAAATGCATCATGTGACCTCTGAACTAAATGAACTAGATGAACTGCTGAACAAAATGTTCTATTGAGAATGGCTCAGGACAGCCTAGTTCAATCTGATGCCTCTGACTGAGCCCAGCAGTGCCACATAATGATTGTGTATGAGGGGGCTGAGAAGCAGTTCAGCATCCACCATTTTAAGAACAGAACAGGGGTCAGTGTTAAAGATTTTAGCAAGACTGATCTTCTAGGCTAGAGGCATGAACTACACACAGAAACACTCTCTCATACACACATATGAGCTGTGTCTGTGTACTGTGTGTGCAATTTCATTTTTTATTGATAATATTATTATTACTGTTATATTTGTATTTGATGTGTGGTATGCTTTGGAGGTGCTGGCTTGCCCTGCTGCCAGTGTATTATCTGAGCGCGTCTTTAGTGCTGCAGGTGGTGTACTAACAGACCGTCGCATGCGACTATCCTCAGACAATGTAGACCGGCTTATTTTTCTGAAAATGAACAAGGCATGGATCTCACCTGAATTTGCCTGTCCGTTTTCAGATTAAATAACTGTTTGCCAACGTTTTCCAAGTCTCCTGTTATGTTCATCTTTCTACCACCTGAACTCTACTCCCTGGGCTACAACACTGCCAGTCACAGGGGAATGATCATTTACAAAACAAAATGTTATCCCCAACAAATAGTAGCGCAACGACTCCAGTGCCCACTTTATCGCCAGGCACTCTCTCTCTACAATGCTGTCTCTGTTTTTTGATGGAGTAAGTTTTCGACTCAGGAAACTAATGGGATGCTCCTCCCCGTTAAGCTCCAGTCCTGAGACAACACGGCACCCAGACCTACCTCTGACGCATCAGTCTGGACAATGAATTCTCTTTTGAACTCGGGTGTGCTCAAAACTGGTGACCCACACAGTGCCCCTTTTATTGCCCCTGTTGATGACCCCTTGCTGATTTATTAACCGGCTCCACCAGATCCATGGGTATTCTCTCAAACTGGACCTCTAAAATTTTTAATGGCACCAAGGGACTTACAAAATGAGGCTGAGGACTGTGTATCTGGCGCATGCGACAAGAGTTACAATACCGTTTAACTTCTTGATAGACCCCCAGCCAGTAAAACCGTTGTATAATTCTGTGTAGGGTTTTCTTTTGGCACAAATGTCACCCTAGTACATGCGCATGCGCTAAGTCCATTACCAACCTCCGATATGACTGCGGTAGCAGCAATTGCTAAAAAATTTCAACATGTATTTTATAAACCTGATACAGCAAATCTTGGTTCAGCTCTAATTGTTTAAATACTGTAGCTGCCCCGGGGTGTTGGGGTTCCCCATTGACAACCAGTAAATTTTCACGGGCTAGACTCAACGTAGGGGCCGCGTAGTTGCGCCTTAACAAATTTGTCACCTGTCACATTTAAGTATTACAATTCAGGTCCCGGTGTCAAATCTTCCATCTCCCCAACTAACACTTCGATAGGAGAGGGGTTTTCCTACTCCACCGAAGGCAAAGGTAATACTGCCCACTGCACACATGTGTTATGCATAGTGAGACTGATAGTAGCCAACAAAGTAGCTAACAAAGGCCACTTGTGATCGCCCTATCAGCGTAGGAACAATGCTACTCAAAAGATCTTCCATGATCCTGGACAAAATCTTGATATAATGGTCAATGAGTGAGAATGTACGATAGGATCCAGGCAGATGTGAAGGTTTGTTTGGTTTTAGTAGCAACTTCATGTGTGACATGTTTGAATGGCTGGGCAACCCTCCTGTCTCCAATATATGATTGAAGGTGCGTACCAATGTGGACGGGATATCCTCACTCAATAATTTTAATAATTTGGCTGTAAACCCGTCAGATCCTGGAGCTTTCCCGTATTTAAAGTAACTTATCGCCGCTGTCACTTCCGTCACCTCAATTTGTTTTTTTAAAAGGAGAAGCTGATAGTTTGTGATGGATGGTAACCGTATTCCATCTACAAAGGTGTTACCCTCCTCACTATCCGTATGTTCCACCTTATATAAGTCTGAGTAGTATTCTTGTAGAATGGTGTTTATGGTTCGAGGGTCTGTGTTCATGATCCCATGTTTATTCGTTAACGCTGTAATATGTTGATGACGAATGTGATTTCCTTTCGCTAGTCGTGCTAATAGTCTCCCTCATTTGCTACCATAACGATATACATCGGCTCTATAATTGTTATTACTGCTTCTCTCTCGTCGATATACCCATACGTGTAAGTCAACCTTAGCCTGCTTACATCTATTTTTAACCTGTGTTGATGAACTTGTCTTGTTTGCCGTGTACCTATCGCGTAATATCCTGCTAGCCTGCGAGTAGTTTGTCGCCATCTTCTTTTTTAGCGTTGTCTGATAACCTATTAGTTTCCCGCGCATTACTCCCTTCCCTGCTGCCCATAAAAGTTCCGGCCTATCCCTAGTATCTCCATTATCCCTTACATATTAAAAACACCATTGCTTCACATGATGTCGAAACTTCTCATCCATTAACAAATAGGTCGGGAAGCGCCAAGTTTGGTTTGGCCCCATCTGCACCATATCTGGCAGGGTCACTGATACGGGCGCGTGGTCATATATAGCTACGCTGTGCACATCTGCCTCTTCCACTCCCCTTAATAGCTCCTGTGCTAGCAATATATAATCTATTCTGGACCAAGAGTCATGTGGCGCCGAATAGAATGAATATTCACTGCCATCTGGGTTCAGGTGTGTCCAAATGTCTACAAAGTTACTCGTGTCTAGCAAGGGTTATTATAAACGTGTGTCATGTGATCGCACATTCATTCGCATCGACCTACAGTTCTTCACTGGTTCGATTCACCATATTTAAGTCACCACCGTGGGTGGTTTTAATGCTCTCCTATCGGCCTGATATGCTTGGATACTTGGGATAAATTCAGGAACGTCTCCAAACTCCCTACTCACATGTCAGCGCAGGAACCGTAAGAGGGAACGTGCTTGTTTTGTTGCGCATAGGTGGAGTTTTATACAGTAAATGATTACTGCTGTCTTATTTTTGCGTCCCAAGGGCAGAATAAGTCTGCGTAACATTACATTTTACAGACACTCATATAATAGACACACGCTACCCTAACCGTGACACAAGGAAGGTATTGTTGTGGGATAAAGCCGCCATTTTAGCGTCACTGTGCTGTTAATTCAGTTTGGGACAGAACGCTGCTCTGCTGACTCTGAGGGACAGTTAGAGATTGCGATTTTGTGTACTGTGCTTTAGGCAGGCTACTTTACCAACCGCTGTGTACATCTTCCTTTTGCCTTGCAGTGTTTTTTTCACAGCTCTGCAAGGTGTGTGTGTGAGTGCAGGTGACGCGCTGCAGTTTGCTCGGCATACAACGCTGTATGTAGGCATCTGCACATGTCACTCTCACTCTTTTTTTTTTTTTTTCTTTAGTGTAATTCTTGCTGCTCCATTCAATTGAAATTATAGTGTGACGTGCTTCCATCCGTATCCAATACATTGGTTGAAAACACTGTAGAAGGACACAAAAAGCCCTTTCACAGCTAAGAGTTGTGTTCACTGTAGTCTGAGATTTTAATTTATTCAATTTTGATCACGCTCAAGTTACTTCTTCAAGCAATGCTGCTTGTACTCTGCTGAGCGTGTCTTACTGCCTCATCCTTGTCATTTTTCTCGAATTGGTGTACATGTACATCAAAGTAGTCTTCATTTTGATCGAAATCCAAGCAGGTACCCGGACACTCTATGGCTGCTTTTGTACGGTGGACTGGCTCCAACATTCAATAAGACTTAAGATGCAATCGGGCACCTTGTCAAGGCCCAATCCTCTTCTCCCTCTGATATAATAATAATAATAATCTTTATTTAATAGCGCCAACATATTCCGCAGCGCTTTACACTTTAACAGTTTCAAAACACAAGTCATAGGTAACAACGTTAACAATACAATAATTAAAGCAAAATAAGCCGACCCTGCTCGTGAGAGATTACAATCTACAATGAGGTGGGGGAGATACAAAGTACAGGTGTGTATATATAATGGTGCATTTCCAATGATGGTCCAGCCATCTTGAGGGAGTGAGGCATGGATGGAGGTAGTGAATGGGCTCCACATACACACTTAAACATAGAACGACTTTGCTTATTGAATGTGATAGGCCACTCTGAACAAATGTGTTTTGAGGGAGCGCCTGAAACCAGGCAAATTGTGGATAGTCATCATTTCTTGTGGTAGAGCATTCCAGAGGATTTGCGCAGCGCGGGAGAAGTCTTGGAGTCGGGAGTGGGAGGTACGGATTACTGCAGAGGTTAGTCGAAAGTCATTTGCAGAGCGCAGCAGTCGGTTAGGCCGATAGATAGAAATGAGGGAGGAGATGTAGGGGGGTGCTGCACTGTGGAGAGCTTTGTGGGTGAGAACCAGTACTTTGAATTGGATCCTATAATGAATGGGCAGCCAGTGTAAGGACTGGCGAACAGCGGACGCGTCCGAGTACCGATTAGCCAGATGGATGACCCTGGCTGCTGCATTAAGGATGGACTGGAGAGGGGATAGTCGAGTAATGGGGAGGCCAAGTAATAGAGCATTGCAGTAGTCCAGGCGGGAGTGGATCAATGCTACAGTGAGGGTTTTTGTTGTTTCCATGGTGAGAAAAGGGCGGATTCTAGAGATGTTCTTTAGGTGTAGACGGCAAATATCTAACAAACAGGTCATGCTGGAGAGACTTGCACCTACTGCCACTCAGGGTCTTCAGCTCCTTTGTGAGAAACTAATGTTTGGCCAGCCAGTATATCAAATAAAGTTCATGAGAAATGGGAACTGTGGTTGGCTTCACTTTTGGTACTGGGTGCTAATACCAAACCATGGTGTGCCATTCAATGAATATTCCTGGCTGGTTGGAGACAAGCTCATTCCCACAGAAAAGTACCATAAAGCTAAGGAGATGGTGGCCTCTCTCAACATGAAGGAGTTTGCTCGTTGTCTAGGAGACCGACCACCCCTGCTGTGTACCTTGTCAACGTTGTGTTGAAGCTTGCAAGGATTAAGAGGTTACAGTGGTAAGTCTGGTTTTTACTAAAGATCCTGCTGTGTATTATAGTTTTTATGTTTAAAAATAATTTTTATCTTAGGAATGTTAAATATTTTTTTTTTTTTTTTAAATACAATGTATCTTATGAATGTTAAATATTTAATTTTTTTTTGATAAAATAAAATGTATCTTATGAATGTTAAATAACCATTTTTTTTTTTTTTTCAGGTATTTGATCTACCGTAGCTAGTTGCTGATCGTTGACTCTACACCCCTCTCCCCAGAATGTTACTCGGGTTATGGGGAGAAAATCACCGCTATTCCAGACTGATTTCATGTTAATGTGTCTGGCTCTTACACAGCACACAGCACTTGATGTTAGTTTATCTTTTTCCTAAATTATTTGTTACACTGCCCTTCTCACATTTAATTTGCACTTTTTTTTTAAGCACAAGTTTTTTTACACTTCCTTGTTCTGTAAGTAGGCTTAATGGTTAAATGTTTTATACTAGATGTAAATATGTAACATGTAAATTTTATATTAAGATTTTGAAAATTATTAGGTACACACCATCAGGCTCTTTCGTCCCCTCTCCCTTAGAGTAGCGGTAATATATCGGACCCCAGGCTCGCCCACACAGTTCCTTGACCACTTCTCTGCCTGGCTGCCGCACTTTCATGTCCTCAGAAGTACCAACCCTTATCCTTGGAGACTTCAACATCCCCATTAACAGCCCTACTTCCACACTCAAAACACATTTGTTCAGAGCGGCCTATCACATTCACTAATCAAAGTCATTCTACGTGTAACTGTGTGTGTGTGTAGCCCATTCACTATCTCCATCCATCCCTCACTCCCTGAAAATGGCTGGACCATCATTGTAAATAAACCATTGTATATAAACAACTGTACTTTGTAGCTCCCCCTCCTCATTGTAGATTGTAAGGTCTCACGAGCAGGGGCGGCTTATATTGCTTTAATTATTGTATTGTTAACGTTGTCACTTATGACTTGTGTTATGAAACTGTTAAACTGTACAGCGCTGCGGAATCTGTTGGCACTATATAAATAAAGATTATTATTATAGAGGCCCACTCAGTAGTGGTGAAGTGAACGGCGCAAATTGCGAGTTGATTGCAACTGATGCAGCTGATACTCCATTACTGCTGGCTGCTGCTCACACAACCGCTCCAACATATGTAACGTGGAATTCCACCTGGTGGGTACGTCACATATGATGCGATGTTCAGGAAGGCAAAATCTGCGTTGCAGAGCTGCAATGCGCGATCTGGCCATGGTGGAACGTCGCAAGTTAGCGCACTGTAGGCGGACCTTGTGCAGCAGTGCATCAAGATCCGGATAGTCCCTCAAAAAACTCTGGACGACCAAGTTTAGCACATGTGCCAGACATGGTATGTGAGTGACGTTGCCTAGGCCCAGACCTGCCACCAGATTTCGGCCATTGTCACACACTACCAAGCCTGGCTGGAGATTCGCTGGCAAAATACACATGTCGCTCTCTTGCTTTATGGCATTCCAGAGCTCCAGCGCTGTGTGTCTTTGATTCCCCATGGAAATTAATTTCAGGACGGCCTGTTGACGTTTGGCCACGTCTGTGCTCATATCGGTCAACAGGCTCGCTGTCTGGGTGTTATGTTTGACACCAATCTCTCCTTCACCTCCCATATACAATCTGTTGCCCGCTATTGCCACCTACACCTAAAGAACATCTCTCCCGAATCCAAGGCTTCTCCCGCGCTGCGCCAATACTGTGGAATGCTGTACCCCAAGAAATTAGAACTATCCACAATTTGCATGTTTTGGGGCGCTCACTCTAAACACATTTCTTCATAGCGGCCTATCACATTCACTAATCAAAGTCATTCTATGTGTAAGTGTGTGTGTGTAGCCCATTCACTATCTCCATCCATCCCTCACTCCCTCAAAATGGCTGGGCCATCATTCTAAATACACCATTGTATATAAACACCTGTACTTTGTATCTCCCCCACATATTTGTAAATTGTAAGCTCTCACGAGCATGTGCGGATTATATTGCTTTCATTATTGTATTGGTAACTTTGTTACTTATGACTTGTGTTCGGAAACTGTTAAACTGTAAAGCGCTGCGTAATCTGTTGGCGCTATATAACTAAAGATTCTTATTAAGCGTTCACGGGTCCATGTGGAGGTAGACCGTGACGGCTCCTGCAACGATGTTTCTGAGGAACTGGAGAAGGAGGAGTCAATGTGTACAGACTTGATTCCCGCAATCCTTGTAGTTGCCTAAACACGTACAGCGCCACTCGCAAGATCTGTACCCGGCTCCACAACATTGACCCAATGGGCAGTAAGGGAAAGGTATCGTCCCTGGCCATGGGTACTGGTCCACGCAGCGGTGGTCAGGTGGACATTGCTACTGACGGAGTTTAGTAGCGCATGTTTAATTTTAACCTCAACAACATGCTTTTGCAGACCAGGGACGGCTTGCATGCTGAAATAAAATCAGCTTGGCACATTGTATTGTGGGACTGCCAATGCCATTAAGTTCTGTAAACTGTCAGTCTCCACCAGCCTGAATGACAGCATTTCAAGGGACAGGAGTTTTGCAATGCCAGCATTCAGAGCCTGTGCTCGTGGATGGTTTGCCGAGATTGGGCCTACACCCGATACGCCACAACCTGACACCCACAGATAAACAAGCCATAAAATCTATGAAAGATAACCCCAACATTATTATTAAACCAGCAGATAAGGGGGGTGCTATCGTTATTATGAATAAGACCCAATCTATTGCCGAAATTCATAGACAACTGTCAGTTAACCTAACCTACAGACAACTCAATTGTGACCCTACATTTTACATCTGTCAAAAAATTGATCGTATCCTGACAAAACATCTTTAATTGATCACCATAGACTGTAAGACTATGACATTCCTTAATATTCAATACCCCATCACCCCTGTTTTCTACACACTCCCAAAAATCAACAAAAAACTACATTATCCACCCGCATACCCTAGAGGGATAATTCTCCGTGTTCTACAGTATCACCCAAATGTTTAACATGTTGCCTAATTCCTATGTATATATATTCTTCACCCTATGTATATATTGTATATATTATACATTGTCATTGACTGTAAATTTTTCTATCTCTTCCAGCGACTATTTGATAAAGGCCACTGCGTTGCCCAAAACGTCAGTCAGTAGTCTCATAGCTATTTTCTTTTTTCACATCAAGTGTGCAATAAAAATTTCAAATTTAACCATGACATATGCAGTTAAACTTGTGCAGTGATTCTCTATAGACTGTACATCTTCAGTGTGTCTTTGTAACTCAAGTACGTGTTTTCTCCGCACATGTTTACACATATTTGTGGTATTGAGGTTACTGACACTTTACCTCTTTTTACTTTTTGATTACACAGCTTGCATTTGACATAGCAAATATCATCTGCAAGTGTGTGAAAAAAGGACCACGCAGTGCAAGTCCTGGGAGCGTCCGTTTAGACTTTTGGAAGAGAAATCCGAACAGGTGCCAAAATGGAGGCTACAGGCAACAGAGTATGCAGCCTAACTCTCCCTCCTGTTTGTACCGTTGGGGCAATCGCTTCCTCAGAGCTGCTACCACCACCTTCCTGTTCCTCACGCCATGTTGGGTCTTGGACCTCATCATCTCCACTAACCTCTTCCAACACCTGCTGCTGTTGGGTGGTCTGGCCACCACCATGCTCAACAGAAACTGGCACCTGAGTCTCATCATCATCAGATGCGTTCTGCGGTGTGCTGACCATCGGCACTGTCTCACCCGCCTCTTCAGATTCAGAGAGACACAGCTGTTGCGCATCACTGCATACTCCCTCTTCTTCACATTCCAGAATGCTGCTTGGCTGTGCCCCTGTTTGCAAACCAACAGATTCTGAGAACAGAAGCAGAGACTCAGCTGGCTCATGTACAGAACTCTCTGACTGACTGGGCAATTTGGCAGGCGGTGAAGAGACAGATGGTTGATCAACAGTGCTGTGTTCCTGAGAGGAGGTGGAAACAATTGAAGTCGATGCATTGGACCCTGGGCTCCAACACCGCCAGTTGTTGCCTGTAAGTGCTGTTAGCACAGTCAACACTTGCTCCTGTGTTACTGGGGTTGAGTAATGGCAGCTGTTCCCCTGCTGTGTGTACGACAAAAAGTCATGCTGCCTCCACCCTGTCCTCCTCTCATCCCTGGGCTCCAACACCGCCAGTTGTTGCTCGGAAGTAATTGGCACGGGTACTGACTCATGCCCACCCTGGTTACAGCACCACAGCTGTTTCCTGGCAGTGTCAACGTAAATTAGCCTCAAATAAGTTGTCCTGTCATGTTGCATTCCGGTTATCCGACTCTATGGTGCCTGCAGTTTAGGTGATTCCTATGTGTGCTGTGGGATATGTAAATAAAGGCTCTTTCCGTTGTGAAAATAGGACAAGCACCCACTGTAGGACTGTGTGATTTGGTAACTGCAGACGGCTTGCGGCCTGTCAACATACATTTTCATGGGTGCCTTATGGTACCCGTCCGAGTTCCAGTACCGTCAGCTGGTTCTCCACAGTGCTTTTGGCCTAGGTGCCTCCATCTCGGTATCCGAGTTCCTGCAATGTCTGCTTGTCCTTGGTAGTGCTTTGGAGCACAGGTACCTCCTGCTTAGTAACCGTGTCCCAGTAACGTCAGCTGGTCCTCGGTTGTGCCATTGGCTCTTTTCCTTCTGCTGCCCCTCCGGGTTCCAGCACAGTCAGCTGGTCCTCGTTACTTGCATTGGCTCTTGTACCTTCTGCTACCCGTCCGGGTTCCAGTACCGTCAACTGGTTCTCCGCAGTGCCTTTGGCCTAGGTGCCTCCATCTCGGTATCCGAGTTCCAGCAACGTCTGCTGGTCCTTGGTAGTGCTTTGGAGCACAGGTACCTCCTGCTTAGTAACCGTGTCCCAGTAACATCAGCTGGTACAAGGTTGTGCTACAAATACAAGATACAGAACAAGAGACACAAGAACAATAAGCAGAAGATCTAAAGGCAGAAGAACATGAAGTATAAGACCAAAATGAAGAGCAAAATATATGCTCTAAATTATAAGCAGAAGAAGACTAAGCAGTGTATGGGGGTGAGTCCGTTCCTCCTCGTGGTGCCCCTGGTAAATGCCTGATGCTGCAGGCTAAACTGAACACGGACAAATACTGTTGTAATTTAAATCTTTTGTGGCAGCAAGAACGGAACGATGAAAAAATCATACTTTTACAGATTACAAGTACAGGAATCTATGTCACAAATAAGAATATGATGAAAAAGATGAAGGACTATAATATGAAGAAGAATAATAGTTTAAAAAGAACAATATGAGTAATGTTAACAAAAACATGAAAAGCAAGAAGTTTTAGAAGAAGATAAAGAAGGTGAAAATGAAGAATAATTTGATGACAAAGATGATGCTGCTGAAGATTATGAAGGAGAAAGTGTGTCAAAAGTTAAAAAGGTGAAGAGCATGGAAGTTGTGAAACATACATATTTGCCAAAATAGAAAAAAGGTTAACAACATTGTCAATTTCTTCGTCAATCCGAACGTATTTCCTAAAAAAAAAAAATTTATGCTATTCCATTGGATTGGGTTAAACATCTATGCCTTTAATGTCTCCTCAACCTCCCCCAATACATTGTACATTACTCTTTGTTGTTTTCCTTCATGTACAATTAACCTACAAGGCTAGAATGGGTTTTTTTTAATTCCGATATTTTGTTCCCATAGACTTACATTGTATTTCCGGTATCGGTATCGGGTATCGCCGATATTTTTTGTGTATCGGCGATACCATTCCGATTCCGATACTTTTGGATATCGGAAAGTATCGCTCAACTCTAGTCACGAGACAAATAGGCCACCAAAAGGACCGACTCACCAAGTCTCTGGTACCAAAAATCCCGGGATGACCAGCCAACGCGGAACATTGAATCTCAGATATCACACTCTTCTTCCACTGGTCTGGGACAAACAATTTCCCAACAGGGCAGCGCTCAGGTTTATCCTCCTGACACCCCTCCAGAGCCAGTCTCAAATTGGGCGAGATGGCGGAAAGTACTACACCCTCTTTCAAAATAACAGCAGGATCAGATAACTCAGGAGAATCTGCAAAGAAACTCCTTGAGAGGGCATCCACCTTAACATTCTTAGTGCCAGGAAGAAAAGAAACCACAAAATTAAAACATGTGAAAAACAAGGCCCACCTGGCCTGTCTAGGATTAAGTCGCTTGGCTGATTCGAGATAAACCAGTTTCTTATGGTCCGTGAGGACCACCACCTGATGTTTGGCTCCTTCCAGCCAATGTCTCCACTCTTCAAAGGCCCATTTCATGGCCAATAACTCCCGATTACCCACATCATAATTACGTTCAGTTGGAGAAAACTTTCGAGAGAAAAAGGCACAAGGGTTACTCTTAGAGGTCTCTGGATCCCTTTGGGACAAAACGGCACCTGCCCCAATCTCAGAGGCATCAACCTCCACCTGAAACGGCAGAGAAACATCAGGCTGCCATAGAACAGGAGCAGAAATGAATCTCTGCTTAAGTTCCTGAAATGCAGAAACTGTCTCAGGAGGTCAATTTACCACATTGGAACCCTTTTTGGTCAGATCAGTCAATGGTTTAACAATACCAGAGAAATTACCAATAAATTTACGATAAAAATTGGCAAAACCCAAAAATCTCTGAAGAGCCTTCAATGAACTAGGTTGAACCCAATCACAGATGACCTGAACCTTGACCGGGTCCATTTCAATAACAGACGGAGACAAAATGAATCCCAGAAATGAGATCTTCTGTATGCCAAAAAGACACTTTGACCCTTCACATACGGTGCATTCTCTCTCAAAATCTGGAACACAGTCCGAACATGTTTCACATGAGAGTCCCAGTCATTGGAAAAAATCAAGATATCATCCAAATAAACAATCAGAAATTTATCCACAAAATCCCTGAAAATATCATTCATATAGGATTGGAAGACGGAAGGGGCATTAGTAAGCCCAAAGGGCATCACTAGGTACTCAAAATGCCCCTCTGGGGTATTAAACAACGTCTTCCATTCATCCCCGTGCTTAATACGAATAAGGTTATACGCCCCCCTGATGTCAAGCTTGGTAAACCAACTAGCACTTTTCACTCTGGAAAACAGATCAGAAATCAAGGGTAACGGATATTGATATTTCACAGTGATCTTATTCAGGAGGCGATAATCAATACACGGCCTCAATGAACCATCCTTTTTGGCCACAAAGAAATTACCGGTGCCCAAGGGTGAAGAGGATGGTCTGATATGACCCTTCTCCAATGACTCCTTGATATAAGATCGCATAGCATCGTGTTCAGGTACAGATAAATTAAAAAGGCGACCTTTAGGAAATTTACCACCAGGCACTAATTCAATAGCGCAATCGTAGCTCCTGTGAGGGGGTAAGGATGCAGATTTACTTTCACTAAACACATCAGAAAAATCAGTCAAAAAGTCAGGAACATCCTGAGACTGGGGAGAGGCAGAAAAAACAGGAGTGTCGGCATTAACACATTGGCAGCCCCAACTGGTCACAGACACAGATTTCCATTCCAAAACAGGATTATGAATCTGCAGCCAAGGGAAACCCAGAACAATAATGTCATGCAGATTATGCAACACCAGAAATTTGCAACTCTCCTGATGATCTGGTTCAACCCTCATTATCACCTGAGTAGAAAATTGGGGTTTATTCTCCGCCAAAGGGGTAGAATCAATGCCCAATAAGGGAATATACTTCCGCAGGGGTATCATGGGAAAGCCACAATGTTTGGCAAAGTCGAAATCCATCAGGTTAATAGCTGCTCCTGAATCAACAAAAGCCTGAGCAAAAAATGTGGACATGTAGCAAATCAGGGTAACAGTCAACAGAAATTTAGTCTGAACACTACCCAAGACAACTGAGCGTGCAAAACGTCTTCCCCGCTTAGGGCAGATGGAAATAGCATGAAAGGCGTCACCACAGTATAAACATAACCCATTGCACTTTCGAAACTCATGACGCTGTGCCCCAGAATTCACTCCATCACACTGCATGGGCTCAGGAGCTGGCCCACAAGGCTACACCATCTCACGCATACCTCTGCGCTCACGCAAACGTCTGTCAATTTGAATAGCCAAAGACATAGAATCATTGAGACCAGAGGGTACAGGGAATCCCACCATAACGTCCTTTACATTCTCTGACAGACCTCTTCCGAAAAAGGGCTGCCAAAGCATCATCATTCCGTTTGGTCAGGACTGCCCACTTTCGAAATTTCTGACAGTACAGTTCAGCGGCTTCACAGCCCTGACTTAATGCCAACAAGGTCTTCTCAGCATGATCAGTGACATTAGGTTCATCGTACAACAACCCCAGAGTCTGAAAAAATACATCAACATCATTCAAAACAGGATCCCCAGGTGTCAGGGAAAAAGCCCAATCCTGAGGGTCGCCGCGCAGGAGAGAGATGACAATTTGAACCTGCTGTGCTGTGTTCCCTGAGGACTTAGGCTTCAAGGCAAAAAACAACCTACAGTTATTTTTAAAATTCAGAAATTTAGCCTGATCCCCCAAAAACAAATCTGGCATGGGAATCCTAGGTTCCACAACCGTTAACCCAGCAAGATAGGTAGCAATACTCCGAACCTCAGTGGCAAGCTGATCCACACAGCCTGACAACTGTGCAAACTCCATTGAGAGAAAAAAAAATCCTCCTCAGCACCCAGAGAAAAAGAGGGAAAAAATGCAACAAACAGAAAAAAAAAAAAAAAAATCTCTGACAACTTTTTTTTTCTTTCCACACTATTTTTCCCTTCTGTGAGTACCATATAATTTTAGCTTGGCCGATGATACTGTTATGTTTAGGTAGCTGAGGAGAAAAAGCAAAAACAGTAATACACAAGAGAGGCTGGAACCTATTGGATTGCAGTAACCTGAACTAACCACACAACAAGAGGTAGCCGTGGAGTATTCCTACGTTGATCCTAGACGCCTCATCACAGCCTGAGAGATAACTACACCTAAAGGCAGAAAGAGGAAAGCTATCTGCCCCGGACAGATCCCCAAAGAAAATAGGAAGCCCTCAAACATGTAATGGTGGTTAGACAAGAAGAAGAATGGACAGAGACAGAAAATAGAATGAGCAAACGCTGGGGCCCAATCTGTCTAGACAGAAAAGTACAGGAAAGGATTCTCACTGCAATCCAAAAAAAAACCCTAAAAAATACCAACTCTTCTGATTGTAAAAACACCTGAGATCACACGATCTCTACCACCTAAATTAGATCTCTGGTGTAACAAAACTAAGCCGCAGCCACCGAAAAAACAGGAAAAAGCAAATGAACAAATAACAGTGGATTCAGATAAACTGAGAGGAGCACAGGCCCCCAGGATGGGACCCGGCAGACCTCCACAGAAGTGCAGGGAACTATGCAAAAAGCAAGCACAAAAAGAAAAGCAAAAATATCTTATCTGAAAGCAGGAGATGCAGGCAAGACTCCAGCAAACTTCAAAATGAACCAGGAACCACAATTGAGACAAGAACAATTGATCACCGGCGACCATCATGGGAGGGAACCTCCCTTGTATCAGTCCAGTCCGTGATCCCAGATTGCCATTCCTCGCTGTGAGGTTCAGTACTGTCTGCAACCACCAGAGAGAGCCTCTGCTCAGAAACCATCTCCAGCACATTCATAACAGGAAAAGGTGTGTGAATGCTCTGAGGGCCTCTTGGGGATGAATCCTTTAGTGCACCCTTCTAGGATTTGTGGCACCAAGCGCAGCTGGGCTCCACACATGAACCAGTTAACAGCCAAAGTATGTAACAGTACAGACACAGAGGGCTATTAAATGCATAAAGCGGGTGAGAACATAATACGAGATACCTGATTATGGTAGAAAATTTTTTGAATGGGCCAACAGGGATAGTTAGGTTAATGCATTGAGGCGGTATGCCAGTCTGAACAAATGCGTTTTTAGGGCACGCTTCAAACAGTGGGGACTGGGGATTAATCGCATTAACCTGGGTAGTGCATTCCAAAGAATTGGTGCAGCAAGTGAAAAGTCTGGGAGACGGGATTGGGAGGTTCTGATTATTGAGGATGCTAACCTCAGGTCATTAGCAGAACGGAGGGCACGGGTAGGATGTTAGGCTGAGACAAGGGAGGAGATGTAGGATGGTGCTGAGCCATGGAGTGTTTTGTGGGTGAGGGTAATAAGTTTGTACTGGATTCTGGAATGGATGGGTAACCAGTGTAATGACTGGCACAAGGAAGAGGCATTGGTGTAACGATTGGTGAGGAATATGATCCTGGCTGCAGCATTCAGGACGGATTGGAGAGGGGGGAGTTTGGTAAGAGGGAGACTGATTTGCAGAGAATTACAATAGTCCAGACGAGAATGCATAAGAGAAACAGTAAGAGTTTTTGCAGAGTCGAAAGTAAGAAAAGGTCGAATTCTATAGATGTTTTTGAGGTGGAAATAACAAGAGCGAGACAGTGATCGGATGTGGGGGGTGAATGAAAGCTTGGAATCAAGTATGACCCCAAAACAGCGGGCATGTTACTGGGGAGTAATGGTGGAACCACACACGGAGATGGCAATGTCAGGCAAAGGTAGGTTAGTAGAGGGAGGAAACACGAGGAGTTCTGTTTTGACAGGTTCAGTTTCAGATAGAGGGATGACATGATGTTGGAGACAGCGGTAAGACAATCATTGGTGTTTTCTAAAAAGGCAGGCGTGATATCAGGAGAAGTATATAATTGGGTGTCATCAGCATAGAGATGGTACTGGAAACCAAATCTACTGATTGTTTGTCCAATAGGAGCGGTGTACAAAGAGAAGAGGAGGGGGCCTAGGACTGATCCTTGAGGAACACCAACAGTAAGGGGAAGATGAGAGGAGGAGGAACCAGCAAAAGATACACTGAAGGAACAGTCAGAGAGATAGGAGGAGAACCAGGAGGAACGGTGTCCTTGAGGCCAAATAAGGCTCCCTTAATATTGAGACAGATGAAGATGTGAGAGACTGTATATATTATGGATATACATTTATATATAATTTACCATCTGTATCATGTAATATATCCTTATATAAGTATATTCATTAATTTGTGTCCGGACAATGTGAGCCCATTGTTTTTAGTATATATTCATGCATACATGGCTTTATATGGAAATGCATCTACACTAATTGATTAAATAATACATTCATATAATATCCACATGTCTACTTTATAATTTATCTTTATATACATATATACTTATATACTGTATACTACATATACCATGTATGCATCTATATTTATTATGTTATTCATGTGCTTTATAATTTCTGGCCATATTCTCCCCCCTTTTTGCAGCCATCACCCCCATGGGTGATGTTATATATATATATATATATATATATATATATATATATATACTAATAGTTGTCTTCTGTAATTTATGTGCCATCATATTCTTAGGCACCGATATCTTAATTATAACATATTTTGTATTGCGGTCTTCGTGCGGCAGCTCTTTACATCTAGCCCTGGTGCCTCCAGGACTTTGTATGAAGAATCTATTACATCGTGCAATGCGCAACCGCTCTCTTCTTTTCGGTTACACTTTTCGGTGGTCGATGCTGTGCGACCTGACAAATTCAGCGTATAATATAGCACATCCTCCTCATCACATACCGCGCATGTGCTGCATTGCTTTCGTAGCATTTAGTATAGCGCATGTGCCTTGTTTTACTTGGCCATATCTTATATGGAACAAAACAGCGAGCGTTCACCTTGAACACACTGTTCTAACTCCACACAGTGTGATCGGAATACAGAGTACCAAGCTCTATTACTTCAGAGAGAGGTACTGCCCCAAGTATGCAAAGTACTACACCCTGTTAACGTCACAGGGAAGTTAGCACGTGGATTGAGCTAGCTCTGCAACTAAACTGAGCTAACCTCACACACAAATGAAGCAGACGCTGAGCCGATAGAAAGACTTCTTATGACGCTAGGTACAATATCCTGTTGGCTTCATAGAAACATATAACATCAGGGTTGAGCTTGCTCTCCATCTGAACGGAGCTAACCGCACACACGAACGAAACAGGTGCTAAGCCAAGCGGCTAGTTACCCCAGTAATGACGCTGCTAAATTTGCGCCTAAACGGCACCCTTAACATGTAGCCTACTAAAGACTCAGGTGTTGAGCCATGGGCATGAAACCGCATAAGTGTGTTACCAAGCCTGTACAGTCTCTGAGCACAGACACCAGAAAGAATGCAGATTAGTAGAGCATCCACCCACACATACCAAAATATAAATGACACTAGCGCGCCCACATGCGCCACTAAGAGCCTTTTATACACTGGGCTACGCACCAAACACTCACGTCCAGTCGGTCGGGGCATCTCCTGCGGACCAATCCAGAGCTGCCACATCACCATAGCAGCTAATGTCTGACCACCAATGGGAAGACACCACATCACGGACACGCTCAGTAAGGTGATCTCTGGACTTAAACTCCAGAGCACAAGGCTGCACCTATACATCACTGGTTACCAAAGACATGGCTGGAGAGCCAGCAGCAACCAAATGTATATCACGAGCTGAGCAAGACACTGGGACTGACATTTGTGCTGAGCAGCAACTGCAGTGGCCAGACCTGAATGGGGGACCATAACATTAGATAATGCTTGGGATCTCTCCTGTGCAGTGGGAGAATCCCGATGCCTAATAAGGCGTACGTCTTGTTTTATTACCATTTTGACACTGATACAGCACAGAGAGGCTGCTCCTGATACTGCCACTGTTTGCATCCAAATTTCAGCTATTTAGTTAGGCGGTTGTATATCAGTCAGTAGCTAGATAGTGTCCAGTTTGGCTGTAAAATGTACCTTCTGGATTTTTTTTGGGGGGGCATAACTGAGGTTCTCAGACAAAGCCATCAGGGCATATGTCCTACAAGTGTGTTGTGCACTGCTTCTATAGTGCTACATGCCATGAGTATAGCATTCTAAATAATATTCTTTCAGTAGGTAAATGTGAAAAAGCCTCCTGTATCCTACATATTAGCTAGTTAGATAGGTGGTTACATATCAGTCGAGATAGTGTCCAGTGTGGCTGTAAAATTTACCTTAATTTTTTTTTTTTTTGGTGGGGCATTTCTAAGGTTCTCAGACAAAGGCGGCAGGGCACATGACCTACAAGTGTGTTGTGCACTGCTTCTATTGTGCTCCATGCACAAGTATAGCATATTAAATAGTATGTTTTCAGTAGCTAAATGTGAAAAAGAGTGCTGTATCCCACCTTGTCATTTATTGCTGTGGTGATATGAAACTGTCTGCAGACCTAAGGCACATTAAAAAAAGAAAAAAAATTTCTGTTGCTGAATGTGATACAGCCCGACGTATCACACATTGTCATGTTATGGCGTTGATATGAACCTGTCTGCAGACCTAACGTGCATTAAAAAAATTAAATTTTTTTTCTGTTGCTGAATGTGATACAGCACGCCGTATCACACATATTTATGTTGTGGCGGTGATATAACCCTGTCTGCAGACCTAACGTGCATTAAAAAATTATAATTTTTACTGGTGATAAACGTGATACAGCCTGCTATATCCAACCTTTTAATTTAATGCCACTGAAATTCTTCTGTTTGCAGAGCTGTTGCACATTAAAATTATTATTTATTTATTTTTTTATAAACGTGATACATCAGGCGAGATGTGAGTTTGAAATGGTTCAAACTCTAGATTATGTGCTTCTTTGGCATCCAATTTCTCACGTGCATCTTTTATACATAGCTTGAGACATGCATCTGTTACACCTATCTTCTGACGAGCATCAAATGCTCTCTGGTAATTGTCGTTGGGTAGATGAGTAAGGCCGGCGTCACACTGGCGACAGAATCGGACGACTGCAATACGATGAAAAATCGTATTGCAGTCTGCCCTATGTTAATCTATGGAGCAGCTCCCAGTATCAGATTTTTTGTGGTCCGTTTTAAACGTCCGTGTGCAATCGCAGCATGCTGCGATTGTCACCGATTGTGGGTCGACTATCGCCAATGCAAGTCTATGGGAGCGATGAAAAATCTGATTACAAACGGACCGCATGTGTGACTTGCGATTAAATCGCACCGGTGTCCTTTAGAAAAGCCGGCAATTCATCCCCGGCTATACTGTAAAATCACACTGACAGCTTTAATAAAGAATAGAAAGAATACAGTCATGGCCAAAAGTTTTGAGAATGACACAAATATTATATTTTCACATGATCTGCTGCTCTCTGGTTTTTATGTGTGTTTGACAGATGTTTTTATCACAGACAGAAATATAATAATTGCAAACATATGAGTAACAAAAGCTTATATTGACAGTTAGAATGAGTTAATGCAGCAAGTCAATATTTGCAGTGTTGACCCTTCTTCTTCAGGACCTCTGCAATTCTCCCTGGCATGCTCTCAATCAACTTCTGGACCAAATCCTGACTGATAGCAGTCCATTCTTGCACAATCAATGCTTTCATTTTGTCAGAATTTTTAGGTTTTTGTTTGTCCACCCGTCTCTTGATGATTGACCACAAGTTCTCAATGGAATTAAGATCTGGGGAATTTCCAGGGCATGGACCCAAAATCTCTATGTTTTGTTCCCTGAGCCATTTAGTTATCACCTTTGCTTTATGGCAAGGTGCTCCATCATGCTGGAAAAGGCATTGTTGATCGCCAAACTGCTCTTGGAGGATTGGGAGAAGTTGCTCTTGGAGGACATTCTGGTACCATTCTTTATTCATGGCTGTGTTTTTAGGCAAGACTGTGAGAGAGCCGATTCCCTTGGCTGAGAAGCAACCCCACACATGAATGGTTTCAGGATGCTTAACAGTTGGCATGAGACAAGACTGGTGGTAGCGCTCACCTTGTCTTCTCCGAATGAGGCGTTTTCCTGATGTCCCAAACAATTGAAAAGGGGATTCATCAGAGAAAATAACTTTACCCCAGTCCTCAGCAGTCCACTGCCTGTACCTTTTGCAGAATATCAGTCTGTCCATGATGTTTTTTCTGGAGAGAAGTGGCTTCTTTGCTGCCCTCCTTGAGACCAGGCCTTGCTCCAAGAGTCTCCGCCTCACAGTGCGTGCAGATGCACTCACACATGCCTACTGCCATTCCTGAGCAAGCTCTGCACTGCTGGTAGCCCGATCCCACAGCTGAAACACTTTTAAGAGACGGTCCTGGCGCTTGCTGGTCTTTCTTGGGCGCCCTGAAGCCTTTTTGGCAAAAATGGAACCTCTCTCCTTGAAGTTCTTGATGATGCGATAGATTGTTGACTGAGGTGCAATCTTTCTAGCTGCGATACTCTTCCCTGTTAGGCCATTTTTGTGCATTGCAATGATGACTGCACGTGTTTCTTTAGAGATAACCATGGTTAACAGAAGAGAAACAATGATGCCAAGCACCAGCCTCCTTTTAAAGTGTCCAGTGGTGTCATTCTTACTTAATCATGACAGATTGATCTCCAGCCATGTCCTCATCAACACCCACACCTGTGTTAATGGAGCAATCACTGAAAAGAGGTTAGCTGGTCCTTTTAAGGCAGGGCTGCAATGATGTTGAAATGTGTTTTGGGGGATAAAGTTCATTTTCTAGCCAAATATTGACTTTGCAAGTAATTGCTGTTAAGTTGATCACTCTTTATAACATTCTGGAGTATATGCAAATTGCCATTAGAAAAAGTGAAGCAGTAGACTTTGTAAAAATTAATATTTGTGTCATACTCAAAACTTTTGGCCATGACTGTAGATATACACACATAGAATACATATATATATATATATATATATATATATATATATATGTAATTGTGACATGTGTGTATATATATGTATATATATATATATTTATAGTTCCAGACTTCTACATACTGTAATAGCAGCTAATTCAATTGCCGGCTTTTGTGAAATCACAGAAGCCGACATGAAATGATACATTGTTTCCACACAGTTAACCATGTCATTTCCTGTATTTTTATATTTGTTTAGCACTTACAATTACATGAGTGTATTTGTGCAAAAATTCAGACATGTAGGGGTTAATTAAAGGTGTAAATTCGTTGAAAAAAAATGCGTGGACTCCCGCTGTATTTTCTCAACCAGACAGACAAAGCAAGCGAGTGGGGGCAGATAATAACAGCCTAGGGAGGGTACATTTTTTTTGTGCCCCCCCTGGCTAGTAACATCTGCCCCCAGACACCCCAGAAAGGGCAAATCTATAATTAGATTCGCCCTTTCTGGCACTTTGCCCGTCTATTCCCATTGCCCTGTAGCGGTGGCGAATGGGTTAATAATGTCACCTTAATGTCACCTTAGTATTGAAAGGTGACCTTAAGTCAGGTTAATAATTGAGAGCTGTCAATTAGACAACTATCAATTATTAATGTCTAATTGACAGCTCTCAATTATTAACCTGCCTTAAGGTCACCTTTCAATACTAAGGTGACATTAAGGTGACATTATTAACCCATTCGCCACCGCTACAGGGCAATGGGAATAGACTGGCAAAGTGCCAGAAAGGGCGAATCTAATTATAGATTTGCCCTTTCTGGGGTGTCTGGGGGCAGATGTTACTAGCCAGGGGGGGCACAAAAAAAATGTACCCTACCTAGGCTGTTATTATCTGCCCCCACTCGCTTGCTTTGTCTGTCTGGTTGAGAAAATACAGCGGGAGCCCACACATTTTTTTTCAACGAATTTACACCTTTAATTAACCCCTACATGTCTGAATTTTTGCACAAATACACTCATGTAATTGTAAGTTCTAAACAAATATCAAAATACAGGAAATGACATGGTTAACTGTGTGGAAACAATGTATCATTTCATGTCGGCTTCTGTGATTTCACAAAAGCCGGCAATTGAATTAGCTGCTATAACAGTATGTAGAAGTCTAGGAACTATAAATATATATATATATACATGTCACAATGACATGTGTATATATATATATACATATATATATATATATATATATATGTGTTCTATGTGTATATATCTATTCTTTCTTTTGTGATTGAAATACTATTCTTTTGGATCCATTATATGTCAGTTTTGCAAGCCTGCGAGAAATTCTCGCAAGTCGGATGAAAATCGGATGTTACAAGGTACACACACATGCGACTAAATCGCATCTTTGAAGGAAAATCGGATGACAGAAGGATGTGTGATGTTTGCATTTTGATCCGACAATCGACCGACTAAAACGGACCGATTTTTTGTAGTTGTGTGTGACGCCGGCCTAATAGTTGTAGTCTGGATCCTGGATATTGTACTTCCCATAGCTGCCGTTACTGGTCCTGTTGTACGTTCCCATTCATGCCCCCAAAAAGTCTTCTGTTACTAATGTCTTACAGCAGGGGACCTTGCAGTTTTAAATAGTTTTGAGCATCCACTCAATGTTTAACAGGCCTTATCGACAGGCCCAAAAAAATTCTTCTGTTACTAACCTCATACAGCAGGGGACATGTCACTTTTAAATAGTTTTGAGCATCCAATCAATCTTATACAGGCCTTATCGACAGGGCCAAAAAAAATACAGCTCTGGCAAGAATTAAGAGACCACTTTTAAATGTTCAGTTTGTCTGATTTTTCTCTTTATAGGTATATTTTTGAGTAAAACGTAAACTGTTCTTTTAGTCTATAAACTTCTGACAACATGTCTCCTAATTTCCAAGCAAAAATTTTTGTATTGTTTTACTGACAAAGAAAAATGGTCAAAATTATAAAAAAACACCCAGTGCTTTCAGACCTCAAATAATGCAATGAAAACAAGTTCATAATCATTTAGAAACAACAATACTAATGTTTTAACTCAGGAAGAGTTCTGAAATCAATATTTTGTGGAATAACCGTGATTTTTAAAAACAGCTTTCATGCATCTTGGCGTGCTTTCCACCAGTCTTTCATACTGCTCCTGGTGCAAAAATTTAAGCAGTTCTTCTTTGTTTGATGGCTTGTGACCATCCATCATACTCTTGATTACATTCCAGAGGTTTTCAATGGGGTTCTGGTCTGGAGAATGGGCTGGCCATGACAGGGTTTTGATGTGGTGGTCTCTTAATTTTTGTTAGAGCTGTATGTTACTAAAGTCATACAGTAGAGGAGATCTCATTTTTAATGTTTTTGTCATATAGGCCTCATCCACACATAATAATTGTGTTTTACTGTGACTAACTCGATTCAGCACAACATATTTCACCGTCTTATTTAGTGCTTGTGAAATTCAGCTGTGCAGAGTTGGTGCAGAGTAAAAAAAATCTAATTTTTAGTTGCTAATACTGTGCTCACAGCACATTATGTGAGCAACATAACTGTGAAAAAGTGAGGTCGTGGTGGAAGGGGGATTAGGCTCGGTGTTCCAGGTCTAAATGGGGTAGGTGGTGAAATTGATGCCACTTTTTTGGTGTCTGGTACTAATTTTTGGAACTGTGTACACTCTTGGTTGGGTGTCCATTTGTTGGGTTAGCTGTTGTGGAAGATGCGTCAGTCCCTATTATACTATTCCTACTTTCTTGAAATTTATACCACTTTGTTGTTGCCTACAACTAATTTTTGCAAATGTGTGCATGAGTGGTTGGGTGTACATCTGCTGGGTTGGCTGTAGTGGAAGATTTGTCGGTCCCTATTATACTATTTCTACTGTGGTGAAATTGATGTCACTTTGTTGCTGTTTGTCAATACATATTTGGAAATATATAGACTCCTGGTTGAGTCTCTTTCATGTGCGTTGCCTGCAGCAGTAGGCCATGAAGACTGGCAGTCCCCCACCCTCATTGAGTCAACTACACGTGTTACTATTCTTACATTTTTCTGACAATATTAATCAACGAAACTGATATTTGTGCCACCTGAGTGTGGCTGAGTTACAATTTCAAATGTTTTTTTATCAGATATATAGCACCAATAAATCAACATTCACTTAACAGATATTCACAGACATTACTGCTACTGTCACCTTTGAAACTCATAATCAAAATTTAATATCTGTATTTCTTTGGAGTGCGTGTAGAAAAATAAGTACTTGGAGGAAACCCTTGTATACATTGTTAGAACATATAAACTCTTTGCAGAAGCTGTCCTTGGTGGGGTTGGAACACAGGACTCCAGCGCTGCAAGGCTGCTAATGTTTTTGCTGTGACTATTCAACGTTTCTGTGGTTGGAAGCCTTTTCTGTGATGAAAACTGTGTGCGTCACTGCTGTCTTGTTGAAAACCACTGTCAAGATTGTCTTCAAATATATTTTGATACTGCAGAATGGTCGCGTCCCTTTTTCAGGTGGGGAGGCAACTGTCAAAATGTACTTTTGTATCATGGATAGACCACAGTGGCACCCAGAAGTCAGCACTATTTTGAATCGTAACTATACAGGTTACAATCATGTTGCAGATAGTGCTGCAAGAAGGTGCACATAAGTCGGTCTCTTTCATGAGGTCAAACTCCACAGTGTGTTGGCGGAATAACACTCAAGCTTTCTTCGCCCATCCCCTTATGGCAACCATGGAAAACAGAGAGGGAATCATTATCCTCTTCATTTACTAACTGGTGCGCGTCCATCACCTCTTCCTTCTCATTCTTTTCATGGTCCTTCTATAATTGTTCCTCCTCCATTTGTTCCTCTCATGGCAACCCCCTGTTAGATGACAGACCTGAACTTACAGATATTTTTAACCCTAAAGGCATCCTCCTCTGCTTCCTCTTTTTCCCCTGGGACCACCAGCACCTCCTCACCCAGACTATTTAAAGTATGGTCCAGCATTTAGATGACATTAATAGTGATATAGATTACGGCATCATCACCAATAAGCATTTTATCTGCCAATTGAGAAAACATGCAGAAGGGTGCAGAGGTCCTTCATCTGTGTCCGCTACGCAAGTGTGAATTGCAACATGTCCATGTCAAGGACACCGCACTGCACATGCTCACTGAGCCAGTGCACGTGTCCTAAGTAAACCAACTGTGCCCCCAGATACCTGTAAGCAGAGCCGCAGCAGAGAAGACGTGTGTTTCAGTGTAACAGGACCTTCCGCAGCATGTGACAGCCAAGGGGCGGAGCTGGCCACACGTCTCTCAGAGGCAGCAGTAATGAATGATGTGTACTGCAGACTAACAGGACCTGCAGCACATGACTGCTGGGGGCGTGGCCTAAGCCCCAGAGATCTAGGAACTGCAGGAAAACTCCTAGCAGGGTAACGACGAGATAAAGTTACCAAGGGGCAAAGACAGACGAAAACCAGGATAGGCCGAGATCAGAGCACAAGATAGCACGACAGTACCAAAGGGTTAGACAGAACGGATAGTCAGGACGTAGCAATAGATCAGTAAACCAGAGCGGGCAATAGACAGTACAATAGGGACAAAACGGTAACAGAGTATCGATAGCCAAGCCAGGAGGTCAGAACCGGAGAAGACAATATAAGCAAAACGTGAGACAGAGAGCAGAGTGAGCAAACAGACCGGGTCATACACAGGAGTCAAACAAGCAGAGCAGTATACACGCAAACAGGGGGGTTAAATACACAGTCACAACGAAAGTATAGCTGACAGAGAATCTCCCTCTGGACTGGGTATAAATACCCTCCCAGATCCAAAGGGAGGCCAGCAAAAGTTAACCCTGAGTGGACAGGACATTAACCATTTCCTATACCATGACAGTCCATACTGCAATGTGCCAGGGTATGCAAAATGTCAAACTGCACCAGGTCTCGGCACTGCTGCCAAGGTCGCTTCAACCTGTGCAGAGTTTAATTCCATGGTGTGGTCACTTCGCATATCAATTGGTTAACTGGTAGTCTGAAAGATCTCTATACCCACTTATGTGGAATGGTGAAAGTGAACACACAACAACAGTGTTTTCTACAGCAGCGCATCTATGCTGGGATTTGCTGTACCACCAGGTTGAGGATGCGAGCCATAAAAGGCACGTGTGGAAGGTTGGTGCTGCCGTAGGGCCTCCACCAGGTTTGCACCATTATCACATACGACCTTCTCTGGCTGGGTTGAGGGTAGGCAGCCATTGGTCAACCTCGGCATGGCTTGCTGTCCACAACTGTTCGTCTGTATTACTGCGATCTCCAAGGCATATTAATTTTAAAGTGGCCTGATTGCGGTGAGCCGTGGCTGTGCAGTACACAGCTGAGGGGGATTCCCTCTGCAGTATTGTAATGTTGGTTTCATTAAGGCAGATGGATGAGGGCACAGTTGGAGGCACTAAAGGAGGTGGAGGCAGAAGCACTGGAGGAATTATTACAGAGGTTTATTCCGCAAGCCCTGGGGATTCAAAGACTTAGTGTCTAGTGACACCTTGCTGTCTAGTGCTAAAAGTCTCCATTCCCTGGTGTGTAGTAGTTTAGTTTTACAAGTCAAGCTGTTTAGTAATTTAGTTCTCCTACCCCTCTAGTCCAGTAGTTTAGTTCTCTATGTTCTGTTGTGTATTTGATTAGTTCTGCAATCATAACTGTTTATTAGTTTAGTTCTCCAACCCCTGTTGTCTATTAGTTTAGTTATCCATCATATGTTGGGTAATGGTTTAGTTCTACAACCCTAGCTGTTTAGTAGTTGAATTCCCCAACCCCTGTTGTCTAGTAGTTTAGTTCTCCATGTTCTGCTGTGCATTTGTTTAGTTCGGCAATCATAGCTGTTTAGTAGTTTACTTTTCCAACCCCTGTTGTCTAGTATTTCAGTTATCCATCTTATGGTGTGTAGCGGTTTATTTTTCCATCAAAAAGCCTTGGGTATTGCAAAACTTGTGGAGCAGACCCTTCCACAAATGCCCCTACAGCCACCGGAGTCAGCCAGTGCCCAGTCATCTAGATGTAACTCCCCTGTCCACGCTTGCTCGTCCAGGTGTCATTGTTTAAATGTACCCTGGAAGACATAGAATTTTTCAGGGAACAGGTGATGTTGTCTGCAACTTGTTGCTGTAGCGCAGGCACATCTTTTTTAGAGAAGTAATGCTGCCAGGGCAACTGGTATTGGGGGGACTGCGACAGCCATCAGCTTTTGAAAACTGTCTGTATCCAAAAGGTGGAAAGTCTGCATTTCTGTGGCCAACACATTGGAGTGGCCTTGCAATAATCACAGAGATCAGAGGCCATGAGTCAATTTGAAACAAGCGCTGTGATCTTAGTAGCAAATAGCTCTCAGCTGGCCCCTGTCATCCAGACAATGACATGATTGGTCCATGAATCATCCGATGAGGCCGGAGGCTGTTCACAATAATTAGTTCTCAGAAAAGTAATAGTGATGGTACGGCTTATCCACATACAGACTACAACACATGCAATATGCGTATATCGCGCTGTACGTTCACTGCTAACTTCACGATAAACCTACACTCCTCGCCAACAATCCTGTTTTTAACCCAAGAAATAAGTGCAGGCCAATTTGACGCCATTCTTCTTTTGAGTTTCACACCATCAGGGTGTTCCATCCCCTTTCTCTCAGAAAGCAATCAGGATTACCCACCCACTTCCTTGACAACTTTTATGCATTGCTTCCACACTTCATGTACTCAGAATTGACAAACCTTATCCTGGGAGACTTCAACAGCTCCACCTCCCCAACTGCATCCCAGCTTCTATCTGTACCCAATTCTTATGACCTCTCACAGCTTTCAAACTGTGAGAGACACAAAGACAGTAAGACCCCTGATCTGGACTTTGTCCGGTTCAGTTCAGTTCTTCATCAGTTTTATTCCCTTTGTACCACCTGATGAAGATAGTGTTGTTATGCTATTGAAATACGTTGTGGATATCGAAAGGTTAATAAAGGTTTGCTAACCAGATTGCTGTCACTATAATTATCCCTTATCTCAGCGCTCCACAGACCGCTACAACTTTTTCTCCTTCATTATACAAGTATTCCTCACTCAGTAATCTTAGGGGCTCTCAACTTTTGTCTCTACAAATATAGAAAATTTACTCACTTATTTAGCGCCAAGAAAAATATTTAGAGTTGAGAGTCCTCAGTGGTTGATACCTTTTAATGGCTAACTGAAAAGATGGTAACAAATTGCAAACTTTCGAGACTACTCAGGTCTCTTCATCAGGCTAGACTAATACATCTGAAGAATCACATATTATTTAGCGCCATTAATTCCACAGCATTTTACAAACATTTTTGGTACTGTCCCCATTGGGACTCACAATCTAAATTCCCTATCAGTATGTCTTTGGAGTGTAGGGTGAAACCGGATTACCCAGAGGAAACCCTTGCAAACATGGGGAGAACACACAACCTCTTTGCAGATGTTGTCCTTGGTAGGATATTTTCACAATCTCAAAGTGTGTAGCCCAGCTGCGCTTGGTGACACATGTACCCAGGAGGATGCATGAAAGGTAATTCACAATCACCTATAAGCACACAACACTTGACATTTTTCCTGGTTCCACCAGAGGGAGCCCTTGAGACAGCAGTGAGATGAAGACAGTCTAGCTGAAAGTTAGTGAGTTGTTGGTGTTACCTCAGAACAGCAGAAGAGATCAGAATGGCAGTTACCTCAGACGAGCTGTGAGGGAGAGATAAGATCTCCTCAGAACACCGGAGAGAGACTCCTGTCAGATTAGCCTGAGGGCTGAGGAAGTTTGAGCGAGAAGCTGACATCTACTGCTGCCTGTGCTTATGCTAAGTGTGCGAGCAGGACGACAGGCAAGTGGAGAAAGGAAAAGAGAGAGTGACAGAGGTCAACCAGCATTGATAGCTAACCTCCACTCTGCACTACCGGACACCGGGTCCGAGCTTGCTAGTATCTTCACAGCTAGTGGGAAAAACCGGAGACCCTGGACTTCAAGTCGCAGGGGCCCAGCAGTGCTGATACGTAACTGAGGTTAGGAAGACGGGGGTCTGGCAGGTACCGCCATAGAGACACTGTTCTGTTCACAAGAAGACCTCATCACAAGATCAGCCGGGCGTAGCAAAGAGAAGGAGTTAAATGTTGTTTTATGCAAGTTAGAAACTCACACACATCAAGAAGTAAGGAGGCTTTACACCTACTCAGTGATTACTGGACGTGCATCCTCCACCCTGAGCAGCTTCCCGGGACGTGCCTGCAAATATCACCAGTAAAGGTACAGAAAGAGACTCATTGTGTGTGTCTGCCTTATTGCTTGCACCCCTGCACCGCCATATACCTCGAGGGA
>JARQOD010000001.1:175283280-175353721 GCA_033576555.1 Oophaga sylvatica | reverse complement strand
TTAAAAGGAAAGTTAAAAATGAAAAAAATATATGCTTCTATAAATCTAAAAAAATATATAGAAAAAATTGGAATCATCATCCTTTTGTTTCATTAAAAATAAAGAAATTAAACAAATGTAAAAATAAACATGTTTGAAAATGCTGGGATGGCTTGAAAGCTACTATGGCAGCTGACATTTAAAATCCTGACACTTCAGTAAATAAAGATTACGGTACCGTTCTACAAAATTTTTGCTAAATAAAGGAATTTAGTAAAATTTGTAATATTTAAATGTATTTTAGTTTGTTTAATTTCTCTGGGAACCCTTTTAAATGCCTTCTCTGCAGTTCTTATGCAAGAAAATTCCCTGACAGTTGACATGATCATTGATGCCATAGATTCTCCATTGACTGCCACCTGCTTAACCCAGCAGGCAGTAAGCTGTCACATCAAAAAACAATGAAATAGCTAAATCACTTGGCCTCGATGGCATACACCCCCGTATTGCAGGAACTAATTAGCTAAGACGATTATTTCTTATATTCAAGGATTCCATAATACATGATCTTTACCATGTGACTGATGCATGTAAATATTCAAAAAGTGGAGAAAACTTTGCCTGGAAATTATAGGCCAGTAAGTGTACAGTCATGGCCAAAAGTTTTGAGAATGACACAAATATTATATTTTCACATGATCTGCTGCCCTCTGGTTTTTATGTGTGTTTTGACAGATGTTTTTATCACAGACAGAAATATAATTGCAAACATATGAGTAACAAAAGCTTATATTGACAGTTAGAATGAGTTAATGCAGCAAGTCAATATTTGCAGTGTTGACCCTTCTTCTTCAGGACCATTGTAATTCTACCTGGCATGCTCTCAATCAACTTCTGGACCAAATCCTGACTGATAGCAGTCCATTCTTGCACAATCAATGCTTTCATTTTGTCAGAATTTTTAGGTTTTTGTTTGTCCACCCGTCTCTTGATGATTGACCACAAGTTCTCAATGGGATTAAGATCTGGGGAGTTTCCAGGCCATGGACCCAAAATCTCTATGTTTTGTTCCCTGAGCCATTTAGTTATCACCTTTGCTTTATGGCAAGGTGCTCCATCATGCTGGAAAAGGCATTGTTGATCGCCAAACTGCTCGTGGAGGGTTGGGAGAAGTTGCTCTTGGAGGACATTCTGGTACCATTCTTTATTCATGGCTGTGTTTTTAGGCAAGACTGTGAGAGAGCCGATTCCCTTGGCTGAGAAGCAACCCCACACATGAATGGTTTTGGGATGCTTAACAGTTGGCATGAGACAAGACTGGTGGTAGCGCTCACCTTGTCTTCTCCGAATGAAGCGTTTTCCTGATGTCCCAAACAATCGAAAAGGGGATTCATCAGAGAAAATAACTTTACCCCAGTCCTCAGCAGTCCACTGCCTGTACCTTTTGCAGAATATCAGTCTGTCCATGATGTTTTTTCTGGAGAGAAGTGGCTTCTTTGCTGCCCTCCTTGAGACCAGGCCTTGCTCCAAGAGTCTCCGCCTCACAATGCGTGCAGATGCACTCACACCTGCCTGCAGCCATTCCTGAGCAAGCTCTGCACTGCTGGTAGCCCGATCCCGCAGCTGAAACACTTTTAAGAGACGGTCCTGGCGCTTGCTGGTCTTTCTTGGGCGCCCTGGAGCCTTTTGGCAACAATGGAACCTCTCTCCTTGAAGTTCTTGATGATGCGATAGATTGTTGACTGAGGTGCAATCTTTCTAGCTGCGATACTCTTCCCTGTTAGGCCATTTTTTTGCATTGCAATGATGACTGCACGTGTTTCTTTAGAGATAACCATGGTTAACAGAAGAGAAACAATGATGCCAAGCACCAGCCTCCTTTTAAAGTGTCCAGTGGTGTCATTCTTACTTAATCATGACAGATTGATCTCCAGCCATGTCCTCATCAACACCCACACCTGTGTTAATGGAGCAATCACTGAAAAGAGGTTAGCTGGTCCTTTTAAGGCAGGGCTGCAATGATGTTTAAATGTGTTTTGGGGGATAAAGTTCATTTTCTAGCCAAATATTGACTTTGCAAGTAATTGCTGTTAAGCTGATCACTCTTTATAACATTCTGGAGTATATGCAAGTTGCCATTAGAAAAAGTGAAGCAGTAGACTTTGTAAAAATTAATATTTGTGTCATTCTCAAAACTTTTGGCCATGACTGTAACTTCTACTTTGGGCAATATCTTTAAAGGTTTTCTAACAGATGTTACCCTGGAGTATTTTGATAAAGTTTACCCAGCATCAAAATTAGTTTATGAGGGATTGGTCCTGACAGGTTAAACTAATAAACTTCTTTGAGGGGATCAGTACCAGACTGTAACTTTGGGAGTAGGAGAAAATGTTTGTACTTGGTTATCAACTGGCTCAGTGATAGGAAACAGTAGAAGAAACACAATGATTGGTTTGCAGTTAACAGTGGGGTGCCCTAAGATTTAGTATTGACCCATCTTCTTTTTACATTTATATTAATGACCTTGTAGAGGGCATACAGAGTATTATTTCAATATTTTCAGTTGATACTAAACTCGGCACTTTAATCAACACTGATGAGGATAATTTAATATTAGAGAATGTTAAGTAATGCATTTGGGTTGAGAAAATAGAATACATTATTGTGTTCTAAATGGTAAAATACTGGGTAAAACTGTCACTGAAAATGACTTGGGTGTATGGGTGGACAGTGAACTGAACTTTAGTGACCAGTGCAAATCAACTGCTGCCAAGGCAAATAAAATAATGGGATGCATTAAAGCAGGCATAGATTCTAATGACAAGAACATAGCTTTGCCTCTATTCAGGCCAAAGAATACTTAGTGCAATTTTGGGCCAGTGTTTAAAATATTCAAATTGCCTCTTCAGAGAGGAAGAAGACTAGAACTCAAGTGCCACCTTTTGGTAGTAACACTAACAATCCTAAAAGTCAATATCAACCCTTTATCGAGCCTTGCACTATAACTTAGGATTAAAGCCAAACTTGAAAATTCAGTTTTCAGATACAATGATTTGGGGCATTTCCCTTCATCGGTGCAAAGTAAGAGATCTGATTTGGCTAGGTGAGAGGCTTTAGAATGGGACCTAAGGGGTAACGTTTCTCCTTGTGAAGAATGACAAGCCAGGCCTGGCATGTCAAAGTGAGGAGACTAATTCGCCGTGTAATACTCCTCTAGCAAATGAAATATGCAAATTGCCTCTGCAGAAAGGAAGAGAACTAGAACTCTAGTGCCAACTATTGAAAGTAGCTATCATAAAAGTCAGTAACGAGGCTTACTGTATGTCTTCATATAAAAGCCAACCCAGAATCTCAATTTGCTTGTCACTCACCACAATGAGAAATGTTACCCTTAGATCTCAGTCTAAAGCCTCTCACCTACCCAATTCAAATTTCATACTTTGTACTGATGAGGGGAAATACCTCAAACATTGTCTGCAAATTGAGATTCCGGGTTCACTTTTATTCTAAGTCATATGGCAAGTCTCGTTAAAAGGTTAATATTGACTTTTTGGATTGCTACTTCCAATAGGTAGAATTAGAGTTCTAGTCATCTTCCTCTCTGAAGAGGCAATATGCATATTTAAAGGGAGCCTGTCACCTGTTTTGGTCGCTATAAGATGCGGCCACTGCCTTTCAGGCATTTTCTGTAATGCTGTAGATAATCCTGGTCCAACCTGCAAGATAAAAAAAATAAGTTTATTATAGTCACCCTGGAGCGGTGGTCCGGTGCGATCTGGTCCGATGGGTGTCGCAGGTCCAGGTCCGGTGCCTTCCATCTTCTTGCGACGCCACCCTCCTGCTTGCTTCCTCGCTCCCAGAATCGCGCTTCTGCACAGGTGTACTTCTCTGTCCTGTTGAGGGCAGAGCACAGTACTGCGGTGCATAGGCGCTGACCTCTCTGACCTCTCCTGACGCCTGCACACTGCAGTTCTTTGCTCTGCCCTCAACAGGGCTGAGAGGTAGAAGTGCGATGCTGGGAGTGAGGAAGCAAGCAGGAGGGCAGCGTCACAAGAAGATGGGAGGTGCCAGACCCGGACTTGCGACACCCATCAGACCGGACCGCCCCCCCGGGTGAATATAATAAAACTTATTTTTCTTATTTTGCAGGTCGGACTGGGGGCTTATCTACAGCATTATAGAATGCTGTAGATAAGCCCTGAAAGGCAGTGGCAGCATCTTATAGCGGCCAAAACAGGTGACAGGTGCACTTTAATTTCCCAGAGGAGCATGCATGGCATATAACTCTCCTCACTCTGACATGCCAGGCCTGGCTTCTTACTTTCCACAAGGATAAACATTAGCTCTTAGATCCTTGGCTAGAGTATATCAATAATACATAGCTGAACTAGAGTAGGTGCAGATACCAAAGTTATTAAGGGAATTTGTGGACTGCAATACCAAAACAGTGTTTATCAAAATTGGGTTTTTATTCATTTGGAAAAATGAAGGTTTATGGTTAATCTCATTACAATGTACAAATATATGAATGGACAACACATACATTTTTCAAAAGATCTTTTAACATCCAGGCATTCAACAATCATCTGTGCATGGAGGAAAGAAGGTTTAATCATCAAAATCATCAAAACAGACAGCAATTCTTTACTCTAAGGGCAATGAGACTATGCAGCTCTCTGCCATATGCTAATGTAATGGTTGATTCACAAAGGTCAAGGAGGAATTACATACCTTTCTTGAAAAATATATTACAGGCACTAGATTCTCTGATGGCACGTTGGGCCAAGGAACTAATCTAATTGTCATATGTCGAGTTGGTAAGGAATTTTTTCCCTTAATATGGGGCAATCTGCCTTAGGGCCTGTGCACACATTGCGGATTTGCCTGCAGATTTTTTCGCGCAGAAACCGCACCTCTTGGCAGAAACCGCAGGCGCGGTTTTGACGTGGTTTTTGGCACGGTTTTGACGCGTTTTTCTCATGCGGTTTTGTATGGGTTTTGACAGCTAAATAAAGATATGTTGTTTAACAAAAAAAAAAAAGATTTGCGATGTCATTTCTTGTCCAATCTCCTCTTTTACATTTGTCCCACCCACACTCCATTAAACACACACAGATAGAGATAGGCCGGCGTCACACTTGCGAGTGTGATGCGAGTAAGTCGCACGACTTTCTCACATCAACACCCGGCATGGCCGCCCGCTCTCGGACCCGAGTGTGCGGCTGCATAGAAATACATGCAGCCGCACACTCGGGTCCGAGAGCAGGCAGCTGTGCTGGGTGTTGATGCGAGAAAGTCGTGCGACTTACTCGCATCACACTCGCAAGTGTGACGCCGGCCATAGATAATAGATACCAGTAGTTAGATAGAAAATACATAGATAGATGGATAATAGATAGAAATATATATAGAAAGATAGATATATAGATAGACAGAAAGATATATATGTAGATAGATAGATAGATAAAATGGTACATAAATAGTTAAAGACACACACCCGCACACACACACAAAATAATGCAATAGTTAATAAAAAAAAAATAGGAAAAAAAATGGAGTGGGCTCCCGCGCAATTTTCTGTGCCAGAGGGGGAAAGCCGACAGCCGGGGCCAATATTTCTAGCCTAGGAAGGGGTTAATACCCATGGATCTTCCCAGGCTATGAATATCAGCTCACAGCTAGCCTTCTCTGGCTATTAAAATAGGGGGACCCCCCAAAAAATGACGTGGGGTCCCCCTATAATTTATAGCCAGAAAGGCTAGGCAGACAGCTGCTATTCATAGCCTAGGAAGGGGCCATGGATATTGGCGCCCCCCCTGGCTAAAAATACCAGCACCCAACCGCCCCAGAATTGGCGCATCTGTACGATGCGTCAATTCCGGCACTTAGCCCCTCTCTTCCCACTCCCCTGTAGCGGTGGGATATGGGGTAATAAGGGGTTAATATCACCTTGCTATTGTAAGGTGATATTAAGCCCGGTTAATAATAGAGAGGTGTCAATAAGACGCCTATCCATTATTAATCTTATATTAATAAAGGGTTAAAAAAACAACACGCCTAAGAATAAATTATTTTAATGAAATAAAACATAACACGATTTTCATATCTTTATTATATGCTCAGATCCAAGCGACGCCCTCGATCTCCTGTAATAAAACGTAAAAAAATAAAACAACTGTATACTCCCTGTCCGACGCAGTCCAATTAATAACGACTGTCCCACGACGGTCTCCCCTATAGAACAGTGACATCAGGTGATGCCACTGCTCTGTAGGGCCTCCCAGTGATGCACTGACAGGAGACAATGGCTCCTGCAGTGCATCACTGAGGTTACCTGAGTTCAGAGTCTCACTTTATGGCAATGCTGCGTGGAATTTTCTCACCCAGCATTGCCGGTGAGAGAATGAACTGTAGTGACGTCATTCTCTCCCAGCGGCAGAGACAGAGCGGTACACAGACGGATGGCGTCGGGGAATAGGTGAGTATATACTCTGTTATGTTCTGCATGTCATATGTTGTATGTCATGTATGTTATATGTTCTGTATGTCATGTATGTTATATGTTCTGTATGTCATGTATGTTATATGTTCTGTATGTCATGTATGTTATATGTTGTATGTCATGTGTATGTTATATGTTCTGTATGTCATGTATGTTATATGTTGTATGTCATGTATGTTATATGTTCTGTATCCCATCATTGGCTAATGTGTCAGTCACTGTCACTGTAGCAGGCATAGCAGGATGGGACTTGTAGTCCCATCCGACGATGCCTGCATACACGGAGACATACACACAGCCCCGCACACCGCCGCACATACACCGATCCCGCACACAACCCCGCACATACACCGATCATGCACACAGGCCCGCACACCGATCACGCACACAGCCCCGCACACCGATCACGCAGACACTGGCACACAATCACCGCCCACACACACAGCGCCGCACACTATACACGCCCACGCACCGCCCACACACATGGCGCCGCACACTATACACGCCCACGCACCGCCCACACACTTCCCTCCTCCCGAACTGCAGCGATTTCACCCGCAGCAAAACCGCAGATCTTTTTTAGATCTGCGGTTTTGCTGCGGAAGTGCCCGACTCAATGCAAGTCAATGGGCGCCAAACCGCTGCAGTTCCGCACAAAGAATTGACATGCTGCGGAAAATAAAACGCGGCAAAACCGCGCGTTTTTTTCCGCAGCATGTGCACAGCAGACATGCGGTTCCCATTAGATTACATTGGTAGTGCACTGTGCTGCGGGTAGGATGCGTTTCCGCACGTTGAAAAATGCAGCGGAAACGCATCTAAAATCGCAAAGTGTGCACATGGCCTTATGTGGTTTTTGCTTTCCTCTCGTTCAACTTATTAGGTCATATGTTGAACACGATGGGCTTGTGTATTCTTTCAACTTTAAAATTAAAAGTTTGGGCTCTTGGAAAAAGTAAAGAGGCATTTACTCAACAAGATACCATAATCATAAACGAGTGCTGTTAAAAATGCTTGTTTCATGATAAACTTGCTGTGTAAACAGGCTGCAGATCACCTGATGAACAAGCAAAATGCTTGATCATCGGGTGAAATGATCTTTTATGAAGTATAAAAGATCATTCCTTTTGGTGGGCCACTTTCCTTTCTTTTCTAAACAGGACTTGTGCTGTTGAAAAAAAATGGCAGCCTATGCACACAGAGAAATCTAGTATAAAGTGATCAGTGTGCATTGTTTACTTTATTATGCTTGTATAAACAGGCAAACAACTGTAATCTTTTTTTCTTCCCATTCTTCACTAGGGGTTAGTTTACACACACCATATCGTGCTTCATATCGGTCTGTGTAAACCCCAGTTAGGAAAGATGGTATCTCAAAGACCAAAACTTGATTTTTTATGAAGGGGTTAAAGAGTTGAAGACACTTCCTCACCATATAACACACTAGGATTTATGGACACCCCTCTCAGGATTCTGCTCTATCAGTCTGACTGAAGAGTAATAAACTGTATGAGCCCAACACTACAACAATTCATTAACATATTTGGTTTTAATTTTACAATTTACAATGGGGAAAAATATTTCTTTCCCATTTCTTTTTTGGTCATAATAGCTGATATTGAGGTTTCTAAAGCCAAAGAAACCCATTAAATCCTGCAATATATAGGTGTATTAAAGGATTTTAAACAATGAAATCCACCAATTTTGCTGTGGCTTTGCTGCAGATGTGACTTTTGAATTGCAGAGGGTAAAATTTGCTAATATTAAATTGTAACTATACATTATATGATCTTACAATCCTTGCAGATTTTTTTCTGCTGTGTTTCAATAAGATTTTGTAAAAGTTTATTCACTTGCTTTGTACTTTATTTTGTTTAGTAAATGTAATATGCTTATTATTTAGGTGTTTAAAGATATTTTTGCAACTTAAAAAATATGCTATTAATTTTATAGCCAGAATAATCTGCAGCATATTACAGTAGGAGGAAAAGTTGATAAGATTTTCAAAAATGTGTAATTTATTGTTTCCAAATCATGTATTACAAATCTGTAAGAAAATCAACATGTAATAAATGTGGTTATTGCTGCATTTCCACAACAGAATCCTCACCAGTTTTTTCCCTATCATAAACATACCCTTAAAGTGGTTGTAATGGCATATAATATTGATGGCATATCATTGGTATAGGTCAAAAAGAAAAGATCGGTGTGGATCTGACACTTGGCAACCCCACCATCAGCTAAAATTACATTAGGCGGCTGCTGGATGTAAGTATTGAACTGTCACGCGGTCTTATGATATGTGTACGATGTCAGTAAACTATTCTTAAAAGAACAACACTCTATACAACATATAGATTAGCAACATCAGCATGTAAATATAGAATAGATTTACCTGACACGATATCCGTTGAACTCAGGGTTAATCTTGAGGACTTGATACACTGTCACAGGAAAGATGAGGACCGGGGGTCTAACCTGACCCTAAACTGGGGTCCTAACTAATCCCTCACCTTGGAGGTACTGATAATGGTTCAGAGGTCCAAGTCTCCAGCCTAACCCTGTCTCCTATCAGTCCCTGAACCCTGTAATCAGTCCTAAGAAGGATTCTGATTACCACCAAAGGGATATGGGCTGATCTCTGCTAAATACACAGATTAGACAAATAAGACAGACTGGAGAAAACACAGACTTGCATACACACTCAAACACAGAAGGAACATAAATGATCTGGGATATTAAACTCTAAGCAAGGTGAGCTTAAAACAACTAAGGAGCTCTTTAACTTAAGTCTATACAGATACAATCCTATCTGTGGTCTGCATGAAGAATTTCACTGGCAACTCCCAACACAGACAACCAGAGATTTAAAGGAAACCAATCAACAAATAATTAATTGCAGCCGGAAGAAACTGCACCCAGTCCCAGAACTGAGCACAGACAGAATTAACTCCCTAACTGCCAAACACAAAGAAACAGCAACTCAGCTGTGAGAAGTCAGAATGTGCAACCGCGACGATCTTCGTGGCGATGCACACATGACAGTACCCCCCCTTCTACGAGGGGCCTCCGGACCCTCAGGGCCAGGTTTGCCCGGGTGAGTTCTGTGGAAGGTCCGCACCAAACGATCTGCGTTAATGTCAGACGCAGGAACCCACGTCCTCTCCTCTGGACCATACCCCTTCCAATGCACCAAGTACTGAAGGGACCGGCGATTCAGACGTGAGTCAATGATCTTTGACACTTGAAACTCCAAGTTACCATTGACCACCACTGGAGGAGGAGGTAGAGGTGATGGTATGACTGGTGCCACGTACCTCTTAAGTAATGACTTGTGGAACACATTATGAATTTTAAACGTAGGAGGAGGTCCAGACGAAATGCCACAGGATTAATTATGGAACTGATCCTGTACGGCCCGATGAATCTGGGGCCCAGCTTCCAGGAGGGAACTTTAAGTTTTATATTCCTGGTAGACAACCATACCAGATCGTTCACATTAAGATCTGGACCAGAAACTCTCCTCCTATCAGCCATACGTTTATAACGGTTCCCCATAGCACTCAGATTATTCAATACACCTCTCCACACTGAAGCAAGTGACGACGAGAAACGCTCCTCCTCAGGAACCCCAGAAGGGCCCCCCCCATTGAATGTACAAAACTGGGGATGAAAACCATATGCCCCAAAAAACGGGGACTTACCAGTGGACTCGCTCCGCCTGTTGTTAAGAGCGAACTCTGCCAGAGGCAAGAAAGAAGACCAGTCCTCCTGGTTCTCTGAGACAAAACACCGAAGATAAGTCTCTAGGCTTTGATTCAGACGCTCTGTCTGACCATTGGTCTGCGGATGAAAAGCCGAGGAAAATGACAATTGCATCCCCCGACGTAAACAAAATGCCCTCCAAAACTTGGACACAAACTGAGACCCCCTATCTGACACCACATCAGAAGGCAACCCATGAAGTCTCACAATCTCCCCAATGAACACCTGCGCCAGAGTTTTAGCATTAGGGAGGGCAGGAAGAGCAATGAAATGTGCCATCTTACTGAACCTGTCAACAACCACCGGTATGACAGTCTTCCCTGACGACTGAGGAAGGTCCGTGATGAAGTCCATAGACAAATGAGTCCATGGACGCTCCGGAAGTTTCAAGGGTAAGAGGGTCCCAGACGGACGGGTATGAGGGGTCTTAGAGCGAGCACAAACCCCACAGGACGCGACAAAAGTTAAAACATCTTTATTAACGTTAGGCCACCAAAACCGGCGAGAAAGGAGATCTAAAGTAGCCTTACTCCCTGGATGTCCTGCTAAAGCAGAATTATGATGTGCCTCAATAACCTTTTGTCTCAACTGATTTGGGACAAACAGTCTCCCTGGAGGTCCTGCAGGGGCGTCCCCCTGAGCCTCTAACACCTCCTCCTCAAGCTCAGAACATACAGCCGACACTACCACCCCCTCCTGAAGGATAGGAATCGGGTCATCCATTTTCCTGGCCCCTGGGAAATTGCGAGACAAGGCATCCGCCTTAACATTCTTAGATCCAGGGCGATAAGTGACAACAAAATTAAACCTGGTAAAAAACAACGACCATCGAGCTTGTCTGGAATTCAGACGCTTAGCAGATTCCAAATACAGCAGGTTCTTGTGATCAGTAATGACGGTGACCGGGTGGACTGCCCCCTCCAAAAAGTGACGCCATTCTTCAAAAGCCAACTTAATGGCCAAAAGTTCCCTATTGCCGATATCATAATTCCTTTCGGCGGACGACAATTTTTTAGAAAAGAAAGCGCACGGATGCCATTTACCAGGGGACGGACCCTGGGACAATATTGCACCCACCCCTACGTCAGACGCGTCCACCTCCACAACGAACGGCTGTGATGCATCTGGTTGGATGAGAACGGGTGCCGAAGCAAAACATTTTTTCAAAGAGGAAAAAGCTTGGCAAGCTTTGTCCGACCATTTAGAAAAATCCGTCCCTTTTCTTGTCATGTCAGTGAGAGGTTTGACAACAGATGAGAAATTACAAATAAATTTCCGGTAGTAGTTAGCAAACCCCAGAAAACGCTGCAGAGCCTTAAGATCCTCTGGCTGATCCCATTCAAGCACTGCTCTCACCTTTTCAGGGTCCATACGGAAACCGGAGGCTGACACCAAGAAACCCAAAAACTGAAGTTCCTGTACGGCGAATACACACTTTTCCAGTTTGGCGTATAGTTTATTGTCTCGCAAGATCTGCAACACCTGTCTCACATGCTCCTGGTGAGACACAAGATCTGGTGAGTAAATTAAAATGTCATCCAAATATACGACCACAAACAGCCCCACCAGATGACGAAAAATGTCATTAACAAAATGTTGGAATACTGCTGGTGCAGTAGTCAGACCAAAAGGCATGACAAGGTTCTCATAATGTCCCTCCGGCGTGTTAAACGCCGTTTTCCACTCATCCCCCTCTTTTATCCTAATCAGATTATACGCCCCCCTGAGATCCAATTTAGAGAACCATTTGGCGCCAACAATTTGATTAAAGAGATCAGGAATCAGAGGGAGTGGATACGGATCTCGAACAGTAATCCGATTAAGTTCGCGGAAATCCAAGCAAGGGCGTAGGCCTCCATCTTTTTTCTTCACAAAGAAGAACCCCGCGGCCACTGGGGAAGATGAAGGTCTAATATGCCCTTTGGCCAGACTTTCCGAAATATAATCTTTCATAGCCTGCCTCTCAGGACCAGAAAGGTTATATAACCTAGCTTTAGGTAACTTAGCATCAGGAAGTAAATTAATAGAGCAGTCATACACGCGATGAGGAGGCAACTCCTGACACCCCTCCTCAGAGAGCACATCCCCAAAGTCCTCCAAAAAAGGAGGCAAAGTACTAGGCACGACCGCACTGATGACTGTGTTCATGCAGTTACTTTTGCAAAACTCCCCCCATTGGCTTATATCTCTGGACTGCCAATTAATCACAGGGTTATGTTTAACCAACCAAGGAAGTCCCAACACAATAGGAGTAGGTAGACCCTCCAACACATAACAAGATAATAGTTCCCTATGTATTGCCCCTACCCGAAGGTCAATGTTATGAACCTCATGAACAAAGCTACCTTGGCCGAGAGGCCTGGCGTCAATGGAGAATATAGGGATCGGTTTGACCAATACACTCAGATGCATACCTTGAGCCTGAGCAAACTGAGCGTCAACCAGATTAGCCCCAGAACCACTATCCAGAAGAACAGAAAATCTCTCCACTCTCGTACCAACCACCACCTCCACTGGTACAAGGAACTGAGAAGAACTAGCGGACGAAATACATACTCCCAGGTTGTCGTCCACCACACAACCTGGGATTAACAGTTTTCCGGCGACTTTTTGCTCAACAAGGCACGGGATGGACATCCCCCAACAAAATGTCCCTCTTTCCCGCAGAAGAAACACCTTCTAGTCCTGCGGCGTACCGCCAATCCCCTCCTACGAAATGATGTCCCTCCCAACTGCATAGGCTCATCCGAACAGACAAGGGGAACCTCAACATAAGGGACTTTAGTAGTAGGTGGAGTAACAACAGGGGGCGGAGTTACCTCGCACCTCTCCCGGAGCCGTCTATCAGTACGGATAGCTAGGGCCATAGCAGCCTCCAGTGATGGAGGAGAATCATACTGAGCCAAAACGTCCTTTAATTTGTCAGAAAGCCCATGACAAAACTGGCTCCTAAGAGCTGGGTCATTCCACTGAGTATCTGTGGCCCATCTACGGAACTCAGAAGCAAATTCCTCCGCCGGACGATCTCCCTGCTGTATCTTACGTAATTTTGTCTCAGCAAGAGAGACCCGATCTGGGTCATCATATACCAAACCCAGGGCAGTAAAAAATCGATCTACTGACTGTAGAGCCGGGGATCCCGGAGGAAGGGAGAAGGCCCAGGATTGAGGGTCCCCTTGTAGGAGCGAGATAACAATTCCCACTCTCTGCTCTTCACTCCCTGATGATCGAGGCCGAAGCCGAAAATACAATTTACATGCTTCCCTGAAGGTAAAAAATTTGTCTCGCCCACCAGTGAACCTGTCCGGGAGAGCTACTTTAGGTTCAAATCTGGTTTGCTCCGAGGGAGACAAAACTTTGGACTTAATGTCCGTCAGCTCCATGGATAATCCCTGCAACTGCAGAGCCAGCTGGGCTACTGGATCCATGGCAACTGGGAATAATTTTATGGGCCAGTGAAAATGTCACGCGGTCTTATGATATGTGTACGATGTCAGTAAACTATTCTTAAAAGAACAACACTCTATACAACATATAGATTAGCAACATCAGCATGTAAATATAGAATAGATTTACCTGACACGATATCCGTTGAACTCAGGGTTAATCTTGAGGACTTGATACACTGTCACAGGAAAGATGAGGACCGGGGGTCTAACCTGACCCTAAACTGGGGTCCTAACTAATCCCTCACCTTGGAGGTACTGATAATGGTTCAGAGGTCCAAGTCTCCAGCCTAACCCTGTCTCCTATCAGTCCCTGAACCCTGTAATCAGTCCTAAGAAGGATTCTGATTACCACCAAAGGGATATGGGCTGATCTCTGCTAAATACACAGATTAGACAAATAAGACAGACTGGAGAAAACACAGACTTGCATACACACTCAAACACAGAAGGAACATAAATGATCTGGGATATTAAACTCTAAGCAAGGTGAGCTTAAAACAACTAAGGAGCTCTTTAACTTAAGTCTATACAGATACAATCCTATCTGTGGTCTGCATGAAGAATTTCACTGGCAACTCCCAACACAGACAACCAGAGATTTAAAGGAAACCAATCAACAAATAATTAATTGCAGCCGGAAGAAACTGCACCCAGTCCCAGAACTGAGCACAGACAGAATTAACTCCCTAACTGCCAAACACAAAGAAACAGCAACTCAGCTGTGAGAAGTCAGAATGTGCAACCGCGACGATCTTCGTGGCGATGCACACATGACATGAACAAAGCTGAACAGCACAGCGCCGGTCAGTATGAAACCATGCTGCCGACTTTGCAGATCAGCTTTTATTCAAATTAGTTGCAGAAGATGTGCAGTTCTTGGCAGCAACCTCTACACATTGAAGTCCACTTCCGTCCATTGTTTACATGCAGCCCCAGAAGCGAATGACAATAAATTGGTGGGACTGCTAGTTGTTAGATCCCCAACAATCTGGTAGTGATGACCTATCCAGGGTTAGGTCCTCAAAATTACATTCCAAGACAACCCCTTTAAGGTGTCACTTGTTGCCTAAATTTATTTTAGAAGCAATTAGATTATACATGCTGCCAGTTCTAGCCCTTTACATTTTTAGTATCTTAGAACATTTGGAAATACTTTCTGAATTTTGAAAATGTGCAAAAATAAACTCCAGTTTGTTAGGCGCCAGGATTCTCCCACTGCACAGGGTAGATCCCAAGCCTTGTCTGCCTCTGCAGTCTCCCATTCAGCTTCGGCCGCTGCGGAGCATAGTCGTCGGTCCCAGAGTCTTGCTCAGGCTCATGCTGTTCGTTTGGTTACTGCTGGTTCTCCAGCCCACTTTATGGTAACCAGTGAAAGGCAGCGGCTAGCGAACGCTCTGGAGGCTAAGTCCAGAAACCACCTTACTGAGCATGTACGTGATGTGGCGGCATCTCATTGGTGGTCGGTTGTCAGCTGCTCTGGTGATGTGGCAGGTCCGGATTGGCCCACAAGCAAGGTCCTGTCCGACTGGACATAGGCTTTACGTATAAAAGGTTCTCAGAGGCGCACGCCGGCGCGATAGTGTTATTTGTGATGTTGTGTGTGAGTGGATATGCTACTACTCTGTGTGCACGTGTGCCACTCTTATAACGGCGACTGTGTGTCTAGGCAGGCAGTGTAGGGTGGGAACTCCCGCTTGGCTTAGCATCTGTCTCCGGTCGTGTGTGCGGTTAGCACAGCTGAGTTACAGAGCAAGCACAAGCACCAACCTAGACTTCCCTGGGGGAGCGATATTTGCTTTATCCCAGTGACGTTTAACAGGGTATTGCACCAAGTGCTCTTTTGTTCAGTACTGCTCAGTGAAGTAACAGAGCAGGGTACTCAGTGTATTGTTCACATGGCGTGGCGTTTAACACAGTGTGATCTAGCAATTGCTTGCTGTCTAGATTCTGTCACTACTCTGTAGCAGCAGTTTCACATCTCTGTACGGTGGACTCCGGGTTGCGATTGCATTTTATTATACATCTTTATTTAGTGCAATCCCCCAACCCTAGCGGTACATTAGCCCCCGGGTCTGGCTAGTAACGGTGGACGAGCAGCAGTTCCTGTGGAATATCCAGCAGCTGGATGGCAGGTTGTCCGTGCTTGAGCAGGCAACTTCAGCTGTGGATCTATCTGCAGTAGTGGCACAGGCAGCCAGTGAAGCCGCTACTAGGGTTTCTACTGCGACTCCAGTTCCGTCGTTCCCATATTTCTCGCTTCCTGATAAGTTCTCAGGGGACAGCATGGCTTGCATGGGATTCGTGAACCAGTGCTCAATTCAGCTGGAGCTACAGGCCTCACGTTTCTCATCTGAATGGGCCAAGGTGGGATTTGTGGTGTTTTTATTGACGGACAGGGCGTTGGAGTGGGCTACGCCACTATGGGAACATAAGGACCTGGTGGTCCGGAGCGCATCTCGTTTTTTGTACGCCCTGAAACAGTTCTTTCTAGGATCTCAGGTTACTCATGACGCTGCACTCCAACTCTTTGGTTTAGTTCAGGGCTCTTCCCCAACCAGCCAGTTCGCTATCCAGTTCTGGACTTTAGCGTCCGAGTTGGAGTGGCCAGATTAGGTCCTGATTGCTGTTTTCTGGAGGGGCCTTGCAGACCACGTCATGCATGCTTTGGCCACTAGCGAGATCCCAACTACACTGGAGGATTTAATATCTATATCCACTCACATTGATCTTCGGTATGCCGAACGAGGGTTGGAGTGAGCCCAGTGTAGACAAAGGATTCGGTTAGCTCCAAACTTTACCAATCCTTTGGGATCTCCAGCTCGGATGTGCGATCTGGTGGAGCCCATGTAGGTCTCTCGAGTGGAAGCTAAATCCCGTCCTGTACGTGCACTACTAACTTGCTTTGTCCGTAGGTAGGCTGGCCATTACGCCAATAGGTGTTCCAGGCATCAGGGAGATCAGCCACGTCTAGTGGCTATCGGGTGAGGTTCCCTAGATAAGGCGGGTGAGCCCTCCAAATTAACTTTCAAGGTGTCTCTGTCTTATGGGTCGACCACTCGCACTACTGAGGCTTGCGTGGATTCCGGGGCCGAGGTCAATTTTCTGTCTTCCACCTTCACTCAACGGCACGCAATACCCCTAGTGATGCTCCCAAAGCCAATCACCATCCGGGTGGTTAATGGGTCAGCCCTTTCTACCCAAATTACTCATCAAACTATTCCTCGTACCCTCATGATATCTCCAAAACATCAGGCGATAATTTCCTTGTTGGTCATCCCTGAGGGTATTGATGAGGTACTTTTGGGCATATCTTGGTTGCGCCGCCATTCACCTCATATAGATTGGGCAACAGGGAGCATACAGGGATGGAGTAGGTCATGTGAGGGACAGTGTCTTAGGGCCCAGGTCCTGGTTGGATCATCCGAGTTCTCTTCAGATATAACCTCTCAACCTAAGCACTACTGGCAATATGCGGACATATTCTCCAAGAAGGCGATGGAGACTCTTCCTCCTCATCGCCCCTATGATTTCCCCATAGACCTCATTCCGGGGGCAGAGCATCTTCGTGGGCATGTCTACCCTTTGTCTCTCCCGGAGACTGAGGCTATGTCAGAATACATCAGGGGAATTTGGAGAGGGGGTTTATCAGGAAGTCAGTGTCTCCTGATGGGCAGGGTTCTTCTTTGTCCAAAAGAAGAGTGGAGAGTTACGCTTTTGCATAGACTATAGGGGTTTGAATGCCATCACAATAAAAAAACAAATATCCTTTGCCTCTAATATCCGAGCTCTTTGATAGGCTGCGGGGTGCTAGGATATTTACCAAATTGGACTTGCATGGGGCCTATAATCAAATCCGTATTTGTGAAGGGGACGAATGGAAAACCGCTTTTAACACCCGGGATGGTCATAATGAATACCTAGTTATGCCATTCGGTCTCTGTAATGCCCCCGCAGTCTTTCAGGACTTCGTAAATTACATCTTTCAGGCATTGGTATCCATATCCGTGGTGGTATATTTGGATGATATTCCCATCTACTCTCCGGATATCGACACTCACTGTAAAATGTGTGTAAGGTCTTTGAGCTCCTGTGCGCCAATTCTCTGTTTGACAAACTGAAGAAGTGCGTGTTTGAGCAGGAGTCCCTACCATTCTTGGAGTATATCGTTTTAGCCAAGGGTTTAGCCATGAACCCTGTTAAGCTGGAGTCATTGTTGAACTAGCAGGAGCCTCACTCCCTTAAAGAGGTGCAGCACTTTATGGGATTCATCAATTACTACCGCCAGATCATTCCCCACTTCTCCACTCTAGCAGCTCCTTTGGTAGCCCTCACTAAGAAGTGAGCTAATCCTAAGCAGTGGTCTGAGGAGGTCTCCAAGACCTTAATTAAATGTCGATACAATTAGGGTCTTAATATAAATAAATCATAAATTTCCCTCTAAAAATACTTTATTAGTTAAAATCACCAAAAAACTGGTCCACACCAAGGGAAAGTGCCCAAAAAAACCACACACTTAAAAAAAAACAGTGTTCCACATAACAAACATAAAATGGGGAGATCCTAAAGGTCTATACTTTCAAGGCTAGGCTGATACCTTCCTGGCCGTGGAGGTTGGCACCATAGGGGGGAACGTTGTGGCGCCCCCGCTCAACGATGGCTGTCCCTGGGGCCCCAATACACTCTGCAGCCACTACGGGGATCCAACCCGATATACTAAAGGATCCCCTAACCAATATACATAGACCGATCCTATGTCTAGAAGAGGGACCCTACACCCCAATATATATAAAATCAATGTAATTGAACACACAGTCAGATTGTGGCAAAAATTGCATGAATGTCAACCTATGACCTTCCTTATATCTTATGAGTAGAGATGATGAAGAGCCTGGGATACAGAGGTTCCTCTCAAAGAAGAAGTCATACATAAATAACCATTTATATGATAAACTCTTAACCACCTAACTTTTGGCATCAAAATTAAAGGTGCACTTGATATCCCACGTCATTCAATATAGGTCCCGTCCTTTTCAGACAGTTACCATGATATGCCCTCTAGACTAGTCACAATAGACAATGAGTTTGAGGCATTGACTGTATTTATGAAGGGTGCATATGATGACCACCAGCACAGGTCATGGACAGTAAGCATAACACACAAACATGTTGCCAGGGGATGGTCATACATTCATCTTAAATCAACTGGGAAAATTGATGCCCCATATTCCAGCATTCTCTCCCCCCCCAAAAAAAAAAGAAAAAACCTGTGCCTCTGTGCACAATAAACAATTGGGACCACAACAACTATATAGACATGTCTCCTTTGGTCATTTTTTTGATATAGGCTAGAGATACACAACTCTGTTGGCTCATCAGGAGGCCAGATATATAAAGGACTTCTGTCCTGATATGGTGTGATCATAAGACCATTAACTCCCTAAAGTCTTACTTCACTAGGGTGCCAGTTCTGCATTGGCCTGATGTGGATAAGCCCTTCATCCTGGAGGTGAATGCCTATTCCATTGGTGCTGGAGCAGTCCTGTACTGATAGGATGTTTAAGGTCTGAAACATCCCTATTTCTTTTTTTCCCAAGACCTTCACACCAGTGGAGAGGAATTATTCCATTGGGGACAGAGAGTTGCTGGCCATGAAATTGGCTTTTTAGGAGTGAAGACATCTCCTGGAGGGGGCTCGGCATCTCTTTAAGGTATTCACGGACCACAAAAACCTCCTATGTCTGCAAATCATCCAACGGCTGAATTCTCATCAGGCCAGGTGGTCTTTATTCTTTTACCATCCATTTTTTGACCGGAGAGAAGAATTAGCGAAGCCCTGTCCCTTTCTGTAGTGTTATCCGAGGATGGGGACGAGCTACGTCTTATAGTTCCTCCTGAGAGCATTCGGACCGTGGCACCGGTGTCAAACGAGCAGGTACCTCCAGGCAAGACCTATGTTCAACCTAATCTGCGGCCGGAGGTTCTCTCGTGGGCACACACCTCCAAATTGGGTGGCCATTTTGGTACTAAATGGACCACAGAGCTTCTAGGGTGGTCTTATGGGTGGCCTCGGATGGCACGGGATGTCAGGGAGTATTTGCAAGCCTGTGTCGCGTGTGCCAGAAATCGACCTTCCAGGCAGAGACCGACGGGGTTGCTTTATCCTATGCCTGTGGCAGATAGGCCCTAGGAGATGGTCGTGATGGACTTCATAGTGGACCTGCCCAAATCTCATATTAATAAGGTCACCTGGGTGATCACTGACAAATTCTTCAAGATGGTACACCTGGTTCCTCTTCTGCATATACCATCTGCATGGGCTCTGGCGGCATTGCTCATCAACAACGTGTTCCGCCTTCATGGGATGCCTGACAAGGTTGTCAGTGACCATGGTCCCCAGTTTGCCTCTCGTTTCTGGAGGGAGCTTTGTTGTCTGCTCTGTATAGAGCTCAATTTGTCCTCAGAGTATCATCCTGAGACGAATGGGCTCGAAGAGAGGACCAACCAGACACTGGTCACTCATCTACGGCACTTTGTGTCCGCCAGGCATGACAACTGGTCATCCCTGCTGCTGCCATGGGCACAGTTTGCGCTAAACAATGCCGTCGCCGATTCCACGGGGCAGACGCCTTTTCTCCTGAAATACGGTCAGTATCCGCATGTCCCTGTGCCTTTGCCTATCTCATCTTCCAACTCTAGGGTGGTGGACTGGGCAGTGGAGGCGCGTGACATCTGGAATAGCATGCATGATGCAATTAAGGTGTCAAAGGATAGGATGAGGGCGTCCGCCGAAGCGCATCGTCATCCCGCTCCGTCTTTGCCTCGGGTGACTTAGTGTGGCTGTCAGCTCATAACATCAGGCTGCATGTAGAGTCCACTAAATTTGCTCCCCGTTACCAGGTCCTTTAAAGGTCATTGAATAGGTGAATCCTGTAGTCTATCGCCTCAGTCTTCTGCTGCACTTGAACATCACCAACTCTTCTAAAACCTGTGTATATAGCCTGGCTTTCTGGGTCTCCTGCTGGAGGCTCGGATACGTCCTCGGACGATTTTGAGGTCAATGCCATTGTTGGGTCCAAGGTGGTGCGCGGCAAAAAATTATTTTTGGTTGACTGGGGAGTCTATAGAGCACATTCTTGCCCCAGCTTATTGCGGCTTTTGAGCGTGGCAAGCGTCGCCGGGGGGATGCTAGCGGTCAGGTAATGTTAGGCGCCGTGATTCTCCCACTGCACAGGGTAGATTCGAAGCCTTGTAACTGCAGGTGCTGCTGAGCATAGACATAGGTCCCAGTGTCTTGCTCAGGCTCGTGCTGTTTGTTTGGTTACTGCTGGCTCTCCAGCTAAGTCTATGGTTGTTAGGGCTGGCGGAACGCACCTAAAAGATATTAAGGAGAGGTGCGTTCGCAGCCCGGGGTCCACCATGCAGGCAGAGCCTGCTACTAGTAAAATGGAGCAAATAGGCAGTATGAGCGAGCTCTGTTATCCTGCAGAGTCGCAGATGAAAATGCCGTAGCACTATATGGCGGTATAAGCGAACTCTGTTAGAACACAGAGCCGCTGTGAAAAAGACTTTGTTTTGTCAAACTCACAGGCGACACAGATGACTGCTAAGCGATTGCAGTCTGTGGTCATGCCATACACACAGCAAACTCCTCACCGGTGGTGCCGGTATACTAGGCGCTTATTTCAGCCAGAGCCCTGAATTCAAACACACAAACTCCTCACCGGAGGTGCCGGTATTCTAGGGGCTTATTTCAGCCAAGTCCCTAACCACATGCATAAGACCACACTGGCGCAAGAATGTAACAGATATGATACTAGCGCATGGCCGTGCGGTCATGCAAGCTTTTTATAGCAGCAAGAACTGCAGGACCTTCCAGAAAGGACCAATGAAAGCCTGCCCCAGAACTCAAGCAGCTTCAGGACCTTCCTGGAGGACCAATAGGAGTCGCTGCAGTAGCCGAGCATGTGACCCTGATCTCCTATGAGAGATCTTACCCTGGGCATGCTCAGAAGGAAATACACAGGACTTAGTCCCAAATACGTCTGCTCGCCGTTGACTTGCACTGGTTACAATAACAGGAGCTGGAGAGGCAGCAGTTATCCTCTGCAGAGTATTAGACTGTGCGAGACGCTGGGACCGACATCTCTGCTGAGCAGGCTCCACTGCGGCCGGAGACGGATGGGGGACCGCAGCGGGGATGGCTCGAGATTCCCCTTGTGCAGAAGCGGGAACTCGACCCCTAACAATGGTAACCAGCGATAGGAAGCGGCGAGCAGACGATCTGGAGACTAAGTCCAGAAACCTCCTCACTGAGCCTGTCCATGATTTGGCAGCGTCTCATTGGTGGTCGGCCATCAGTTGCTCTGGTGATATGGCAGCTCTGGATGGGCCCACAAGCAAGGTCCTGTCCGACTGGACATGAGCTTTACATATAAAAGGTTCTCAGAGGCGCACGCCAATGCGCTAGTGTCATTTGTGATGGAGTGTGTGAGTGGATACTCTACCACTCTGTGTGCTCGTGTGCCGGTCTTATAACGGCAACAGTGTGTCTAGGCAGGCAGTGTAGGGTGGGAACTCCCGCTTGGCTTAGCATCTGTTCCAGCGGTGTATGCGGTTAGTGTGATGGAAATATATATGTGTTTCATGTATTCCATGTATATTCATGTATATTCAGGTAGATCTCACTTGCTTAAAAACTTCTGTACCCACACATATCTATGCAGAGCTGATGCAAGCTATAATCAGTTGCTTAAGACATGACCCCTGACCCACATAAGTCAGGCTGGTGCAAGAGCTAGACAGCTCACTGGGACTTTCTCAGACATGAAAACGGAACTAATGGCAGATGGTCTGAGTAGATGGCTAGTTTCTGCTGATTTCGCAGGAAAGCTAGGGCAGAAGTAATAAATCTGCTAATTTAGCCTTTTGTTATATTTTTTTATATTCAAACAGCCAATAATCTAGCAGCTTCTAATTGTATGTTAATTGACTAACCACCTCTTGTTTGAAAAGGTATAAGACTATGAATGAATAATAAAGTTTCAGTCTTGACGAAGTTTTATGCTGACACTCTGTGCGTGGACAGTCTTCATTTCGTTAGAGCGCTCTGAAAAAGACAGTCTAATTTGGTAACAGCGGCAGAAACACAGAAGGATAGATTTATCCTAACCAAATTTCCATAACATTAGCACAGCTGAGTTACAGAGCAAGCACAACCACCAACCTAGACTTCCCTGGGGGGAGCGATTGGGACCCCACCTAGAATCATATTTGCTTTATCCCAGTGACGTTTAACAGGGTATTGCACCAAGTGCTCTTTTGTTCAGTACCGCTCGGTGAAGTAAAGGAGCAGGGTACTCTGTGTATCGTTCACACGGTGTGGCGTTTAACACTGTGTGATCTAGCAATCGCTTGCTGTCTAGGTTCCGTCATTACTCTTTATCAGCAGTTTCACATCTCTGTACGGTGGACCCAGGGTTGCGATTGCACTTTATTATACATCTTTTTAATAATAATAATAATCTTTATTTTTATTTTAATATCTTTATTTAGTGCAATCCGCCAACCCTAACACAGTTAATTTGCACAGAGAGATTATGTTACAGATGATGCAATAGAGCATCATTGTACAGATTGAATGTAAAGCTATAGGGTTTATTTTTCTGCATATTCAACCGCAGAAATTTACCCATCTTCTGACACACCAGATATATTTATGACTATTTGTAAGAGTGTGAACAAGAAACACACTGTCTAGAGCATGTTAACTATTCTCCTGAGAAGCATTCTGTCATAACAAGAAAATATGAGAAATAGTATAGCTTTCAATGTGGGTAATAATCACATAAGATTCATTGCTCATAATGCCCAGCCAAAACCAACATTTCATGTAAGTTACTCTTTGGCATTAATGGTACCTAAGAGACACGAGAGATATTTGAGGTTAATGTCTTACATTAGCAAAAATGTAGGGGGCATGTTTATAATGTTTTCATTGTGATAAGTCCACACCTCTCATTCTGTCTATATTCACTTTGACATACAGTACCTTTTCATTTTAACATTACATAGGAAGTGAAAGTAATATCAGTGTCTAGCAGTAAATAAAGATAAACAATACTTTTAAAATTAGAATTCTCCAACTATATAATTCCAGTCTCCCCCAAAGAGCAAACACTATTTTCCACAAGGCGGTTATTTCATACAAGATCATTATTTACTCAGTCATTTAAGCTTTTGGTGCCTTATTATTTCTCCTTTTGCTCAACATTGCAGTAAATGTAGGGATAGTTGCAGGGCATTGTCTTTGACAAATTTTTCAAAACCATTCAACTGCAGAAAATCTCAATACTGTAAAGACTAATTGCCTGAAAAAGACCTGTACAAAACTCTAAGGTCTCCTAGTACTGTAATAAACAATTTCCAAGCTCTTTAAATGGGTTGTCTGGACTGAAATGAAAACTCTGCAGTCACTCTGTATGACTGTCGACTTTTGAATCACCTGAACGAATGCGCTGAGCCATGCGAAGATTCGCTGTTCTCAACCCCAGGAACAGCGGTTAGGTATGCTTTATGCATACTTCTGGGCAGAATCTGTCTAGTAGGCATGGCATCGCTCCATACGCTCCATAGTCAAGGCTTCTCCGTGCGTGTTCAATCAGAGAAACCTGCAGAAGACTGGTGAGCTGACTATTTTCCTTTTCCCCTTCACCCATACACTTGTATGGAGTGAGGCCGCACCACTAGACACCGCACCCACTAGACATTGCATGGCCTGGCTCCATACACTTCTATTGAGCGAGGTCGCGTCTGCTAGACAGGTTCTGCCCAGGAGTATGCATATCGCATACCAGATCGCCACTTCCAAGGCAGAGAATGGCAAAATTTCAAAAGTCTGCAGTTACACCAAGTGCTTGCAGAGTTTTAAATTTTAGACCTGACAACCCCTTTAATGAAACACAGCCTTGTTAATGTCAAAATGACCTAAAAAATATGGCTCGAGGAAAATGGATGCTAATGGATGGTAACCAACAAATAATGTAACAACACAGTGCACAAATAGACTATAAAAATAGTTCAAAAATTACAGAGTTCGTACAAATGGAAGAAGATGTGTAAAGTGCAAAAATTATCAATGTTTGGAGAGTACCAAAAGTTTTGTTCTTCAATAAATGAAAATGTGATAACTCTACCATAAGCAGTCCAAAAATTATTCTTTCATTTTAGTTAGTAGGAATAGATGCGCGGGGGCCCCGGCGCAATTCTTAGGCTTCATGGATATGAGGCATGTTTCTCTGATGTGTGCTGCTGACACCTGTCACACTATGATGGTTGTTTCTGTGCCTAAGCGCTCACACTCTTACTATAATGAATCTTACACTGTAGATTACCCTGTATATTATTGTTAACCTGTTTACTCCCTGATATACTGTATATCTATTGTATTGCCCCATTTTTGTATTGTTGCCCACCTGTTTTTATAGTCACTACTTTTTCTCGATGGTTATATGTACATTTTTGATTTGTCTTGTCTGTATAAATTTGAGTTAAAGTATTATGTAGTTTTTTGCAAAAATAAGATTTAGAATCTACGTAATGTCATGTCCATATATTGTACTTTATGGTATTTAAGCTCCCAGTGTCCTTCATACTCTAGTAGAAAAAGATGCCCTGGTTAGAAATTGAAGACGCAATAGATTCTCAATAAAAATTTTTTTTTTAAAGTTTTAGGGATCTGAAACGGTTTTGCTATTCTCAAAATGAGTAAACAATTACAATAGTTTTTATCATATAGTGAAAAGGAGCAGGCTAGCTGTTTTAAAAGGGAAGAAACAATGGGTCGTCAAGTAGCCGGTAAAAAAAATTAACTCTAATTTGGGAGCCGATTCCTGATTGTGTAGCATTTCTCAACAACAGTACAATATAGCACTATAAAACACAGTGTGCAGCCGGGAAGTTTGTAGAAAAATATGACAGTTTGGGAAAGGCGATTGTCACGACTCAGCTGTTGGGTGACCGACCCGGGACCAGGGGTGCCTTCCCTGTCCCTAACACTAGGGGGTTCCTACCTCGCCCTATTCCTCGGGATACTTCTCCAGGTGAAGATGCCGGGGCCTCCACCCTTGCCTTATGTCCTGAATCAGTATAAACAGCAAAAAAAAAAAATATCAACACTTACCTGCCCAGATCTCAGAGCAAATGCACTGCAGGGTGCAGCCAGCCCATAAAGCAAGATGTTAGCAGCACAGGTGCAAAATACCAGATAAAACAGCCACTCTCCACATACCCATATAGGGAGGGGGTGACTGCCCAGTATACAATTGCACAATAGAAGCCTGCGTAGGGTGCCGTTCACACAAGGATAATGCATAGTGTCTGGTTCACAGTCTATTAGTCACGCCCCTACTCTTCGATTAGGCGGGCTGGCCAGTACACTCTCAATGCGCACCAGTGTGAACACCCCTCATGCGAGACAAAAAGTGCTTGGGCTTGGCTGCACCCCGAAAAATACAATGCAAAAAATACAAAAATAGTGGGGTATTAGTTGATATTTTGGCCAAAATACGTAAGCTTGTAACCTGCGCCAAAGGTCCCCATGCTTACAAGTCCTGCACTACACTATCTGATGCTGCTAACATCTTGCTTTATGGGCTGGCTGCACCCTGCAGTGCATTTGCTCTGAGATCTGGGCAGGTAAGTGTTGATATTTTTTTTTTTGCTGCTTATATTGAATTTTTGGAGGCTTTGCGTCTCCTTTAGTGACTTTGCTGGATAGTGTAGTGCAACACTGAAGTCATCATTCATTGGCTAATTCATGTCACATGGGCACTGACAATCACAGGTGATTCTCATTTCTGATTTACCACGGGCAAGTCGAAATGTGTTTCCATACTAATTTAATGTAAAAGGAAGAAAATACCAGTGTCACAGCAAGCTTTAGATTTCTCTATTTTTGCCTCACATTGTTTTTGCTTTAAATTATTGTTTATCCATTTGCTCTTTTGTATTTAACACGAGTGCTATATACAAAAAACTTGTTTAATTTCATTCATATTTTTTAGGATATAAAATGTGAACAGTATTATGTGTTTTATGCATTCAATGTGTATGTGTATATTCCCTATATAATGTGTTATGTTATGGTAATGTGTAGAATAGCAGGGCAAGTGTCGAAACCCCATAATAGTCTATAAAGATAAGTATTTATAGATAAAAGGAAGCACAGATTATTAGTAATATATGATAGGAGATAGGAAATAGAAAAGGAATAGTTAATGTTAGGTACAGGCCCACATATGGAGGGAAATAGTGTTAATAAAAGGAGAGGAACTTCCTGGTTATGTGTGGTTAGGACTAGAGTAGTGGAAGGTTTAAGCAAGTTCTTCGTGGAGCTCAAGTGCAGTGGGCTGCTAGAGCCAACATGGGCCTATCACTCTGGGAAGTGGATTGCCATATAACTCCTCCATTCGGATCCATTCGTCAGGCCCAGGACCTCGAGATTGGGGCCATTGGGCATATCGCACCTTCCAGGCCTGCAGGGGAAGATGGACACGGGTCTTAAAAGGTGGTGGATGATGGAATCAAGGTGCACTGCCACTGGTGAAGAGGAATCCCTAGAGGTAGTGGAGACAGCAGGAAAAGGGATGCTGTATCCGGAATGAGTGCTAGGGCTGAAGGTATGTCCAGTACATGAGGGAAAGACTGTAACCTATCCTACATGCTCCACTGTAATCAATGTGAATTGTTCAGTAAAAGTTTGAATGTTGAAAAGCACTTGGTGTCTTCTGGATCGTGTGCGGCGGTCAGGGCTGCCTCTGAGATTCCGCCCAGGCTCCATCCCAACCCCGCTTCCACCCCTCAAACTGTCCACAGTCAAAGATTTTTTAAGCCGCCAACATGACAAGGTAGACTCTTTTGGCCAGGCCCTACTCTACTCCAACCTGTTAAACATTTGTTAAAATATCCAATACAATTTAGGTATATTTATTTATTTTTCAATTTATAAAATGACCAATAATATCACATACAGGAGACAAATACCACCGCACCATGACCAGACACCATATTACCACCACATAGTGACTAAATAATAGCACATACAAGGAACAAATACCACCACACCATGACCAGACCAATATTACCACCACATTGTGACCAGTAATGCCACATACAAGGAACAAATACCACCACTCCATGACCAGACCACATATTACCACCTTATAGTGACCGAATAATAGCACATACAAGGAACAAATACTGCCACACCATGGACGGACAACATATTACCACCACATAGTGACTGAATACTACAATACTGATCAGTAATAAAAAAAAAACACAATACTAATATTACCATAAGTGCCATTATACACAGGAGATCTGTACTTAGTATGCAGTGTCTGTGTACAGGTAACACAGTGATCACCGGTGACATTATACAAAGGAACCCTGTATATAATGTATAATGTAAAGGTAATACAGTGACCACTGGTGACATTGTACACAGGATCACTGTATATAGAATACAGTGTATAGTGTCAGTGTACAGGTAACACACTGACTCATCAGTGACGTCTCTAGTTGAAGTCCTTCATCTTCGCTTTTAATCTTCATCCAGGACAGACTGCCGTCACTTCTTCCAGCCAGGGCTCGTCTCTGCAGGAAATAACACAGTTACCTAGAGCACCGTTTGCAGAACACATTACTTATTTTTTCCAAAATTCTAATCTACACCAGATTAAGAAAAAAAGTAGATAGTGTTGCTCTGCACAGTAACAGGACCGCCTCCCCATTTAAAATATTATCCTCAAAAAATAATAATAAATAATAATAATCTTCATTTTTATATAGCGCTAACATATTCCGCAGCGCTTTACAGTTTGCACACATTATCATAGCTGTCCCCGATGGGGCTCACAATCTAGATTCCCTATCCGTATGGTTTTTTTTTGAGTGTGAGAGGAAACCGGAGTACCCGGAGGAAACCCACGCAAACACGGGGAGAACATACAAACTCCTTGCAGATGTTGTCATGGTGGGATAAAATAAATACATCACTGCAGTAATAACATCCCTTAATTATCCCCTATGGTAACAATATCCCTCATCCTGGCCCCCGTGTGTCTCATTCCTGGCTCCAGCCATATGTTCTATCCTGCCCCCATGTGATGTCCCATCCTGCCCCCATGTGATGTCTCATCCTGCCCCCATGTGATGTCTCATCCTGCCCCCATGTGATGTCTCATCCTGCCCTATCTGTCTCATGATCCTGCCCCATCTGTCCCATGATCCTGCCCTATGATCCTGCCCCATGATCCTGTCCCATGATCCTGCCCCATCTGTCCCCATCGTATCCATCCTGCCCCATGATCCTGCACCATCTGTCTCCATCCTGGCCCATGATCATGCACCATCTGTTTCCATCCTGCCTCATATTCCTGCCCCATCTGTGTCCATCCTGCACCATGTCTCCATCCTACCCCCGTGTCTCCATCCTGCCCCATGTCTCAATTCTGACCTGTGACTCCATCCTGCCCCGTGACTCCATCCTGCCCCTGTGACTCCATTCTGCACCTGTGAATCCATCCTTCCCCGTGTCTCCATCCTGCCCGTGTCTATATCCTGCCCCTGTGACTTCATCCTGCCCCGTGTCTCCATCCTGCCCCATGACTCCATCCTGCCCCTGTGCCTCCATCTTGCCCCGTGACTCTATCCTGCCCGTTTCTCCATCCTGCCCCGTGATTCCATTCTTCCCTGTGTCTCCCATTCTGCTCCCGTGCCTCCATCCTGCCCCCGTGTCTCCCATTCTGCCCCGTGTCTCCATCCTGCCTCCTGTCTCCATTCTGCCCCATGTCTCCATCCTTCCCCATGCCTCCCATTCAGCCCCATGTCTCCATCCTGCCCTGTGTCTCAATCCTGTCCCCATGTCTCAATCCTGCACCCATGTCTCCATCCTGCCCCCTGTCTCCATTCTGCCCCGTGTCTCCATCCTGCCGGTGAAACATATTGCCGCTTTCAATAAAAATGAAAAAAAAAAAAAAAAACTTTTCTTACCTGACCGCGCTCCTGCAGTGATGATATCTCCCGGCATGTCAAGCATGCCCTTGCCAGCGATTGACAATGACATCATATGCCGGCAACGTGCACTGACATCACTGCCAGCCTCCGATTGACTGGCGGCTATAACTATTGCCGTGCGGGCCTGCAAGGCAATAGAGTAACTGAACCTGTGTCTCGGACGCAGGTTCAGTTACTGAATCGGTAGAATCCTGCCGCTCGGGCCCAATCAGCAGAAGAGACGCCCCAGTAATGCCCTGATGGCGGCCCTGGCGGTGGTTGCTGAAGATGAAAGCCTGGAGTCAGCAAAGGCCTTTGGCCCATAAGTGACTGTGATGCACCCCACAGCTAACAGCACACTGGGAATGGGACACAGTTTTTCTGTAGGGTGTTAGCCTGTGTGGAAGCTGTAGCTCATCCACGTCCAGCTCACTTGGGTACCTTACAAGAGGATCTAAGCATCTTTCCCAGATGTGCTGGTACATCACTGCTACTAAATAATTCACCCAGTCATCTACACCAAATATCTACAGTGCAGTGCACTTTTACCTCAAAGACAAGTCCAGTGGCATACTTTTTTCTGCACATGAAAACAGAGACCAGATACCTCTTTCTGTGAGAAATAATGGCTGCTTGTTATCTTCCATTGAGGTTGAGCATGCTCCATCATTTCTAGAAAGACAGTATATTCCTTAAGTTCCAAGCTAAGTTGGCAATCCAGCGTATGACTGAGAGCATTTGTATCCTCAACACACAATCAGTTATGGATATTTGCCTCTTGAATGGGGAATAGGAGGAGAAGGTGTGCTTATAGTATGATAGATAGTAGAGAAGGATGACAATTACTGTATGATCGTGGTGATAATGACACTGAACTGGTGCTATCTAAGGGTGCAGTCTGGCTGACATAGGATAAGCATGGTGAACATGGGCAGTAGGACAAAACTTTAGGCATGATTTGATTGCTGGCCAACTTGTCTTTTCCAAATGAGCAACTGATATCGCTTCATGAGCTGATGAGAGTCCTAGTTCCTAGTCTAAAACTCTGTGGACATACACAGCTTATTTTGCTCTTGCAAAGCCTGCGGAGAACCAAAGAATGTGCAAAAGAAATTCTACACATGACAGCCTGCACATATGACTTTCCACCACCACGAGTAGACATTTCAGATGTTGTAGATCTTCCTCCACCAACACTTGTGGCATTAACTGCTCCAGAGCTGATAACATGAAAGGCTAATTTGGCCTCAGTGGTTGTTTTTGGTGCATGTCGCCTGTGCTGTGTATCACCAATGTCAACAACCTCATTCTCTGATTACTTCAACTGCTTGTCACCCCTGTCTTTTATCAAGGTTTGTTCAAACATAGATTCATCATCAACATCATCATCTATATCATCATACATAATTCATCTGACTCTATGTGTGAAATGGCCAGTGCTTCTTCCCTCCCCCCACCTGATTCCCACTCTGACATTTGCCTTGACTTAGTGCTAGTACCACGAATAGTGTCCCTACCACTCAGTTTGCAGATCTTGCAACACAGATTAATATTAGAATCATGTTGTCCAAAATATCAACTTGAAGTATTTTTATGTAGTATGTACCTTAGCCCTCCGGGGGCTATGGTTTATGGGAAAAAATGCTATGACAACATTTACTGTTATGGCGGTGAATGAGGTCGACTGACCAGCTAATGATATCGCTGTTAGAGGATACATAATCCTGCTGTGATTGAGACGAGCAATGGGACATATAATACATTACACCCTCCGCTTCCTCTCTGCTAACGCACTTGCCATAGGCAAAGACCAAATGTTAAATGGGTTTGGTTGGTACTACTACTGACAGTGACGTCAGTGCTGATTGGGAGCCGGGCTCACGTTAGATAACAACCTTACGAGAGTCCCAGGAACGCGAGTGCCGGCAAAGCTGGAACTGCACCGGAAAGGGAGGTAGGTATAAGTGTTTTTATTGTAACAGGTGGCAAGCATTAAGACTAATCCATGTGTTAAGCTTGATTATGTGGAAAAGTTATGGAATAACTGAAGGCTTCCTGAGGACTGCTAGCTCATTAACAAATTTTGGTGGTGGCAGTTTCCAGTGATTATACATAAGTGGGGGATTTACATATTTGGATTACAATAATTTTAGACAGATTAGGTGGTCTTGTAGTGGTTACTTGAGATTAGCGGATCATTGGTTTTCAGTCCTCAGAGACATGGTCAAGGTAAGGAAGGCTGAAATGCGACCACTAGAGATGAGTGGATTGGTCTACGGAGGATTGAGTTTTAGTCAAATTTCCTCAAATCTGAAGTTTCACGCAAATTAAAACATTTTGAGATTTGATTCACAGTTCAGTAAAATAATAAAAAACTTTCTTGGCACCATTTACCACACTACTGAAACCTGAGAAAGCAAGCAAATGTTATTTTTAATTGCTGTGCGGGCTTCCCCATAATGCCCTGCAGCTATGATATCTTATGGACTATCATACCATGTACAGTGGTGGTTAGTACTTAGGCCATCACAAGATCATAGGTTCCAAGCAGAGCACACTTTTTACAACAGAGTCATTTTCCATCTCCAGAGTCACTGGGTCAGTCTCTCTTCTTTATAGTGTAAGCTCTTATGGTCAGCGGTGTCCTCTCTTTTGTCTCTTCTGTAGACAATAAGCTCTTATGGTCACCTGGGGTCCTCTCGATCACCTGTAAAGTGTTAGCTCTTATGGTCAAGGAGATCCTCTCTCTCTCTCTACACTCCCCCATGTGTATTGGACGAGCAATTACAAGCTTTCCAGTATTGAGGTTTGCAGAAAATAATTTGTTGCAAAAACAAATTTTGGAGAAAATTACTATCTCCAGCAAGGTTGGTTGTGACACAGTGAATGAGTGGAAGTTTACAGTCACTTTGGCATATCTTATGGCCCTTGGTCCTGTTAAATAAACATTCTGAATTGCAGTTGAAATAAATCATTGAACAGCTTGTCTTTCTCTAGAAAATATTCCCCTAAGGCCGGGGTCAAACTTGCGAGTGCAATGCGAGAAACTCGCGAGAGTCTCTTGCCTGAATACCCAGCATGGCTGCCAGCACTCGGACCGGGGCATTCAGCTGCATAGAAATACATGCAGCCGCACACTCGGTGTTAGGGTCTGCGGAACGCACCTAATAGATATTGTAGAGAGGTGCGTTCGCAGCCCGGTGCTAGTAAGATGGCGAAAGTAGCGAACTCTGTTATCCCGCAGAGTCGCTAAAATAAATGCCGTAGCACGCTGTGGCAGTTAGTGCGAACTCTGTTAATCCCCAGAGCCGCTAACGGGAATGCCACAGCGCTATATGGCGATAAGTACGAACTCACTTAGCTTCAGTGAGCCGCAAAGTAAAACGCTAGGGCGCTGAACCAGCGTTATAAAGCGAACCCTGTTGCGTCACAGAGCCGCTGTGAAAAAGACTGTGTCCTGTTAGACTCACAGGGAACACAGATGACTACTAAGCGGATTGCAGTCTGAGGTCATGCAGTCAGAACACAAACAACAACCTCCTCACCGGAGGTGCCGGTATTCTAGGGGCTTATTTCAGCCAGACCTAACCACATGCATACATGACCTCACTGGCGGAAGCACGTAACAGATTTGACACTAGCGCATGGCGGCCCAGCCATGTCACCCCTTTATAGTAACAGCCACAGGACCTGCCAGAAAAAGGACCAATGAGAAACTGTTCCAAATCACATGTAGTTTCAGGACCTTCCTGGCGGACCAATAGGAGCCGCTGCAGTACCTGAACATGTGACCCCTGATCTCCAATGAGAGATCTTACCCTGGGCATGCTCAGAAGGGGAAACGCAGGACTTCGTCCTAAAGACGTCTGCTCCAGCACTGGCTATAATAGATGATCCAGGAGGGGCAGCAGCAAGTCTCTGCACAGTATTGGAATGAGCAAGACGCTGGGACCGACGTCTCTGCTGAGCAGGCTCCACTGCGGCTGGAGACAGATGGGGGACCGCAGCGTGAATGGCTTGAGATTCCCCTTGTGCAGCATTGGGAACTCGAACCTAACATTACCTCCCCTCCTAGGGCCCCCCCTTCTCTGGGCCTCGCTGCGCTCAAAGGCAGCGATGAGCTGCGGAGCGTGAACATGCTCGGCAGGCTTCCAAGACCTATCCTCAGGCCCATAGCCCCTCCAGTCCACCAAATAAAACTTTTTGCCCCGTACCACCTTACACTCTACGATGGCGTTCACCTCATGGTCATCCGTAGATGAACCCGATGTCCCGGCAGATGACTTGGAAAACTGGGATATGAGCACGTGTTTCAGGAGGGATACGTGAAAGGTGTCGGAGATACCCAGGCGTGGTGGAAGAGCCAAACGGTATACCATAGGGTTAACCTGCTCGAGGACTTTGAAAGGACCCAGGTAGCGGGGTGCCAACTTAGTGGACTCAACTCGCAGCCTAATGTTACGGGCGGAGAGCCACACCAAGTCCCCAGGAGCAAATGTTGGAGCGGGGCGCCGATGTGCGTCGGCGGAGGACCTCATCCTCTCCTTGGACACCTGAATGGCATCCTGGGTACGGTCCCAAATGTCTCGTGCCTCCACAGCCCAGTCTGCCACCCTGGAGTCAGCGGAAGACACGTGCATGGGCACCGGAACCCGCAGATGCTGACCGTAGTTTAGGAAGAATGGAGTCTGTCCGGTGGAGTCAGCCACAGCATTGTTTAGTGCAAACTCAGCCCACGGTAGCAAGGATGCCAAGTCATCCTGCCTGGCTGAGACAAAATGTCATAGATAGGTGACCAAGGTCTGGTTGGCCCTCTCTACCAACCCATTCGTCTTGGGATGATATGCTGAAGAGAGATTTAGCTCAATACTGAGTAGACGACAAAGCTCTCTCCAGAACCGAGACGCAAACTGGGGACCTCGGTCACTGACAATTTTGTCCGGCATGCCGTGTAGACGGAAGATGTGCCTAACAAACAACGCTGCCAGAGCCCGTGCAGAAGGTAACCGTGGTAGCGGCACCAGATGTACCATTTTGGAAAAATGGTCGGTGATTACCCAAATGATGGTGCAACCCCGAGACTTGGGTAAGCCCACCACAAAGTCCATCCCAACCATCTCCCAGGGTCTGTCTGCCACCGGCAAAGGGTAAAGTAACTCAGCTGGCCATTGTCGGGGAGACTTATTCTTGTCGCAGGGACACACGTCCGAACATAGTCCCCAACGTCACGGACCATATGCGGCCACCAGTATGTCCTCGCCAGCAACTCAGATGTCCTCTTTGCCCCAAAGTGTCCACCCACCCTGGACGAATGTGCCCAAGAGAGCACCTCCGGTCGCGAATTGGTAGGCACAAAAGTCTTGCTCGGGGGCACAGACTCTAGCAAAACCGGTGCCACTGTTCTCAGGCTCTCTGTGGGGACAATAAGCCGAGGCTCCTCCTCCTCCTCAGAGGACACCACAGAGCGAGAGAGAGCGTCGGCACAGATGTTCTTCTCTCCCGAGAGAAAATGTAGGGTGAAGTGAAACCGGGAGAAGAACAAGGACCATCTGGCCTGGCGAGAATTAAGTCGCTGGGCTGTCTGAAGATATATCAAATTCTTGTGGTCGGTGAAGACTTGGAAGGGAAAGCGAGCCCCCTCCAACAGGTGTCTCCATTCAGAGAAAGCCAACTTCATTGCTAGCAACTCCCTGTCCCGATAGAATAATTCCTCTCCGCTGATGTGAAGGTCTTGGAGAAGAAGAAGCAAGGATGCTTCCGACCTTGATCATCCTTTTGAAAGAGGACTGCTCCAGCACCAACGGATGAGGCATCCACCTCCAATATAAATGGCTTATCAACATCAGGGCGGTGTAGGATGAGAGCACTAGCAAAATGAGACTTAATTGAGGTGAAAGCCTTGGAGACTTCTTCGGACCACAATTTGGGATTTGCTCCCTTCTTGGTGAGGGCTGCCAAGAGAGCTACCAAAGTTGAGAAATGGGGAATGAACTGGTGATAATAATTAATGAACCCCATAAAGCGCTGCACCGTTTTAAGGGAATGGGGTTCTTGCCAGTCCATCACAGCCTGTAATTTGGCAGGATCCATAGCCAATCCCCGGGCGGAGATGATATAGCCCAGGAATGGTAAAGACTCCTGCTCAAACACGCATTTCTCCAACTTTGCATAAAGGGAATTTGCCCGCAAGAGGTCGAAGACTCTGCAGACATCTTTCCGGTGGGAGTCAATATCTGGAGAGAAGATGAGAATATCATCCAGATAGACCACGACCGAGGTGGAAAGCATATCCCGGAAGATGTCATTGACAAAGTCTTGGAAAACGGCTGGAGCATTACAGAGCCTGAAGGGCATCACCAGATATTCATAGTGCCCATCCCTGGTATTAAAAGCCGTCTTCCACTCGTCCCCCTCGCGGATGCGAATCAGGTTGTAAGCACCCTGCAGGTCTAATTTGGTAAATACCCTTGCTTCCCGGAGCCTATCAAAGAGCTCAGAAATTAAAGGCAGCGGGTATTTATTCTTAACAGTAATGGCGTTAAGACCCCTGTAATCTATGCAGGGACATAATTCTCCGTTCTTCTTTTGCACAAAGAAGAACCCTGCCCCAGCAGGTGACACTGACTTCCTAATGAACCCTCTTGCCAGATTTTCCTGAATGTATTGGGACATGGCCTCCGTCTCCGGAAGAGAGAGGATAGACCCTTCACCGGGGAGGTTCTGCTCCAGGCAAGAGGTCAATAGGACAGTCATAGGGGTGGTGAGGCGGAAGCATCTCCACAGCCTTTTTGGAGAACACGTCTACATAGGACCAATAGCACTTGGGCAGGGAAGTGAGATCTGCAGGTATCCCTGTAGTAGCAACCTGAACACACTCCCTCACACATCTACCTCTACAAGACTCACTCCAACCCCGTATCTTCCCAGAGGACCACTCAATATGTGGGGAGTGAAGACGAAGCCAGGGTACTCACAGCAGAGCCTCATCTATACCCTCAGGAAGGACAAGGAAAGAAATAATCTCCTGATGGGAAGGAGACATAGCTAATGTGAGAGGGATTGTCTGATGTGTGATCTGTGAGGGCAGTATGGAGCCATTCACCACTCGAACAGTCACCGGTTTGGCGAGCATCACCTGAGGTATTGTGTGGTGGAGAGCAAAAGCAGAGGACATAAAGTTCCCCTCTGCTCCAGAATCCACACAAAGCTCAACTGTTAGAGTGGATGGACCAAAAGAGATTGTCCCTTTAAAGGACAGCTTGGAGGCGAATGCTGCTGACTCTAGTGAACCTCCTCCCATGGTCACTAGACGCGATCGTGTTCCCGATCGCTGGGGACATCTATTGGCATAATGTCTTAACTGCTGACAATTGTTACAAACCACGGGACTTAGGTCCCGTTCGAACAACCTCCATGACCTCCGGGGAGTCGGGCGCCTGAATGGGAGATTCTAGAGGTTTAGCAAAGGTGGGAGCTAGCTGAAACCTCCGTCTACACTGGGCCCGCTCCAACCTCCGCTCGTGAAAGCGAAGGTCGATGCGGGTAGATATGGAGATAAGCTTCTCCAGTGAGGTAGGAATCTCCCTGGTGGCCAAGGCGTCCTTTACATGGTCAGCCAGACATCTCCAGTATACCGGTATAAGGACTTATCCGGCCACTCTAACTCGGAGGCCAGAGTTTGAAATTGGACTGAAAACTGACTGACCAAGCATGAACCCTGTGACATTGCCAGCAGTTGGAGCGCTGAATCGTGGGTGACCTGAGGGCCTAAAAAGACCTATTTAAGAGTCTCTAGAAACCGAGGAGCACTCCGCACCACGCGATCGTCACGCTCCCACAGCGGCGTTGCCCATTCCAAAGCTCTGCCCGACAGAAGTGACACTATGAAACCCACTTGTGACCGCTCTGTGGGAAAACGTGCGGCCAGAAGCTCAAGTTGTATAGAGCAATGACTCACGAATCCCCGACAATGTTTGCCGTCGCCAGAAAACTTGTCTGGAAGCGGAAGATGGGACAAGGTCGGGGCAGAGGTGTTGGAGGACAAACTGGCTGCCGCTGTGCTAGCAGCCTGAACAGCGACTGCGGTCACATCCACAACTGAGGTTGTGTGCTCGAGAGCCGCCAACCTATCCTCCAGCTGCTGGATGAACTGCCGTAGGCGCTGGTCGTCCGCCATTTTACTAGCCAGACCCTGGCGCTAGTATTATGTTAGGGTCTGTGGAATGCACCTAATAGATATTGTAGAGAGATGCGTTCGCAGCCCGTGCAGGCGAAGCCCGCTGCTAGTAAGATAGCGAAAGTAGCGAACTCTGTTATCCCGCAGTCGCTAAAATAAATGCCGTAGCGTGCTGTGGCAGTTAGTGCGAACTCTGTTAATCCCCAGAGCCGCTAACGGGAATGCCACAGCGCTATATGGCAATAAGTACGAACTGACTTAGCTTCAGTGGGCCGCAAAGTAAAACGCTAGGGCGCTGAACCAGCGTTATAAAGCGAACCCTGTGGCGTCACAGAGCCGCTGAGAAAAAGACTGTGTCCTGTTAGACTCACAGGGAACACAGATGACTGCTAAGCGGATTGCAGTCTGAGGTCATGCAGTCAGAACACAAGCAACAATCTCCTCACCGGAGTAGCCGGTATTCTAATGGCGTTTTCAGCCGAACCCTGAACACGTGCATACAATCTCCTCACCGGAGGTGCCGGTATTCTAGGGGCTTATTTCAGCCAGACCTAACCACATGCATACATGACCTCACTGGCGCAAGCATGTAACAGATTTGATACTAGCACATGGCGGCCCAGCCATGCCACCCCTTTATAGTAACAGCCACAGGACCTGCCAGAAAAAGGACCAATGAGAAACTGTTCCAAAACACATGTAGTTTCAGGACCTTCCTGGCGGACCAATAGGAGCCGCTGCAGTACCTGAACATGTGACCCCTGATCTCCAATGAGAGATCTTACCCTGGGCATGCTCAGAAGGGGATACGCAGGACTTCATCCTAAAGACGTCTACTCCAGCACTGGCTATAATAGAAGATCCAGGATGGGCGGCAGAAGCAAGTCTCTGCACAGTATTGGAATGGGCAAGACTCTGGGACTGACGTCTCTGCTGAGCAGGCTCCACTGCGGCTGGAGACAGATGGGGGACCGCAGCGTGAATGGCTTGAGATTCCCCTTGTGCAGCATTGGGAACTCGAACCCTAACATTACCTCCCCTCCTAGGGCCCCCCCTTCTCTGGGCCTCGCTGCGCTCAAAGGCAGCGATGAGCTGCGGAGCGTGAACATGCTCGGCAGGCTTCCAAGACCTATCCTCAGGCCCATAGCCCCTCCAGTCCACCAAATAAAACTTTTTGCCCCGTACCACCTTACACTCTACGATGGCGTTCACCTCATGGTCATCCGTAGATGAACCCGATGTCCCGGCAGATGACTTGGAAAACTGGGATATGAGCACGTGTTTCAGGAGGGATACGTGAAAGGTGTCGGAGATACCCAGGCGTGGTGGAAGAGCCAAATGGTATACCATAGGGTTAACCTGCTCGAGGACTTTGAAAGGACCCAGGTAGCGGGGTGCCAACTTAGTGGACTCAACTCGCAGCCTAATGTTACGGGCGGAGAGCCACACCAAGTCCCCAGGAGCAAATGTTGGAGCGGGGCGCCGATGTGCGTCGGCGGAGGACCTCATCCTCTCCTTGGACACCTGAATGGCATCCTGGGTACGGTCTCAAATGTCTCGTGCCTCCACAGCCCAGTCTGCCACCCTGGAGTCAGCGGAAGACACGTGCATGGGCACCGGAACCCGCAGATGCTGACCGTAGTTTAGGAAGAATGGAGTCTGTCCGGTGGAGTCAGCCACAGCATTGTTTAGTGCAAACTCAGCCCACGGTAGCAAGGATGCCAAGTCATCCTGCCTGGCTGAGACAAAATGTCATAGATAGGTGACCAAGGTCTGGTTGGCCCTCTCTACCAACCCATTCGTCTTGGGATGATATGCTGAAGAGAGATTTAGCTCAATACTGAGTAGACGACAAAGCTCTCTCCAGAACCGAGACGCAAACTGGGGACTGGTGATAATAATTAATGAACCCCATAAAGCGCTGCACCGTTTTAAGGGAATGGGGTTCTTGCCAGTCCATCACAGCCTGTAATTTGGCAGGATCCATAGCCAATCCCTGGGCGGAGATGATATAGCCCAGGAATGGGCACCGGAACCCGCAGATGCTGACCGTAGTTTAGGAAGAATGGAGTCTGTCCGGTGGAGTCAGCCACAGCATTGTTTAGTGCAAACTCAGCCCACGGTAGCAAGGATGCCAAGTCATCCTGCCTGGCTGAGACAAAATGTCATAGATAGGTGACCAAGGTCTGGTTGGCCCTCTCTACCAACCCATTCGTCTTGGGATGATATGCTGAAGAGAGATTTAGCTCAATACTGAGTAGACGACAAAGCTCTCTCCAGAACCGAGACGCAAACTGGGGACCTCGGTCACTGACAATTTTGTCCGGCATGCCGTGTAGACGGAAGATGTCCTAACAAACAACGCTGCCAGAGCCCGTGCAGAAGGTAACCGTGGTAGCGGCACCAGATGTACCATTTTGGAAAAATGGTCGGTGATTACCCAAATGATGGTGCAACCCCGAGACTTGGGTAAGCCCACCACAAAGTCCATCCCAACCATCTCCCAGGGTCTGTCTGCCACCGGCAAAGGGTAAAGTAACTCAGCTGGCCATTGTCGGGGAGACTTATTCTTGTCGCAGGAGACACACGTCCGAACATAGTCCCCAACGTCACGGACCATATGCGGCCACCAGTATGTCCTCGCCAGCAACTCAGATGTCCTCTTTGCCCCAAAGTGTCCACCCACCCTGGACGAATGTGCCCAAGAGAGCACCTCCGGTCGCGAATTGGTAGGCACAAAAGTCTTGCTCGGGGGCACAGACTCTAGCAAAACCGGTGCCACTGTTCTCAGGCTCTCTGTGGGGACAATAAGCCGAGGCTCCTCCTCCTCCTCAGAGGACACCACAGAGCGAGAGAGAGCGTCGGCACAGATTTTCTTCTCTCCCGAGAGAAAATGTAGGGTGAAGTGAAACCGGGAGAAGAACAAGGACCATCTGGCCTGGCGAGAATTAAGTCGCTGGGCTGTCTGAAGATATATCAAATTCTTGTGGTCGGTGAAGACTTGGAAGGGAAAGCGAGCCCCCTCCAACAGGTGTCTCCATTCAGAGAAAGCCAACTTCATTGCTAGCAACTCCCTGTCCCCGATAGAATAATTCCTCTCCGCTGATGTGAAGGTCTTGGAGAAGAAGAAGCAAGGATGCTTCCGACCTTGATCATCCTTTTGAAAGAGGACTGCTCCAGCACCAACGGATGAGGCATCCACCTCCAATATAAATGGCTTATCAACATCAGGGCGGTGTAGGATGAGAGCACTAGCAAAATGAGACTTAATTGAGGTGAAAGCCTTGGAGACTTCTTCGGACCACAATTTGGGATTTGCTCCCTTCTTGGTGAGGGCTGCCAAGAGAGCTACCAAAGTTGAGAAATGGGGAATGAACTGGTGATAATAATTAATGAACCCCATAAAGCGCTGCACCGTTTTAAGGGAATGGGGTTCTTGCCAGTCCATCACAGCCTGTAATTTGGCAGGATCCATAGCCAATCCCTGGGCGGAGATGATATAGCCCAGGAATGGTAAAGACTCCTGCTCAAACACGCATTTCTCCAACTTTGCATAAAGGGAATTTGCCCGCAAGAGGTCGAAGACTCTGCAGACATCTTTCCGGTGGGAGTCAATATCTGGAGAGAAGATGAGAATATCATCCAGATAGACCACGACCGAGGTGGAAAGCATATCCCGGAAGATGTCATTGACAAAGTCTTGGAAAACGGCTGGAGCATTACAGAGCCTGAAGGGCATCACCAGATATTCATAGTGCCCATCCCTGGTATTAAAAGCCGTCTTCCACTCGTCCCCCTCGCGGATGCGAATCAGGTTGTAAGCACCCTGCAGGTCTAATTTGGTAAATACCCTTGCTTCCCGGAGCCTATCAAAGAGCTCAGAAATTAAAGGCAGCGGGTATTTATTCTTAACAGTAATGGCGTTAAGACCCCTGTAATCTATGCAGGGACATAATTCTCCGTTCTTCTTTTGCACAAAGAAGAACCCTGCCCAGCAGGTGACACTGACTTCCTAATGAACCCTCTTGCCAGATTTTCCTGAATGTATTGGGACATGGCCTCCGTCTCCGGAAGAGAGAGGATAGACCCTTCACCGGGGAGGTTCTGCTCCAGGCAAGAGGTCAATAGGACAGTCATAGGGGTGGTGAGGCGGAAGCATCTCCACAGCCTTTTTGGAGAACACGTCTACATAGGACCAATAGCACTTGGGCAGGGAAGTGAGATCTGCAGGTATCCCTGTAGTAGCAACCTGAACACACTCCCTCACACATCTACCTCTACAAGACTCACTCCAACCCCGTATCTTCCCAGAGGACCACTCAATATGTGGGGAGTGAAGACGAAGCCAGGGTACTCACAGCAGAGCCTCATCTATACCCTCAGGAAGGACAAGGAAAGAAATAATCTCCTGATGGGAAGGAGACATAGCTAATGTGAGAGGGATTGTCTGATGTGTGATCTGTGAGGGCAGTATGGAGCCATTCACCACTCGAACAGTCACCGGTTTGGCGAGCATCACCTGAGGTATTGTGTGGTGGAGAGCAAAAGCAGAGGACATAAAGTTCCCCTCTGCTCCAGAATCCACACAAAGCTCAACTGTTAGAGTGGATGGACCAAAAGAGATTGTCCCTTTAAAGGACAGCTTGGAGGCGAATGCTGCTGACTCTAGTGAACCTCCTCCCATGGTCACTAGACGCGATCGTGTTCCCGATCGCTGGGGACATCTATTGGCATAATGTCTTAACTGCTGACAATTGTTACAAACCACGGGACTTAGGTCCCGTTCGAACAACCTCCATGACCTCCGGGGAGTCGGGCGCCTGAATGGGAGATTCTAGAGGTTTGGCAAAGGTGGGAGCTATCTGAAACCTCCGTCTACACTGGGCCCGCTCCAACCTCCGCTCGTGAAAGCGAAGGTCGATGCGGGTAGATATGGAGATAAGCTTCTCCAGTGAGGTAGGAATCTCCCTGGTGGCCAAGGCGTCCTTTACATGGTCAGCCAGACCTCTCCAGTATACCGGTATAAGGACTTATCCGGCCACTCTAACTCGGAGGCCAGAGTTTGAAATTGGACTGAAAACTGACTGACCAAGCATGAACCCTGTGACATTGCCAGCAGTTGGAGCGCTGAATCGTGGGTGACCTGAGGGCCTAAAAAGACCTATTTAAGAGTCTCTAGAAACCGAGGAGCACTCCGCACCACGCGATCGTCACGCTCCCACAGCGGCGTTGCCCATTCCAAAGCTCTGCCCGACAGAAGTGACACTATGAAACCCACTTGTGACCGCTCTGTGGGAAAACGTGCGGCCAGAAGCTCAAGTTGTATAGAGCAATGACTCACGAATCCCCGACAATGTTTGCCGTCGCCAGAAAACTTGTCTGGAAGCGGAAGATGGGACAAGGTCGGGGCAGAGGTGTTGGAGGACAAACTGGCTGCCGCTGTGCTAGCAGCCTGAACAGCGACTGCGGTCACATCCACAACTGAGGTTGTGTGCTCGAGAGCCGCCAACCTATCCTCCAGCTGCTGGATGAACTGCCGTAGGCGCTGGTCGTCCGCCATTTTACTAGCCAGACCCTGGCGCTAGTATTATGTTAGGGTCTGTGGAATGCACCTAATAGATATTGTAGCGAGATGCGTTCGCAGCCCGTGCAGGCGAAGCCCGCTGCTAGTAAGATAGCGAAAGTAGCGAACTCTGTTATCCCGCAGTCGCTAAAATAAATGCCGTAGCGTGCTGTGGCAGTTAGTGCGAACTCTGTTAATCCCCAGAGCCGCTAACGGGAATGCCACAGCGCTATATGGCAATAAGTACGAACTGACTTAGCTTCAGTGGGCCGCAAAGTAAAACGCTAGGGCGCTGAACCAGCGTTATAAAGCGAACCCTGTGGCGTCACAGAGCCGCTGAGAAAAAGACTGTGTCCTGTTAGACTCACAGGGAACACAGATGACTGCTAAGCGGATTGCAGTCTGAGGTCATGCAGTCAGAACACAAGCAACAATCTCCTCACCGGAGTAGCCGGTATTCTAATGGCGTTTTCAGCCGAACCCTGAACACGTGCATACAATCTCCTCACCGGAGGTGCCGGTATTCTAGGGGCTTATTTCAGCCAGACCTAACCACATGCATACATGACCTCACTGGCGCAAGCATGTAACAGATTTGATACTAGCACATGGCGGCCCAGCCATGCCACCCCTTTATAGTAACAGCCACAGGACCTGCCAGAAAAAGGACCAATGAGAAACTGTTCCAAAACACATGTAGTTTCAGGACCTTCCTGGCGGACCAATAAGAGCCGCTGCAGTACCTGAACATGTGACCCCTGATCTCCAATGAGAGATCTTACCCTGGGCATGCTCAGAAGGGGATACGCAGGACTTCATCCTAAAGACGTCTACTCCAGCACTGGCTATAATAGAAGATCCAGGATGGGCGGCAGAAGCAAGTCTCTGCACAGTATTGGAATGGGCAAGACTCTGGGACTGACGTCTCTGCTGAGCAGGCTCCACTGCGGCTGGAGACAGATGGGGGACCGCAGCGTGAATGGCTTGAGATTCCCCTTGTGCAGCATTGGGAACTCGAACCCTAACACTTGGGTCCTGAGTGCCGGCGGCAGTGCCGGATATTGAGGTGAGAGTCTCGCATGAGTTTCTCGCGTTGCACTCACAAGTGTGACCCAGACCCGCACTATGTTTTGCTGTATGGTTGACATTAAACATCTAAAACGTTGCATTGTCTATGAGTAAACCCTCAATGTTTTATCACATAACCAGTGTCATCTGATAGACTAGAGTTAAAATATAGAGCTGTAAATCACTATAGCCTTAGCAGTTTTTCCCTGAACTTCTACATACAGCGGTATATTTCACTCATCCTAAATTCATCACTTCAGAGAATGCTCTCGTATATGTAACCATTGTTTTAATGGAGGCAAAGCACTGTCACATAGAATAATTATATTGTAATATTTACTGGGTGCAGCTCATCTTTGCAAAGAAGGCAATTTCATCACTCAGCTCCTTGACAATACTTTATATCATGATTATGATGAGTATAATTTCTCAGTAGCAGCACTAGGTGCCCTTGGCATTAGCTGTACAGCAGACTTTGTGATATAACAGAACTTGGCTCACTTAGAACAGCTTATGTTTTCTTCACTTAACTGATGATGACAAATGTAGAGTATATCTTTCATTTTTGTAAATTGCTTAAAGGGAATCTGTCACCCTAAATTAGCGGGATATTTAAATGATGGCAGTCAGGTCAGATGGGCGGTGTTTTGGGTACTTGCCTTAACATGTTGTTCGCCGCTATCTCCATTATTTCTGGGAATTGTAGTTGTTGCCCTCCATATAACGCGCCTGCGCATTGCAATCTTGAATTGCGCACGCACAGTATGCTTTGCCCGCAGATTGCAATGCGCAGGCGCGTTACATGGAGGGCAACAACTACAATTCCCAGAAATAATGGAAACAGCGGCGAACAACATGTTAAGGCAAGTACCCAAAACACCGCCCATCTGACCTGACTGCCATCATTTAAATATCCCGCCAATTTAGGGTGACAGATTCCCTTTAAATAGATCAGCAATGGCTACCTTTTTGCTTTATCATAAATTATCATTAAAAATCCCTTCAAAAGTAAAGCAATTTTTCAGACTTAAAAGTTCACGTCATTCACAATTTTTGAATTGGTTTTAGTGTCTAAATTATGGGTGGGGTTAAAAGAAATGTTTTCTGTTGTTTAAAGCTTTTTGTATGTAAAATGTGCTTTGTTTTTAAATTGACATATTTTTTCCTATATTTTTATTAAAAATAAAAAAATGACCAACTGTGCTCCACTGGGAATGCTGATCTCTGCCTGACCAGCAATGCACGATGTATGATCATGCAATAATTGTCACAGCTGCAAGCAAGGAGTTATGGAGAAACTAGTGCAGCCATGAAAAATTAGATTGGCCGAATTAATTACACTTTGTCAATGTGGGGATTATTCCAGGCAAGTTTTCTTTTGTGAATTGTGAATCAAATCTGAAAATGTTTGAATTGGCTTGAAACCGTGAATATCAGTAAATTCAACTCAAACTCGATCCTTCGTGGATCAATCTGCCCCTCACTAAGATTCTTAACTTTTCCCGTTTAAATGAGAGTCAACACTATTTTATTTCTCAATCAACATAGCCTTATGAGAGCTTGCTTTTTGTGGGATAAGTTGCATTCATAATGACACTTCATTTTATCATACAAGGTACCAGGAAATGTGAAAAAAATACAGTGAAATGATAAAAAATGCAATTCTGCCATTTTTCTTTAAATGTTTTTTATTTTTACTGTCTTCATTGTGTGGCAAAAATGATCTGACAACATAATTCTCCAGATCAGTATGACTATGGTGATATCAAATTTGTACTGTTTTCTTTCTTAATTGGTGAAAAATAGTTTGGAAATTTGTAAAAAAAAATTATTTGTGTTGGCTAGTGTTGAGCGATACGATAATGCAAATATCGGCTATCGGCCGATATTAGCTCTATCGGCCTTTCGATAATTCGTTTCGATATTTTCGTCTTATCGAATACCGTAATCGGATTTGTCACTGTCACTGTGAGTGTCCGTCGGTCGGGTCTGTCAGGAGTCAGCGGCACTTACCTGGCAGAAGATCTCCGGCGGTCACGTCCTGGACTGCTTGATGGCCGCCATTATCTTCTCCCTGGCGGTCACATGCAGTTTTTCGCGATAACTGCAGTGACTGCAGGGTAATCCCGGCCGTAAACCAGTCCGATGACGTCACCGCCGGGGAAGCAGGTAATCAGCTGTGCTGCGCCGGGATTCTGATGTAGCAGAGCTGGATCGTCGTGGGACACTCGTTACTATGGACTCCCATCGGACAGGTGGTATACTGCTGGTTTTTTTTTTCATTTTTTTACAGGAGATCGATGGCGTCGCAGGATGAGACTGTAATAAAAGTAATGAAAACTGTGTTTTTTTTTTTTTTTATTAAATTAAAAAACTTTTTTATAAACATTCACCCGTCCTGGTACATAAACAATTTAACTATTTATCAACAATTTAACTATTTACATACAGGGACCCTGTCCGGGTTATTTATACTTCTTTGGCAGGGGTGTTCCAGGTACCACCTGGTACTCTTCTGATGCTTGCCAAACATCCGAGGCACCAAGGACCACCAGGACCTGATGACGTCGTGTGGCCTGTACAGTCAAGTCGTGACCCGCTATCTGGGTCTGTGTGGCCACCTCTTTCATCTCCCTCCGGGTCTGGAGCCCTATGCCCCGGACTGAACGAACCCCAGGGGGCCTAACAGGCGCCGGGTACGGGCCAGCTATACTTATCATGTCCATAGCTGGGGCTGCTGAGGAGACCACTGAGGGAGGCTTGGGAGATTTACGGCGTGGGGTGGGCACTTTTGCAGAGGCCTGGATGTGGGAGGCTGAAGGCTCCGAGGGTCTCACAGGTTCCTGACACACTGGGGAGTAGGGGTCGCACCTGGTAACATTTAGGGCGTACCATCCATTGTAACCCCAGTGTCGGGTGTAAGTCACCAAGTCTCCTGGCAACAGGTCCCTCCCCGGGTGTCCTTCTGGGAAGTGAGCCTCCACGTCCCGCCGGGTCACAAAGACTTCTAAATAAAGTCCAGGCTCCTTGATGAAGCCCCACCCACCTTTCAATTTAAAGCTCCGTACTGCACCCTTACGCCGCGGCTCACACAGGGTTCCTTTATCCTTTCTCATCCGGTCCTTATCTGCCCGGTCCTTCTCCAGGTTACGTTGCCGAAGTTTTTGGGATTCTCGCTGCTCCCTTTGTCGCTCTGCTTCCCGCTCCCAACGTCTCCACTCTTCCTCCTGACGCCGGTTGAAATTCTCCTCCACCAGCTGCTCCATGTCTCCACCACTCCACTGCAGCTTATAGTGTCCGGTTTGCGGCAGCTCTCCTGTCGCCCCCCAGTCCTGGCGGCGCTCCCCTGCGGAGGAAGCAGACGGCTCTAAATCAGATGACAGTCGGGGCTCCGGTACAGGCAGGTAGTGCTCTGGTGCCTGCGCGGCCTCCTCCATGAGGACGGGTGTCGCTTCTTCTGTCTCAGCGACGGGGGCAGACAGCGGGATCTGGGGTGCTGACGGTGCTGCGGTTTTTGCAGGAACGGGTGCCTCCACTGCGACAACGTCAACCGGATCACATTGCAAGAACTCCTCTACTAGAACGGGTGCCTCACCTTCCGGTACAGACACTTCAGGTAAGAGGGATTGGCGCCGCTCCAAGTTTAGTTTTAGGGCACGCCAGCTCGCTTCCATCCTGGCGACCTCCTCCCGGTGCCGGGCCAGGCCTCTTAGGGTATCCGCCGCTTCTTGCAGCATAGGAGGGTTTCCAGGCCGGGTGCCCAACGGTGGTTCCGTGGCGATCGGGTCACTTCCGTGGGGGGAGAGCTCTGACTGCTCCATCCCTTCACACTTCTGCTCGTGTCCATTAGCCATCTCTGCCAAGTCACATGTGTCATTAGCATCTGGAGAGGGCCCCTCTTTTGTAGGGAGGCGGGACCTTCGTGTTAGTTTCCACACACTGAGGAGGATGAGGAGGCGGAACTGAAGAGCTGTGGGGCACGATCTTACATTGCAGTACCATTTAGAGCCATCGTTTTCGCGTCACTGAGTGAGTGTACAGTACACCCATGAAGAGCACACCCTTCTTCTTCACCAGTGCCTCGTCGTGACGCAGATATGGCGGAAAAATGGCAAATACATTCTCTGATGATTTTAGCAATTCTCAAGCACAAAACCAGTTCAATTCAGGCACACAGGACTCGCTTATAGCGAGCTACAGAATCCTGTTCGTGACGCCCAAGTTGAGTCGCACAGAGCCAGAGGTTTTGGGGTACTCGGCACCGAGCCCGTCAACTTCTGTGGGGTATGTCACGGCTTTACCCGGCAATTGAATCAGAGTCTATTTTACTATGTAGAAGTGTATAAACTATAAATATATGTATATATATGTCACAATGACATGTATATATATATATATATATATATATATGTATTCTATGTGTGTATATTTTGTGTTTACAACGTAAGAAAGGGTTTTTTTTGTTGCGATATTTTGTTCCCATAGACTTACATGGGACTTCCGCTATCGAAATCGATTATCGACGATATTTAGTGCTATCGGCGATACAATTTCGATACGATATTTTTAGATATCGAGCAATATCGCTCAACACTAGTGTTGGCATTTTCTGAAACCCTTAACGTCTTTTTTCCCATCAAAATATCTGTGTGTGTGGGAGCTTGGTTTTTACATGGGAAGCTCATTTTTTTATTGATTTTATTTGGAGTGCGTGCAACATATTCACAAAAGAACAAAAATTCAGTAGTTTAAATTTAGCTTTTTTATGGCCTTAATGATGTGAAATTATTCCTATATTTTGATAGGCCAGCCCTTTATAGATGTGGCAATAGCAAATATGCTTTTTTTAAAAAAATTTATTCCTTAATTTTTAAGGATGGTGAGATGGTAATTCAAATATTTTTATATTTTTTTAAACTTTTTTTACTTTATTTTTTTGCCTTTTATGAGACTTAAATTTGCAACAAATGACATTGGAGGGTGGGGTTGAGGGTTAGGAGCTGATGCACATATGCACCAGCAAACATGCCATTTAAATGGTGCTGTCAGTAATTGACAATGGCATTAGAATGGATAAAAAGGTACGATCAGAAGAAACACTGGTTGCTGTGGTTACAGGAAGATGTTGGCTGTGTTTCACAGTCAGCATCTGCAAGGTATTGTGCAGGCTCAGCTCCTGAGCCCACTACATAGCACAGTACACAATGTGTTATATACATTTACTTTTGTTCTTGTCTCAATTGTGGTTCCTGGTTCATTTGAAAGCTTGCTGAGTCTTGCCTGCATCTTCTGCTATCAGATAAGATATTTTCTGCTTTTATTTTTGTGCTTGCTTTTTGCATTGTTCCCTGCACTTCTGTGGAGGTCAGCCAGGTCCCCTCCGGGGGGCTTGTGCTCTTCTCAGTTTATCTGGAGCCACTGTTGTTTGTTCATTTGCTTTTTCCTGTTTTTTCAGTGGCTGTGGCTTAGTTTTGTTACACCAGAGAACTGATTTAGGTGATAGAGGTCGTGTGATCTCAGGTGTTTTTGCAATCAGTAGAGTTGGTATTTTTTAGGGTTTTTTTGGATTGCAGTGAGTATCCTTTCCTGTACTTTTCTGTCTAGACAGATTGGGCCCCAGCGTTTGCTCATTCTATTTTCTGTCTGTGTCCGTGTTTCTTTTTGTCTAACCGCCATTACATGTTTGGGGGCTTCCTATTTTCTTTTGGGATCTGCTCTGGGGCAGATAGCTTTCATCTTTCTGCCTTTAGGTGTAGTTATCTCTCAGGCTGTGACGAGGCGTCTAGGATCAATGTAGGAACGCTCCACGGCTACCACTAGTTGTGTGGTTAGTTCAGTTTACTGCAATCCAATAGGTTCCAGCCTCTCTGGTGTATTGCCGTTTTTGCTTACTCTCCTCTGCTACCAAAACATAACAGTATCACCGGCCAAAACTGAAAATTATATGGTACTCACAGAAGGGAAAAATAGTGAGGAAAGAAAAAAGATTGTCAGAGTTGTCAGAGATTTTTTTTTTCCCTGTTTGTTGCATTTTTTTTTCCCTCTGTTTCTCTGGGTGCTGAGGAGGATTTTTTTTTCTCTCAATGGAGCTTGCACAGTTGTCTGGCCATGTGGATCAGCTTGCCACTGAGGTTCGGAGTATTGCTGCCTATCTTGCTGGGTTGCCGGTTGTGGAACCTAGGATTCCCATGCCAGATTTGTTTTTGGGTGATCAGGCTAAATTTCTGAATTTCAAAAATAACTGTAAGCTGTTTTTTGCCTTAAAGCCTAAAGGTACTGCCACACTAAACAATCCCGCTAGCGATCTCGTTAGCGTTGCATACTAATGCGATCGCTAGCGGGATTGTTTCTATATCGCTAAATGCGGCCACATTTAGCGATATAGTTAACGACGCTATCGCCGTTAGCGATCTTCTTAACGACTTTAGCGGTACAAAAGTACCGCTAAATCGTTAAGAAAAGGTGCCACACAGCGATAAGATACTTACCCAGCGGGAGCGCCAGCGATGAAATAGGGTCCGGAACGATTCCAGCGACGAGCGAGATCACAGCAGGAAGCTCGTCGCTGGAAGCTGCCGCACTGAACAATATCGCTAACGGGATCGCTAAATAGTGACGTTTTTTAGCGATCTCGTTAGCGATATTGTTTAGTGTGGCATACCCTTAAGTCCTCAGGGAACGCAGCACAGCAAGTTCAAATTGTCATCTCTCTCCTGCGCGGCGATCCTCAGAATTAGGATTTTTCCCTGACACCTGGGGATCCTGTTTTGAATGATATTGATGCATTTTTTCTGGCTCTGGGGTTATTGTACGATGAACCTAATGGCACTGATCAAGCTGAAAAAACCTTGTTGGCATTAAATCAGGGTCTTGAAGACGCTGAGTTGTACTGTCAGAAATTCTGAAAGTGGGCAGTCCTGACCAAATGGAATGATGATGCTTTGGCAGCCCTTTTTTGTAAGGGGCTGTCAGAGAATGTAAAGGATGTTATGGTGGGATTCCCTGCTCCCTCTGGTCTCAATGATTCTATGTCATTGGCTATTCAAATTGACAGATGTTTGTGTGAGCGCAGAGGTATGCGTGAGATGGTGTTGCCTTGTGAGCCAGCTACTGAGCCCATGCAGTGTGATAGAGTGACTTCTGGGGCACAGCGTCCTGAGTTTCGAAAGCGCAATGGGTTATGTTTCTACTGTGGTGACGCCTCTCATGCTATTTCAGTCTGCCCTAAACGGGGAAGACGTTTTGAACGCTCAGTTGTCTTGGGTAGTGTTCAGACTAAATTTCTGTTGACTGTTACCCTGATTTGCTCCCTGTCCACATTTTCTGCTCAGGCTTTTGTTGATTCAGGAGCAGCTATTAACCTGATGGATTTTGACTTTGCCAAACGTCGTGGGTTTCCCATGATAACCCTGCGGAAGTCTATTCCCTACTGGGCATTGATTCTACCCCTTTGGCGGAGAATAAACCCCAATTTTCTACTCAGGTGATAATGAGGGTTGAACCAGATCATCAGGAGAGTTGCAAATTTCTGGTGCTGTATATTCTGCATGACATTATTGTGCTAGGTTTCCCTTGGTTACAGTCTCGTATAACCTTATTCGCATTAAGCACGGGGATGAATGGAAGACGGCGTTTAATACTCCAGAGGGGCATTTTGAGAACCTCGTGATGCCCTTTGGGCTCACTAATGCTCCTTCCGTCTTCCAATCCTTCATGGATGATATTTTCAGGGATTTTGTGGATAAATTTCTGATTGTTTATTTGGATGATATCTTGATTTTTTCCAATGACTGGGACTCTCATGTGAAACATGTTTGGACTGTGTTCCAGATTTTGAGAGAGAATTCACTGTATGTGAAGGCATCAAAGTGTCTTTTTGGCGTACAGAAGGTCTCATTTCTGGGATTCATTTTGTCCTCGTCTGTTATTGAAATGGACCCGGTCAAGGTTCAGGCCATCTGTGATTGGGTCCAACCTACTTCATTAAAGGCTCTTCAGAGATTTTTGGGTTTTGCCAATTTTTATCGTAAATTTATTGGTAATTTCTCCGGTATTGTTAAACCATTGACTGATGTGACCAAAAAGGGTTCTGATGTGGTGAATTGGCCTCCTCAGGCAGTCACTGCGTTTCAGGAACTTAAGCAGAGATTCACTTCTGCTCCCGTTCTACGGCAGCCTGATGTTTCTCTACTGTTTCAGGTGGAGGTTGATGCCTCTGAAATTGGGGCAGGTGCCGTTTTGTCCCAAAGAGATCCAGAGACCTCTAAGAGTAACCCTTGTGCCTTTTTCTCTTGAAATTTTTCTCCAACTGAACGTAATTATGACGTGGGTAATCGGGAGTTATTGGCCATGAAGTGGGCCTTTGAAGAGTGGAGACATTGGCTGTAAGGAGCCAAACATCAGGTGGTGGTCCTCACGGACCATAAGAATCTGGTTTATCTCGAATCAGCCAAGCGACTTAATCCTAGACAGGCCAGGTGGGCCTTGTTTTTCACACGTTTTAATTTTGAGGTTTCTTTTCTTCCTGGCACTAAGAATGTTAAGGCAGATGCCCTCTCGAGGAGTTTCTTTGCGGACTCTCCTGAGTTATCTGATCCTACTGTTATTTTGAAAGAGGGTGTAATTCTTTCCGCCATCTCGCCCAATTTGAGACTGCCTCTGGAAGGGTGTCAGGAGGATAAACCCGAGCGCTGCCCTATTGGGAAATTGTTTGTCCCAGACCAGTGGAAGAAGAGTGTGATGTCTGAGATTCATTGTTCCGCGTTGGCTGGTCATCCCGGGATTTTTGGTACCAGAGACTTGGTGAGTCGGTCCTTTTGGTGGCCTACTTTGTCTCGTGACGTCATGGAATTTGTGCAGTCCTGTGGGACTTGCTCTCGCTCAAAGCCTTGCTCTCGCTCTAGTGGTTTGTTAATGCCATTACCTGTGCCCAAGAGGCCATGGACCCATATCTCTATGGATTTTATTTCCAACCTCCCTGTTTATCAGAGAATGACCGTTTTCTGGGTAATCTGTGATAGGTTTTCCAAGATGATACATCTTGTGCCATTGCCTAAGTTGCCTTCCTCCTCCGAATTGGTGCCTTTGTTCCTTCAGCACGTGGTTCGGTTACATGGCATTCCGGAGAACATTGTGTTTGACAGAGGAGTTTAGTTTGTTTCCAGATTTTGGAGGACATTTTGTTCTAAACTTGGTGTTCAGTTATCTTTCTCCTCTGCTTTTCATCCTCAGACCAATGGACAAACCGAGAGAACAAACCAGACCTTGGAGACTTATTTGAGATGTTTTGTGTCTGCTGAACAAGATGACTGGGTCTCTTTTTTGCCTTTGGCTGAGTTTGCTCTTAATAATAGGGCTAGCTCTGCCACCTTCATGTCTCCATTTTTCTGCAATTTTGGGTTTCACCCTCGATTTTCTTCGGGACAGGCAGAGGCTTCTGTCTTTCCAGGTGTTGACTCTGTTGTGGAGCGAGTGCAGCAGATTTGGGACCAGGTAGTGGAGAGGTTGTCTCTCTCTCAGGAGAGGGCCCAACGGTTTGCCAACCGGCATAGGACTGATTGTTCTCGGTTTAAAGTGGGGGACTTGGTTTGGTTGTCCTCAAGAAATATCCCTATGAGGGTTGCATCTGCTAAGTTTAAGCCTAGGTTCATTGGACCTTATAAGATCATGGAGATTCTTAATCCTGTTTCCTTCCGTTTGCTTCTTCCAGGGACATTTAAGATCCATAACGTGTTCCACAAGTCCTTATTGAAGAGGTTTGTCGAGCCAGTGGTTCCTATGGCTGCGCCTCCTGACCCTGTTTTGGTTGAGGACAATCTGGAGTATGTGGTTGAGAAAATATTGGATTCTCGCTTTTCTAGACAGAAACTCCAGTATTTGGTTAAGTGGAGAGGTTATGGTCAGGAGGACAATTCTTGGGTGTTTGCTTCGGACATCCATGCTAGGAGACTGATCCGTGTCTATCACCGAGCTCATCCTGATTGACCTGGTTGCACAAGTGAGGGTTCAGTGACCCCTCCTCAAGGGGGGTACTGTTATGAATGTGCTAAAAATGGTTTCTGAGCAGAGGCTCCCTCTGGTGGTTACTGACAGTACTGAACCTTTCAGCGAGGAATGGCAATCTGGGATCACGGACTGGTCTGATAAAAGGGAGGTTCACTCCCATGATGGTTGCCGGTGAGCAATTGTTATTGTCTCAATTGTGGTTCCTGGTTCATTTGAAAGCTTGCTGAGTCTTGCCTGCATCTTCTGCTATCAGATAAGATATTTTCTGCTTTTATTTTTGTACTTGCTTTTTGCATTGTTCCCTGCACTTCTGTGGAGGTCAGCCAGGTCTCCTCCAGGGGGCTTGTGCTCCTCTCAGTTTATCTGGAGCCACTGTTGTTTGTTCATTTGCTTTTTCCTGTTTTTTCAGTAGCTGCGGCTTAGTTTTGTTACACCAGAGAACTGATTTAGGTGGTAGAGGTTGTGTGATCTCAGGTGTTTTTGCAATCAGTAGAGTTGGTATTTTTTAGGGTTTTTTTTGGATTGCAGTGAGTATCCTTTCCTGTACTTTTCTGTCTAGACAGATTGGGCCCCAGCGTTTGCTCATTCTATTTTCTGTCTGTGTCCGTGTTTCTTCTTGTCTAACCGCCATTACATGTTTGGGGGCTTCCTATTTTCTTTGGGGATCTGCTCCGGGGCAGATAGCTTTCATCTTTCTGCCTTTGGTGTAGTTATCTCTCAGGCTGTGACGAGGCGTCTAGGATCAACGTAGGAACGCTCCACGGCTACCTCTAGTTGTGTGGTTAGTTCAGGTTACTGCAATCCAATAGGTTCCAGCCTCTCTAGTGTATTGCCATTTTTGCTTACTCTCCTCTGCTACCAAAACATAACATGTGTGCCCTTGATGTGTTGGGTTGCCATAACAGCCGGGGGTCTGCTGAAGACCTCTGTGGATGTCATGATAATTCTCTTGTGAAATGCAGCATTTAGCTGGCATTCATAGGCCTCTGTGGATGTCATGATAATTCTCTTGTGAAAGGCAGCATTTAGCTGGCATTCATAGGAGATCATGGTTTTCCCTATGCATAGCAGTGCTGATGCAATTCTGTGTATAGTACATGTGATAAATGTACATATTACAAGCAATCAGATGACTAACCACCACAACTAAAGGCAGCCGTGGAGCGTTCCTACGTTGGTCCTAGACGCCTCGTCACAGCCTGAGAGGATAACTACACCTAAAGATAGAAAGAGGAAAGCTATCTGCCCCGGAGCAGATCCCCAAAGAACAAAGGAAGCCCCCAAACATGTAATGGCAGTTAGACAAGAGGAAATACAGACACAGACAGAAAATAGTATGAGCAAACGTTGGGGCCCAATCTGCCTAGACAGAAACGGATAGGAAGGATACTTACTGCAATCCAAAAAACCCTAAAAAAAGCCAACGCTACTAATGGCAAAAACACCTGAGATCACACAACCTCTACCACCTAAATTAGTTCTCTGGTGTAACAAAACTCAGCCCCAGCCACTGAAAAAACTGGAAAAGGCAAATGAACAAACAACAGTGGCTCCAGAGGAACCAAGAGGGGCCCAAGACCCCCGGGGAGGAGAACCTGGCCAATCTCACAGAAATGCAGAGAAAAATGCAAATGGCAAGCACAAAAACAAAAAACAGAAATATCTTATCTGAGAGCAGGAGAAGAGGCAAGACTCAGCAAGCTTCAAAGTGAACCAGGAAACAACATTGAGACATGAACAATTGATCACCGGCAACCATGATGGGGGGAAACCTCCCTTATATCCAGCCAGTCTGTAATTCCTGATTGCCAATCCTCATTGAATGGTTCAGTACTGTTTGTAACCACCAGAGGGAGCTTCTGCTCAGAATTCATTTCTAAAACATTCATAACAGTAATCCCCCTTGAGGAGGGGTCACCGAACCCTCATTTGTGCAACCAGGTCGGTCAGGATGAGCTCTGTGATACGCACGGATCAGTCTCCTAGCATGGATGTCCGAAGCAAACACCCAAGAATTGTCCTCCTGACCATAACCTCTCCACTTAACCAAATACTGGAGTTTCCGTCTAGAATAACGAGAATACAATATTTTCTCAATCACATACTCCAGATTGCCCTCAACCAAAACAGGGTCAGGAGGCTCAGCCATAGGAACCACTGGCTCGACAAACCTCTTCAATAAGGACTTGTGGAATACGTTATGGATCTTAAATGTCCCTGGAAGAAGTAAACGAAAAGAAACAGTATTAAGAATCTCCATGATCTTATAAGGTCCAATGAACCTAGACTTAAACTTAGGCGATGCAACTCTCATAGGGATATTTCTTGAGGACAACCAGACCAAGTCCCCCACTTTAAACCGAGGACCATCAGTCCTATGCCGGTTGGCATACCGCTGGGCCTTCTCCTGAGAGAGGGACAACCTCTCCACTACCTGGTCCCAAATCTGCTGCATACGCTCCACAACAGAGTCAACACCCGGACAGACAGAAGCCTCCGTCTGTCCCGAAGAAAATCGAGGGTGAAACCCAAAATTTCAGAAAAATGGAGACATCAAAGTGGCAGAGCTTGCCCTATTATTAAGAGCAAACTCAGCCAAAGGCAAAAAAGAGACCCAGTCATCTTGATCAGCAGACACAAAGCATCTCAGATAAGTCTCCAATGTCTGGTTTGTTCTCTCAGTTTGTCCATTGGTCTGAGGATGAAAAAGCCGAGGAGAAGGACAATTGAACACCAAGTTTAGAACAAAAAGTCCTCCAAAATCTGGAAACAAACTGGACTCCTCTGTCAGACACAATGTTCTCAGGAATGCCGTGTAACCGAACCACGTGCTGAAGGAACAAAGGCACCAATTCGGAGGAGGAAGGCAACTTAGGTAATGGCCAAGATGTATCATCTTGGAAAACCTATCACAAATCACCCAGATAACGGTCATTCTCTGAGAAACAGGGAGGTCGGAAATAAAATCCATAGAGATATGGGTCCATGGTCTCTTGGGCACAGGCAATGGCATCAACAAACCACTAGAGCGAGAGCAAGGCTTGGAGCGAGAGCAAGTCTCACAGGACTGCACAAACTCCCTGACGTCACGAGTAGAGTTGAGCGATACTTTCCGATATCCTAAAGTATCGGAATCGGAATGGTATCGCCAATATCACTAAAATATCGGCGATACCCGATACCGATACCGGAAGTCCCATGTAAGTCTATGGGAACAAAATATCGCAACTAAAAAAACCCCATTCTTTCCTTGTAAACACTAAATATACACACATAGAATACATATATATATATATACATGTCATTGTGACATATATATATATACATATATGTATAGTTTATACACTTCTACATAGTAAAATATCCTCTGATTCAATTGCCGGGTAAAGCCAGCTTCAGTGAAAAGACAGAAGCACCCGACATGAAATGACACTTGGGTACATAGGTTAACCATGTCTTTTCATGTCGTTTGCTATCTGATTTGCACAAACAATTAAATCAGTCTATGTGTGCAAAATTTCACACCTGTAGGGGTTAATTAAAGGTGTAAATTTGTTGTAAAAAAAACGGACTTTTTTGCTACGAATTTACACCTTTAATTAACCCCTACAGGTGTGAAATTTTGCACACATAGTCTGATTTAATTGTTTGTGCAAATTAGATAGCAAAGGACATGAAAAGACATGGTTAACCCTATGTACACCAAGTGTCATTTCATGTCGGGTCATAGGTCATAGGTCATAGGTGTTCGGTCTGGATGCCGAACTTTACTGTTCGGGTTCGCCCATCTCTACTTGCAAAATCACCAATCTATAGCACTAGCTTCTCCAAGAGCAGTTCTCCTAATCACAGCTCTGACTATCCTGAGCTATGTGCTTGTTCAAGTGCCATTATCTCTATATGTACCGTAAATACAGTGATAGCAGTGTACATTATAAAACAAATCACTAATAGCTGAATGTGTTACAGCAGAACTTTATAGTTCTACTAATACTATAACTCAGCCTATCCTATCAGAAACAAAGAAGTAAAGAGCAACATAGCTCTGACCTGCTCCAGAGACAAATTGAGAATATTTCTTTAATTGTAACCACAACAATACCAGCACATTAAAAAGTTGTTGTTGTCCAATGTCCATATAGTACTATATTATGCTAAACAGTGGCCAGAGACCGCCATACCATGCCACAATAGTCCATAGTTTGTTTTCATAGGACAGTGCGATTCTGTGCCTGCACACAGCCATATACTTTGCATAAAGTACCATATTCTACCTGCAAAGAACCAAATTGTGTGTTTGCAGTCCTACAATGAGCCTATATTGCACCCAATAAACTACACATTAGACCCAAATTAGAGTAATACTTGCCCATGTACATAGATGCCAGAGAGAACCACATTTGTAAGTTACTGTGTATAACAACGCACATTATTCCATATTGTGCCCTGTTTGATTGATCCGATTCCTAACTGAAGGTGGTTTTCCAATCCTTAAAGAACTTCAAACTTGCTCCAAATAGTAAAACATAATCTAATATATTCATGTTTTACCCTTACCCCTCCTGTGCTGCTGGCCACAGGACCAACCGTGTGTTGCTTTCCATTGCGCTTGACAGCAGTGATTGGCTGCCTGAGTGACATGGCATTCAATCGACCTCAAAGCATGGTTAACAACTCCTGAAGGTTCTCAGCTCCCAAAACTTTCATGAATGGGCTAATCTCTAAATCCCACCCTTGCCCACTCAAATTGTATAAAATATAGACATGCGGACCCTCGATTTTACCTGATCCGTAGACCATATTGTTTTATATCCATTCAGGAGTTAGGAACACTCTGGCACAACAAGATACTTCTCTTTTATATCCTAAATATGCATGCATGCTAATATTCTGTTACTTTTGATGATGCCAAACCCTATATAGATTTGTATAATCATTGGGTCACATGGCAAAACAAAAATAGGGACAAAGTCAAGTTTGACACCAAATCAGACAAATTCACATTTAGGAGAATCAAAGAACAATCAGACTAATGATCTGTTGAGACTGGGTACACCTTTAGAATACATATAGCCAGTGGCACAACATAAATCTTTTACACGTCAATGCAAAGTCAATAACATGGCCCTCTATAATTGAAAATAAAAATAGTTTGCGCACATAAAAACTACAAGACACAAAAGGATCTGTAGAAAAATAGGAATATGCATGTGTCAAATGGAAAACAATACATAAATTCAGACGCACTCTGTAGAACAGTTTGAGATGCAGATGTAATAATACAGTAATAAATAAATATTGCACTAAGACCCGTGAGAAAAAGGTGATGAGAAAAGCCTGTAGTCTATTATGTAGTAAACCCCAAACCAAAGGACTAAATAGTCATAATACGCATAAGGTATTTATTCATATGGGTATTAATATGGACAAACCCTGAAAAAGTAAAAGAGGTCCTCTTTTAACGATGGAGCAGAAAAACGCTGCAGAAATCCTAAAAAACCTTTTATGCAGAAAGGTCAGAAGAAATTGACACTGTCCCGGCCGGTGACAGCTCAGATGAATGAGTATTAGTGGTGCACTGTGGAGAAAATAGTCCTGTTTGCACAGGTTTTACCTGACAACCCCGATGGGTCACTTGCAGTAGAAAGTCCGACTCAGCCTCCTATGGCCCGCAGACGAAACTTACATCCGTTGATGAAAGCCGGTGATCTCTGGCCTCCGTGGCCAGATCAGGAACGCCGGCTGATGATGTTGAATCCTCACTAGGAAGAAGGATGTGGGCAGGACCTGTTGGTAAACTAGCCTGCCTCAAGCACAGTAGTACACAAAATCGCAATATCTAACTGTCCCTCAGAGTGAGCAGAGTAGCGTTCTGTCCCTAACTGAGTTCACAGCACAGTGACGCTAAAATGGCTGCGGCGCCTTTTATAGTGCATTCTGACATCATTTCAGCAGCCAATCACAGCCATGCCATTAGTTAAGATGACCGCAGCATTACAGGATGTGCCCACACTTCATAAGATTCATCATTGGCTGACTAACATCACATTGCCTCTCAAAGAATTATGGGAACTTCCGATTCCGGTATACGATATTGAAAAAGTATCGGAATTATAGTATCGGAATTCCGATAACGCGAATATCGGCCGATACCCGATACTTGCGGTATCGGAATGCTCAACACTAGTCACGAGACAAAAGGACCGACTCACCAAGTCTCTGGTACCAAAAATTCCGGGATGACCGGCCAACGCGGAACAATGAATCTCAGACATCACACTATTCTTCCACTGGTCTGGGACAAACAATTTCCCAATAGGGCAGCGCTCGGGTTTATCCTCCTGACACCCTTCCAGAGCCAGTCTCAAATTGGGCGAGATGGCGGAAAGAACTATACCCTCTTTCAAAATAACAGCAGGATCAGATAACTCAGGAGAGTCCGCAAGGAAATTCCTCGAGAGGACATCCGCCTTAACACTCTTAGTGCCAGGAAGAAAGGAATCCACAAAATTAAAACGTGTGAAAAACAAGGCCCACCTGGCCTGTCTAGGATTAAGTCGCTTGGCTGATTCCAGATAAACCAGATTCTTATGGTCCGTGAGGACCACCACCTGATGTTTGGCTCCCTCCAGCCAATGTCTCCACTCTTCAAAAGCCCACTTCATGGCCAATAACTCCCGATTACCCACGTCATAATTACGTTCAGTTGGAGAAAATTTTCGAGAGAAAAAAGCACAAGGGTTACTTTTAGAGGTCTCAGGATCTCTTTGGGACAAAACGGCACCTGCCCCAATTTCAGAGGCATCAACCTCCACCTGAAATGGCAGAGAAACATCAGGCTTCCGTAGAAAAGGAGCAGAAGTGAATTTCTGTTTAAGTTCCTGAAACGCAGAGACTGCCTCAGGAGGCCAATTCACCACATCAGAACCCTTTTTGGTCAAATCAGTCAATGGTTTAACAATAACAGAGAAATTACCAATAAATTTACGATAAAAATTGGCAAAACCCAAGAATCTCTGAAGAGCCTTTAATGAAGTAGGTTGGACCCAATCACAGATGGCCTGAACCTTGACCGGGTCCATTTCAATAACAGATGGAGACAAAATGAATCCCAGAAATGAGATCCTCTGTATGCCAAAAAGACACTTTGATCCCTTCACATACAGAGCATTCTCTCTCAAAATCTGGAACACAGTCCGAACATGTTTCATATGAGAGTTTCAGTCATTGGAAAAAATCAAGATATCATCCAAATAAACAATCAGAAATTTATCCACAAAATCCCTGAAAATGTCATTCATGAAGGACTGGAAGACGGAAGGAGCATTAGTGAGCCCAAAGGGCATCACTAGGTACTCAAAATGCCCCTCTGGGGTATTAAACGCCGTCTTCCATTCATCCCCGTGCTTAATGCGAATAAGGTTATACGCCCTCCTGAGGTCAAGCTTGGTAAACCAAGTAGCACTTTTCACCCTGGAAAACAGGTCAGAAATTAAGTGTAACGGATATTGATATTTCACAGTGATATTGTTCAAGAGACGATAATCAATACACGGCCTTAATGAACCATCCTTTTTGGCCACAAAGAAAAAAACCGACACCCAAGGGTGAAGAGGATGGTCTGATATGACCCTTCTCCAATGACTCCATGATATAAGAACGCATAGCGTCATGTTCAGGTACAGACAAGTTAAAAAGGTGACCTTTAGGGAATTTACTACCAGGCACTAATTCAATAGCGCAGCCATATCTCCTATGGGGGGGCAAGGATGCAGATTTACTTTCGCTAAACACATCAAAAAAATCAGTCAAAAAGTAAGGAACATCTTGAGCCTGGGGAGAGGTAGAAAAAATAGGAGCGTTGGCATTAACACATTGGCAGCCCCAACTGGTTACAGACACAGATTTCCAATCCAAAACAGGATTATGAGACTGTAACCAAGGGAAACCTAGTACAATAATGTCATGCAGATTATAGAACACCAAAAATTTGCAACTCTCCTGATGATCAGGTTCAACCCTGATTATCACCTGAGTAGAAAATTGGGGTTTATTCTCCGCCAAAGGGGTAGAATCAATCCCCAGTAGGGGAATAGACTTCCGTAGGGGCATCAAGGGAAACCCACAACGTTTAGCAAAATCAAAATCCATCAGGTTAATAGCTGCTCCCGAATCAACAAAAGCCTGAGCAGAAAATGTGGACAGGGAGCAAATCAGGGTAACAGTCAACAGAAATTTAGTCTGAACACTACCCAAGACAACTGAGCGTGCAAAACGCCTTCCCTGCTTAGGGCAGATTGAAATAGCATGAGAGACATCACCACAGTAGAAACATAACCCATTGCGTTTTCGAAACTCATGACGCTGTGCCCCAGAAGCCACTAAATCACACTGCATGGGTTCAGAAGCTCATTCACAAGTCAACACTATTCCACACATACTTCTACGCTCACGCAAACGTCTGTCAATTTGAATCGCTAATGACATAGAATCATTGAGACCAGAGGGAGCAGGGAAACCCACCATAACATCTTTTACATTCTCTGACAGACCCTTACGAAAAAGGGCTGCCAAAGCATCATCATTCCATTTGGTCAGGACTGCCCACTTTCGGAATTTCTGACCGTACAATTCAGTGTCCTCAAGCCCCTGATTTAATGCCAACAAGGTTTTTTCAGCTTGATCAGTGACATTAGGTTCATCGTACAATAACCCCAGAGCCAGAAAAAATGCATCAACATTACTCAAAACATAGTCCCCAGGTGTCAGGGAAAAAGCCCAATCCTGAGGATCGCCGCGCAGGAGAGAGATGACAATTTGAACTTGCTGTGCTGCGTTCCCTGATGACTTAGGTTTTAAGGCAAAAAACAACTTACAGTTATTTTTGAAATTCAGAAATTTAGCTCGATCCCCCAAAAACAAATCTGGCATGGGGATCCTGGGTTCCACAACTGGCAACCTAGCAAGATAGGTAGCAATACTCCGAACCTCAGTGGCAAGCTGATCCACACGGCCAGACAACCGTGCAAACTCCATTGAGAAAAAAAAAATCCTCCTCAGCACCCAGAGAAAAAGAGGGAAAAAATGCAACAAACAGAAAAAAAAAAAATCTCTGACAACTCTGACAACCTTTTTTGTTTCCACACTATTTTTCCCTTCTGTGAGTACCATATAATTTTCAGTTGGGCCTGTGATACTGTTATGTCTTGGTAGCTGAGGAGAGCAGGAAAAAACGGCAATACACCAGAGAGGTTGGAATCTACTGGATTGCAGTACCCTGACTAACCACCACAACTAAAGGCAGCCGTGGAGCGTTCCTACGTTGGTCCTAGACGCCTCGTCACAGCCTGAGAGGATAACTACACCTAAAGATAGATTGAGGAAAGCTATCTGCCCCGGAGCAGATCCCCAAAGAACAAAGGAAGCCCCCAAACATGTAATGGCGGTTAGACAAGAGGAAATACAGACACAGACAGAAAATAGTATGAGCAAACGTTGGGGCCAAATCTGCCTAGACAGAAACGGATAGGAAGGATACTTACTGCAATCCAAAAAACCCTAAAAAAAAGCCAACGCTACTAATTGCAAAAACACCTGAGATCACACGACCTCTACCACCTAAATTAGTTCTCTGGTGTAACAAAACTCAGTCGCAGCCACTGAAAAAACTGGAAAAGGCAAATGAACAAACAACAGTGGCTCCAGAGGAACCGAGATTGGCCCAAGCCCCCCGGGGAGGGGAACCTGGCCAATCTCACAGAAAAGCAGAGAAAAATGCAAATGGAAAGCACAAAAACAAAAAACAGAAAATATCTTATCTGAGAGCAGGAGAAGAGGCAAGACTCAGCAAGCTTCAAAGTGAACCAGGAAACAACATTGAGACAGGAACAATTGATCACCGGCAACCATGATGGGGGAAACCTCCCTTATATCCAGCCAGTCTGTAATTCCTGATTGCCAATCCTCATTGAATGGTTCAGTACTGTTTGTAACCACCAGAGGGAGCTTCTGCTCAGAATTCATTTCTAAAACATTCATAACAGTGAACATGGTAAATAAAAAAAAAACTATTGTGGAATTGCACTTTTTTTTGCAATTTCAACACTCTAGGAATTTTTTTACATCTCTCGAGTGCATCACATCATAAAATGAATGGTGCCTTCAAAAGTACAACTCGCCTTGTAAAAATCAAGCCTTCATATGGTTAAGTGGACAGTAAAATAAAAAAGTTATGGCACTTGGAAGAAGTGGAGGAATAAACAAAAACAGAAAAACAGAAATTGGCCGCAGTGTGAATAGGTTAATATCTGGAAGTCTGATTGTTTAAGGCCCATTTGCATGAACCAGTTTTTGCCCATGAGCTAGCCGTAATTGACTATATACAATAATAATAACTTTATTTATATAGTGCCAACATATTCAGCAGGACTTTTAAAATTGACATACAAGTCAATTGGCGTTCGTATGGCATCTTTACACTAGTCAACACAAAGTATATGGGGGCAGAAAAATCTTTACTGTGATCGCTCTTGTCCCTCTTTTTGCACAAAGTGATTTGCTGCTGATAATATTTAACCTGGCAAAAACTGATTACAAAATGAGTGAGAGCTTTGTTGTTTGTCTGGCTGCTTGGTGTAATTTATTTTTGAGCCTAAGATAGGCAACATGCATTTTTTGAATGTTTGTTCACCATTTAATTGCCCATTTAACACTTTAAACACCTTTGATTCTGTTCTACCCCCTGTTATCAGTATCGGTGGAGTTTCAGTGGTCACCCCCTAAAGATCATATATTTCTTACTTAGTTTATAGATGTTATAATTGTTTGTGGGACAAACACTTCATTGATAAATTGATCATAATTCACTATTGAAACTATTTGCCAAGTTTGGGTGTCAAGTGAGGGCTGGGAAAGTCCAGCGGATGGCACAACACACACATACACACACAACGAGATAGAAAAAGGGGGAGGAAGGCCCTAACAATAGGGAACGAGGGATGGGGCACCTCCTAAACAACAACCTGTGCCTATCCCTAAGCTCCCATAACGCCCTATGCGGGTCCTTCCCCCCGCCTCCGTCACGTGCCTAGCCCCTAGCTGTCATCTCACAATACCCTGGCTAGTGCACTGTCCGACAAGGATGCTAGCCTCACCACTGCAGATGATAAAAACACAGGGGATATTGACAAGCACAAGACAGACAAGGTAAGAAAACAAGTAACTTAGCTCCAGGTTCCACTGACAAGCTCCACACCACAGAGGATACAGAAACAGAACCCCAAACTCCATAGAAGTAGCAGATTCAGCGCTGACACCAGAGAGCTGCAAACTTCAAGGCTGTTCTACATATAATAACTATCACTGGTCAGTTGATGCGTCAGGTGACTATTTAAAGTAAATAAACAAAAAAGGCAGCTTCACCATGTCCTATTAGTATAACTCAGTCCGTTTTGCAGTGCTGTGGGTCTCCAACCAATAGCCGTGACTTAAGGCTTCACATAAGAAAATTAGTTATGGTGAGTCCCAAGAATAATTAAAATAATCAATTTATTGAAAAAAGATTAAAAGATCATACAGGTTTGAGATGTATCCCCAACCTGTATGATCTTTTAATCTTTTTTCAATAAACTAATTTCATAACTAATTTTCTTATGTGACTATTTAAAGTATGGTGGGAGTGGTCACCACCCACAGCAGCTGCCAGCAAGGAAACTGATATTAACACTTGCTGGCCAAAAGTAAAAACCACGTTTAAATTAAAGCAGAACCAGAGCTGTCATGACTCCAAAAATGCCAAATGTTAAGTGGACCCCAAACTGTTGATTAAATGATCCATATAGACTGTAATCACAATTTAATCTTATACTTAGCACATAACTTTTCTCTTTAGACACTTTTTAGCAAGGCTGATACAATGTGCAGAAAGTGAAATTGGACATGGAGCTTAACCCCTTCACCCCCCAAGGTTGGTTTGCACGTTAATGACCGGGCCAATTTTTACAATTCTGACCACTGTCTCTTTATGAGGTTATAACTCTGGAACGCTTCAACGGATCTTCGCGATTCTGAGATTGTTTTCTCGTGACATATTGTACTTCATGTTAGTGGTAAAATTTCTTCAATATATCTTGCGTTTATTTTTTAAAAAAACGCAAATATGGCGAAAATTTTGAAAATTTTGCAATTTTCAAACTTTGAATTTTTTTTCCCTTAAAACAGAGAAATATGTCACACAAAATAGTTAAGAAATAACATTTCCCACATGTCTTACTTTACATCAGCACAATTTTGGAACCAAAATTTTTCTTTGTTAGGAAATTATAAGGGTTAAAAGTTGACCAGTGTTTTCTCATTTTTACAACAAAATTTACAAAGCCATTTTTTTAGGGACCACCTCACATTTGAAGTCACTTTGACGGGTCTATATAGCAGAAAATACCCAAAAGTGACACCATTCTAAAAACTGCACCCCTCAAGCTACTCAAAACTACATTCAAGAAGTTTAATAACCCTTCAGGTGCTTCACAGGAGCTGAAGAAACGTGGATCGAAAAAATTAATATTTAACTTTTTAGCCACAAAAATGATCTTTTACAAACTTTTTTTTATTTTCACAAGGGTAAAAGGAGAAAATGGGCAGATAAAGTTGTTGTGCAATTTCTCCTGAGTACGCCAATGCCCCATATGTGGGGGAAAACCACTGTTTGGGCACACGGCAGAGCTCGTAAGGGAAGGAGCGCCGTTTGACTTTTTCAAACTAAAATTGGCTGGAGTTGAGATTGGACGCCATGTCGTGTTTGGAGAGCCCCTGATACGCCTAAACAGTGGAAACCCCCACAAGTGACACCATTTTGGAAACTAGACCCCTAAGGAACTTATCTAGATCTGTTGTGAGCACTTTGAACCCCAAAGTGTTTCACAAAAGTTTATAATGCCTGGGTGTGAAAAAAAAAAAAAACAATTTTCCACAAAAATGATTTTTTAGTCCCAAATTTTTGATTTTTCCCAAGGAAATTGGACCCCAAAACTTGTTGTCCAATTTGTCCTGAGTACGCTGATACCCCATATGTGGGGGGGGGAAACTGTTTGGGCGCACGGCAGGGCTTGGAAAGGAAGCAGTAACGTTTTGGAATGCAAACATTGATGGGGTCATGTTCCGTTTGTAGTGCCCCAGATGAGCCTAAACAGTGGAAACCCCCCACAAGTGACCCCATTTTGGAAGCTAGACCCCCTAAGGAACTTATCTAGATCTTTGGTGAGCACTTTGAACCCCCAAGTGCTTCACACAAGTTTATAATGCCCGTGCATGAAAATAAAAAATCCTATTTTTTTCCCACAAAAATTATCTCTTAGTCACTAATTTTTTATTTTCCCATAGGTAACAGGAGAAATTGGACCACAAAATTTGTTGTCCAATTTGTCCTGAGTACGCTGATACCCCATATGTGAGGGGGAACCACTGTTTGGGCGCATGGCAGAGCTCGGAATGGAAGGAGCACCATTTGACTTTTTCCAACCAAAATTGGCTGGAATTGAGATTGGACGCTATGTTGCATTTGGAGAGCCCTGATGTGCCTAAACAGTGGAAAACCCCCACAAGTGACCCCATTTGGGAAACTACACCCCCTAAGGAACTTATCTAGATCTTTGGTGAGCAATTTGACCCCCCAAGTGCTTCACACAAGTTTATAACGTAGAGCCGTAAAATTAAAAAATCATATTTTTTCCACAAAATTGATCTTTTCACCCCAATTATTATTTTCCCAAGGGAAACAAGACTCCAAAAGTTATTGTGCAATTTGTCCTGAGTGCGCTGATACCCCATATGTGGGGTAAACCACTGTTTGGGTGCATGACAGAGTTTGGAAGGGAAGGAGCGCCGTTTGACTTTTTCAACGCAGAATTGGCTGGATGTCATGTCGTGTTTGGAGAGCTCCTGATCTGCCTAAACAGTGGAAACCCCCCACAAATGACACCATTTTGGAAACTAAACCCTCAAGGAACTTATCTAGATGTGTGGTGAGCACTTTGAACCCCAAAGTGCTTCACAGAAGTTTATAACGTACAGCCGTAAAATAAAAAATCTCTTTTTTTTTTTACAAAAATGATTTTTTTCGCCCCCAATATTTTATTTTCAGAAGGGTAACAGGAGAAATTGGACCCCAAAAGTTGTTGTCCAATTTGTCCTGAGTATGCTGATACCCAATATGTGGGAGTAAACTACTGTATGGGCGCACGTCGGGGCTCGGAAGGGAAGTAGTGACGTTTTGGATTGCAGACTTTGATGGAATGGTCTGGGGGAGTCATGTCGCATTTGGAGAGCCCCTGATGCGCCTAAACAGTGGAAACCCCCCACAAGTGACCCCATTTTGGAAAATAGACCCCACAAGGAACTTATCTAGATGTGTGGTGAGCACTTTGAACCCCGAAGTGCTTCACAGAAGTTTATAACGTACAGCCGTAAAAATAAAAAATCCTTTTTTTTTTAACAAAAATGATTTTTTCGCCCCCAATATTTTATTTTCACAAGGGTAACAGGAGAAATTGGACCCCAAAAGTTGTTGTCCAATTTGTCCTGAGTATGCAGATACCCAATATGTGGGAGTAAACTACTGTATGGGCGCACGTCGGGGCTCGGAAGGGAAGTAGTGACGTTTTGGATTGCAGACTTTGATGGAATGGTCTGGGGGCTTCATGTCGCATTTGGAGAGCCCCTGATGCGCCTAAACAGTGGAAACCCCCACAAGTGACACCATTTTGGAAAATATACCCCACAAGGAACTTATCTAGATGTGTGGTGAGCACTTTGAACCCCGAAGTGCTTCACAGAAGTTTATAACGTACAGCCGTAAAAATAAAAAATCCTTTTTTTTTTTACAAAAATGATTTTTTTCGCCCCCAATATTTTATTTTCACAAGGGTAACAGGAGAAATTGGACCCCAAAATTTGTTGTCCAATTTGTCCTGAGTACGCTGATACCCAATATGTGGGAGAAAACGACTGTATGGGTGCACGTCTGGGCTCGGAAGGGAAGTAGTGATGTTTTGGATTGCAGACTTTGATGGAATGGTCTGGGGCATCATGTCGCATTTGGAGAGCCCCTGATGCGCCTAAACAGTGGAAACCCCCCACAAGTGACCCCATTTTGGAAAATAGACCCCACAAGGAACTTATCTAGAAGTGTGGTGAGCGCTATGAAGCCCCAAGTACTTCACAGAAGTTTTATAACATACAGCCGTAAAAACAAAAAAATCATTTTTTTTTTACAAAAATGATTTTGTCGCCCCCAGTTTTTTATTTTCCCAAGGGTAACAGGAGAAATAGGCCAAATTGTACAATAACTCTTGTGGTACAGAGTACGCTGATACCCCATATGCAGGGGTAAACTACTGTTTGAGCGCATGGCAGAGCTCAGAAGTGAAGGAGCACCATTTGACTTTTTCAACGCAGAATTGGCTGGAATTGAGATCAGACGCCATGTCACATTTGGAGAGCCCTGATGTGCCTAAACAGCAGAAACCCCCCAATTCTAACTCCAACCCTAACCTCAACACACCCCTAACCCTAGTCGCTTTTCAAAGGGTAAAGAAAAAATTGGAACCCCAAAATTTTTTGTTCCCAAATTTTTTCCCGAGTACGCTGATACCCAAAATGTGGGAAAACACGTTGGGCACCCTCGGGGGTGGGAAAGGGGGGAAATGTGATGTTTTGGGGTTGCGACCCTTTTTGGAATGGTTGGGGCTCATGTGCTTTTGGGGGGCCCCGTGCCCCCCGTGGCCCCCCCCAAGGGGGCCCCTTTTGGAAAAAAAACCCCCCAAGGAAAATTAAACAAAAAGGGGTGGGAGCGCCCCTTTTGAACCCCAAAATACTTCACAGAA